>QRFJ01000009.1:2429877-2899653 GCA_006176705.1 Cocos nucifera
TTTCTTTTTCCTTAAACTAAGGGTCTGTAGGGGCTATTGAACCTTAATAGCAACCATTGTATCCCGATACCTCTTTTCCTTTTTCCTTCCCTTCATGCTGCCATGGAGAGCTACTAAAAATACATTCCACGATGATTTTTAAGAATAGAAGGCTACTCCATGCACAACCTTCCCAAATGGCAATAAATAGTGGCTACTTATCCATGTTGATCACCATAATCCTATTCCCCATATGATGAAAAATGGGAGGAGGAAGGCTACCAAATGATGCAGCAATCCCCATAGCTCTGAGGATAAAACATAGATAAATCTTTTCTTAAGTTAGATCGAAGATTCTCACTTCCTCAGATGATGCACCTAGGGGAATAGATGGCCGCAGCACACTTGCAACAACCACCCTATATATAGCCTAATGAGTTGAAAACAAAAGGCAGAATGTAGGCAAATAAAAGTCTAGCTAAAATTAAAAAAAACTTACTAGAAAATCCTATATTTCATAGATGCCTATTGCCCACTATCTAGAGGATGGTATTTATAATCACCCTCTCCCTTACCAACTGTCCACTCTCCTCTGATAGAGCAATCCCCTCCATTGGTTAGAATAGATCAACCAATAAGATAAACTCCCATCTAATCCATTCAATAACTTTGAAATGGTTTATTATCCAGGAGTTCCAGAATATCATTCCTCCTAACCATCAGTCAAGAGAAACCATCTGGGGATTAATCTATTCAAAGCAGTCCCATCCTGAGATCCTGTCTTCCATCCTCTTAAATGGAGATCTCTATCAAGAAGCAAGTGGATCCAGAGCATGTATTTTTTTTTTAATGATAAATGTAAGACTGCTACACATTTTTTTATCATTTCTTAAATAAAATAAGTTTAGCCCCAAAGAGTATTGTGTGGACCATTTAATGCATGATATGTGGCATCTCGCATCTTTTTTTAATAATAAATGTAAGACTGCTACACTTTTTTTAATCGTTTCTTCAAAGAACTAAGTTAAACCATAAAGCATTGTGTGGGCTATCCGATGCATAACACATGGCAGCATGGCTGTGTGACATTTGTCGCATTAGGAGAGCACTGGCTTCTCCTTTAATATATATTTTTTAATAATAAATGTAAAACTGCTACATTTTTTTAATCATTTTTTCAATGAACTGAGTTCTATAATAATCTGGTATCATTCTGATACCAATTGATGTGCAGGATCGCTTAACATTATTGAGGTTGAAGAAAGAATGAGGAGCGCCTCCTTCCTCCGTGCTTGGAGGCGTGCCCCGTAGGGAACCTTGGCGTGTGAAGAAACCAGAGAGAGAGATGTGAAAGAAAATGACTCTGTTAGATTTCTCACTTTTTATTTAGGATTTACAATATACATGTATATATATATATATACCTATACATGAACGAAAATTCTAATCCATAAAAAACTTGCTAGGCTAATCCTATCTGAATGCACTCATCCAAATCCATGTACACCCATGGTCTGATCATGCACTTAATCCCATGGATCCAAACCTAGTCCAAACTCTAAGTAGCCTCCATGAGATCCAAATCAGGGCCTCATGACTGTGGAGGGCTGAACTTCTATCCTAGGACCAAAACCAGTCCTAGTCCTAGGACCACACCTATCCTAGTCTCTCGAAGTCAACATCTTGACTTCTTCAGTGGCCTCCCAAGGCTTGGAAGCACCACTAATCCTAACAATCTCCACCTTAGTGTCCTAAGCTTTGGCAAATCCTATGTGAATCATCTGCACCATCCTACTACCTCTAGAGCTGATACCATCTCGTCGAAGCCACCTTGCCTCCAGAGCTGATACCATCCCATCGAAGCCATCTCGCCTCCTTAGCTGCAACACCGACCTATGCTCTGTAGCTCCTGATACTCATGCTCCACCATACTTTTTGGCCTCGAACTGATGTTCTCCTACTCTAATCTCGTGGCTGCAGCACCAACCTGTGCTCCGTAGCACACCCAGACAACTCACTATGCAAACTCTAACATCTCTATCAATCCTCTTCAATTGTTGTGCACCCTTGAAAACCTCTAGGATGATCATCTCCATAACTGAAGTCAGCACCATCCTGAATTGTAGGATTCCTTTTGCTTGGCAGTTGCATCACCTTTCTTGGAGAACCTATAATATTTCTGCACCGACACATATTGTACCATCTGACACGATCTTTTCAAAGCTATGCCTGTCCACCTGCATACGCTGCTCTACCTGAAACTATGCATCACCGATGTTGGTACTAGGATATTAATCCTCCTACATCCCTCCGCTCTGAACTCATGCTAAATTTTCTCTCTACCTATGAAGCCACCACTTTAGAGCTACATTTGATCCGAAGTCCATCTGATGCTGCATAAGAATCTGACTCTATCATCAAGTCATCCGAGGCCAACCACTCAATGCTACACTGCTGAGCCTATCGCTGCATCTTGATCACGGTCGCTGCTCCTTCGGATCCTCTGCACTTCGTGAATTCCTTCGAAGCCATCTCGGATGCCTCCATAACCCACGGGCACCTCCGTAATCTAAGAACTCATCCAACTCTTCTGAATTCAGTGACTGAATCTTAAAAAATTCCATCTTAGCACTTCTCCTCTTCTACCCCTACACCAACCATCGCTTCAATTGCATTCGGAGAAACTACAGCTCAAATCCTGCTCTAGGCTCAGACCCACCTATCTCATTTCGAAGCTTCTGAGACTTTCTGGCTCTTCCTAAGATCTATTCTCGATCTTTCTGAGATGCCTCTAGACACTCTCTGCTGAGATACCTCCCTCGACTTCTGCACCATCGAGCCTTTCTCAATCCCATGCCTCAAGAAAAGCACTACTACAGCACTCTAGTGCTTCCTGCCTCATATCGACATTGCCTCCTTATAGGTAATGGATCCTTTCTTACTGTACACAAAACATCCTCCACTAAACCGTGACTCTTCCTAGTGCTCCTATAGAGAAAATCTGATCCAGGATATTTTCGACTGCCTGAGAGCTCCTGATTCTCTCTGAGACCTTTTGGCTCTTCCTAAGACCTGCTCCTAGTCTTTCTGAGAAGCTCCTAATACTCTTTGTTGAGATACTCTCCTTGATTGCTGCACCATCAAGACTCTCTCAGCTTCTATGCCTCCAGAGTAGCACTACTGCAGTACTCTAGCGCTCCCTGCCTGATCTCTGTACCACTCTACAGCCATCTAATTCTAACCTGCTAGACTTTCATAGATCATCCATCTCCATCATCCTTAAGGCTCCAATCGATCGCACTGCTGAATACACCCCAACTAGTTTTCACAGTCTTTCACCAGACTGAATAGTTGCTTCTTCAGCTCTACCTCAATTCCAAGCCCTTGAGTAACATCTCCTCTGACTTGCCAAATAAATCACCAGCACCCAAAGTTGCATCCAGGAGAACAACACGAACAACAGAGAAAATCAAAAAATAAAAAGAACTCTCTAAAGCACCTTTGATTTTTTTTCTCTCTCTTAGAACCTCCTAGATCCTTCTCGCCTTCTCCTTCATTGATCTTTGTCCCATCCAAAACTAGAACCGATCATCGGCCACCATGGATCTGGGTGCGGCCACCGAATCCAAGCACCGCCACCGTCAAATCGCCACTACTGTCGCTCCTTCGATCTTCGTCCCATCCAAAATCAAATCGGACTGCCTGCCACCATGGAACGCCGCCACTAGCCTGTCGATGCCCACGTGACTGCCGGATCTGGATGCGGCCATCGGATCTGAGTGTCGTCACCGCCAGATCGCCACAACGGCACGTCATTGTCGCTGTTCGTGGCCCGCCATTGCTGGATCTAGGTGTTGCCTCGTCGGATCCCTGCTCCACCATGCTAGATCCCATGCATCGGGAGGAAGAGGATGGCCCACATCATCTCATTGGCTCGGATCCATGCACCACCATCGGATCGATGCTCCATCATCAAATCCATGCTCCTTGGGCTGGCTCTCCATTGCACGCGCGTCACCACCGCCAGGTCCAATGCCATCATGGCACTTGCAGCCATCGAACCTCATCACCTATGCCACCACCGAAGTTGCCACCGTCGCCTACGACGTTACTCCCCTCGGAGAAGAAGATGGCCCTACCGCCCCCTCTTCAGATCCCCCACTGCTGCCTCCCTCCGGATCTTGCGCGTTCTGCCCACGAGCATCACCATCGACCGCCTGCGAGATCCACCTCTGTACACCATGATCGGCCATCTAGTCGTCAAATATCACCTCCATGCACCAGTTCGTGATCACTAAGCCCAGGATCAACAGCCAATTACTGACCGTCACCGAATCTAGGAGAAAGAAAGGAGGGCCTGCCAGCCCCCAAAATATTTTTTTTTCTTTCGCTGCTGAATCTCCCAATCCTATGCTGGATCGCACCTTCATGCCTCCTTATCAAGATAGCTTTGATACCAATTGTAATAATCCGGTATCGCTCTGATACCACTGTTAGGATAGATTCATCAACTACGAAATATGGATCACTTATCCAAGATCACCTATAGGAGATATGGCACTACTTAATGCTATAGAAAGATAGAAAAAAACAAACAAACACAATCATATACGTGGTTCGGCCCAAGTGCCTACATCCATGGGATATGCAATGCTTCACTATCGAGAAAGAACAATAGAGAAGATACAATCTCAACTCATAAATTCTCTCTCTCAATCCAGAAGCATTCACCCATATAATGCTCTCATAGTAATCCCAAGAAGATCTCCTTCACAGATCTACTGGTCCAGGGTCTTCGACATTTCTGGACACTCTGTGATCCTCTCAGCCTCTATATCAAGTCCTAGCTTTTGTCCCTAGGCAACCCTATCGTTTTAGGACACTCCAGGCTTCCTTGATGATCTTGGCGCTTCCTGAGACCTCCTGGCTCTTTCTAAGATCAGGTGCAGATCTCCCTAAGAAGCCTCTGGCACTCTCTGCTGAGATACCCTCCTCAGTTGCTGCACTGCCAAGCCTTTCTCATCTCCATGCCTCCAGGAAGGTGCTACTGCAGCACTCCGGTGCTCTTTGCCTTATCTCCACACCGTCTGAGAGATTTTTTTAAGACTCTCTCTATTCCTTAGGTTGGGAGGTCTTCTTATAAGCCCTAATCATTTCAATAGTCATCCAATCAGCTCCCGGGTGCTCTCCTAGCCGTAAGATAGTGCAACAACTCCATAGACACCATGAATAGATTTGGTCTATGAGTTGGGGCTGTAGACCCCATGAAAAAGCTTTCGCTCGCATGCCTGTGTGCTGTTTGCCATCGTGCTATTCATCTCCATTGAGCTGGCTCCATCAGAAGTCGAGCTGGCTTGACAGCATCTCACCTTAGCACTACTTTTTGTCTGCCTAAGAGAGCTGGCTCGAATCTGCTTTCAACTGGCTCGATCTCGTCTCGAATCGGCTCGACTGCGTATTCGAGCCAGTCTAATTGTATGTTGACTGATCTTTCTCATGGCTCCTAAATCTCGTTCTTGGCTTATCGTGGATCAAATCTCGAGGTGCTAGATTTCAACATTCTCCATCTCGATTCAATATTCGGCTCTACCTCAAATCTAAGAGCTTCCTGTATGATACCCCCATGCTCTAGGGCTATCGTCTGCTACTCAAGGATAGACAAATATGGAAGTCGAGCCAGGCCACTTAATCTCAAACTAAGTCTCATGCTCGATCCATCTCCACCTGGAGCTCCATCTGGCTTCTTTTTGTACATGAGAGCATCCTCCTTGATTGTGTCCATCTTCTAACTTGATCATCACCACAGCAACCCTTGAAACAATCTGACTCCTCCTGGATCTGATACCAATTGTAATAATCCAGTATCGCTCTGATACCAATTGATATGCAAGATCGTCTGACGTTGTTGAGGCTGAAGAAAAAGTGGGGCACACCTCCTTTCTCTACGCTTGGAGGCGTGCCCCCTAGGGCACCTTGGCGTGTGAACAAACCAGAGAGAGGAAGAGATGTGAAAGAAAATAGCTCTGTTAGATTTCTCACTTTTCTTCTAGGGTTTATAATATACATGTATATATATACTTATACATGGATCAAAATTCTAATCCATAAAAAACTTCTTGGACTAATCCTGTCCGAATGCACTCACCCAAACCCATGTATATCCATGGTCTGATCATGCACTCAATCCCATGGATCCAAACTTGGTCCAAACTCTGAGTAGGCCCTATAAGATCCAAACTAGGGCCTCATGATCGTGGAGGGCTGAACCTCCATCCTAGGATCAAAATCGATCCAGTCCTAGGATCACACTTGTCCTAGTCTTCCAGAGCCAACACCCTGACTCCTCCAGTAGCCTTCCAAGACTTGGGATTACCACTAATCCTAATAAGTTCAGTCGAAAAGCATTGTGTGGGCCATCCGATGTGTAACTCGTGGCATAGTGGCTGTGAGATACTTGTCGCATCGGGAGAGCACTGGCTTCTTCTTTAATGTATTTATATAGATTTTAGAGAAAATCTACAACCAAGAAACTTATCTACAAGTGCTATCTTTTACTGAGCCAAAGAACGATTTATCTCCTCCTCTGAGAATATAACAATTTGAGTAAATATGATCTCTAAGACAGAGATCTTTTCATCGATGATCCGAGCCATTTCTCATTTGAACTAAGTAGGCCCCTATACAGCCTGAGCCCATGATAGACCACCATCTAGATGCCGACCACCCACAAGATGAGCTAGTGTTCATGGAGGTGACCAAGTCATCCCTTTATTGGGCACACTTGGCCTCATAGTAGAGGTCGATAAGGACTCCTTCACCAAGCCTGATCTTCTATTAGAATGACCACTACCCATCGGAAGAGGAGCATCCATTGGGGATGACTTAATCCCCCTCTTGCTTGATAGATCCGACCTCATGATAGACTCTAGCAGGAGAGCCCTAATCGGATTCAACCTATCGAGGTCCATAATCGTCTCCTTCCCCTCCAAAGATGAAACCCTAACTACCTCCTTTCCTTTTCCCTACATCACTCCAGAACTTCTCTCTCTTAATGAATAGAAACTTGGATGGGATTTCATATTATGAAAGAATCATATACCATTTTGCTTCATCTCAAAGTTTTTTGGTATAATGCTTTATCTCATAGTTAATGCTGGTCTATAACACATATATCGAAGGTGAACCAGTTTTCCATCAAGAGAACAAGATAAGCTAGGTACAATGATGAAGCCTTTCAATTGCTTTAATTGGAGTTAAGGAAAAGTATAGTTTGTAAAACAAACCTACAGCACGACACCCTCTTATTGCTCAAAAGGGTTGAAAAAAAACATTGAGCGGAGGTGCACTCAGGATCATATATCAGATACCTTAGACCATATAATTTGTAGATATTGGACAAGATCAGATGAAGAACAATTAGTGAAATTTCAATTCGGCAGGTTGCCCAATCTTCTAGACTGAATTCAATCCTGCTTTTCTATAGTTCAAGTCGACGTCTACAAATCTTCTCATTTTTCTTTTGGACAAAAAAAACTGAATACAGGACGTTGCCCCGCCAGTTGGATTCAAACATGGCTGACCGGGACCTGAGACGTAACTAACCCAACCAAGTCGGGAAAATACGGAGACCAAGTTGGTTTGGGCCTCACTAGGATTGGGTTGACCAGTCCCAGGTTAACACCTCTACCAAGAACCCAGACACCAAGCAGAGGAAAACAAGGACAAACAAATCTAATGGCTTGGAGGCAGTAGCTGCGGCAGCGAGGGAGGGAGATCGCGCAGAGCCGCAAACTGGATCGTCAGCACGCGACCAGATCTCTGATGCCGTCTCCTCTCCATCTCCTCCATTAGGTACCACTCTCTCTTTTCTCTATCTCGGGTTCAGATCTACCATTCTCTCCGTCCGCAAAGATCCGATCTTTCCAATTCCCAACATTGCCTCTTCCCTCTCGATCTCCCATTCGAGCAATCCTTAGATCTAGACCCATAAAACCCTAGAAACCCTGATGCCTTCCTAGGTGCCCAATTGACCTCCGGGCATCCAGATTCTGGCTCTGCCCAACCGACCCTAAGCTTTTCCAGATCCTGATCCCCCGAAATGGGCCGCCCTCGCCTCCAGAATTCGGCCATCAACCCCATCGAGGAGGAACCCGCGGCCGATGCCGCCTCGCTGGCCGTCGTCGTCGGCGGCGGCGGCGGTCACGACGCGGCCCTCGCATGCATGATCAACTCGGAGGTGAGCGCCGTCCTCGCCGTGATGCGCCGCAACGTCCGGTGGGGCGGCCGCTACGCCTCCGCTGCTGACGACCACCATCTCGAGCACTCCCTCGTCCAGTCCCTCAAGTCCCTCCGCCGGCAGGTCTTCTCCTGGGGGGACGCCCGCCGCCCCTGGAAAGCCGTCGACCCCTCGGCCTACCTCCGCCCCTTCCTCGATGTGATCTGCTCCGACGAGACCGGCGCCCCCATCACCGGCGTCGCCCTCTCCTCCGTCTACAAGATCCTCACCCTCGAGGTGCTCGACCCGGGAGCTCCCGGTGCCGAGGCCACTGTGCACGCCCTTGTCGATGCCGTCACGAGCTGCCGGTTCGAGGTGACCGATCCTGCCTCGGAGGAGGCCGTTCTGATGAAGATCCTGCAGGTGCTTCTCGCGTGCATGAGGAGCCGGGCGTCGGCGCGGCTCAGCAACCAGCATGTGTGCACGATCGTGAACACGTGCTTCCGGGTCGTCCACCAGGCTGGTACCAAGGGGGAGCTGCTGCAGAGGTTCTCCCGCCACACAATGCATGAGCTCATCCGGTGCATCTTCTCGCACTTGCCTGGTGTCCGAGATGGCGCAGAGGTACTGATTCTGAGAACGAAGTCCTCTATTTGGTGGCTCTTTTCTTCTTTAGCTAATATCTGATGGTATCAAGTTGAGGGTTTTGTTCTGTAGATTGGTGGAGTCGACAAGGATCGGGCTGCTGGGATCAAGCAAGTGGAGAATGGCAATGGAAGCGCTGGGTCTGTGACTGGCTCTGGAGATGATAATTTTGTAGTGGGGGTGGAGGTGCCGAATGGTGTGAGAATCATGGTGGAGCCATATGGAATTCCTTGCATGGTAGAGGTCTTTCACTTCTTGTGTTCTCTTTTGAACATTGCTGAGCAAATTGGGTTAAGTCCTACGTCGAATACTATTGCTTTTGATGAGGATGTGCCACTTTTTGCGCTTGGATTGATCAATTCAGCCATTGAGCTGGGAGGTCCTTCAATATGTAAGCACCCAAGGCTGCTAGCTTTGATGCAAGATGAGCTCTTCCGGAATCTGATGCAGTTTGGTTTATCAATGAGCCCACTTATTTTATCCATGGTTTGTAGCATTGTTCTGAATCTTTACCAACACTTGCGAACAGAGCTGAAATTGCAGCTCGAGGCATTCTTCTCGTGTGTGATCTTGAGGCTTGCACAGAGCCGGTATGGGGCTAGCTATCATCAGCAGGAGGTTGCCATGGAGGCTCTTGTGGACTTTTGTCGGCAGAAGACTTTTATGGCAGAGATGTATGCTAACTTGGATTGCGATGTAACCTGCAGCAACGTGTTTGAAGACCTTGCCAACCTTCTTTCAAAGAGTGCATTTCCAGTGAACTGCCCATTGTCTTCAATGCATGTCCTTGCCTTGGATGGTCTGATTGCAGTGATTCAGGGAATGGCTGATAGAATAGGCAATGCACCTCCACGTTCAGAAGAACCTATGGAGCTTGAGGAATATACTCCATTTTGGACTGTCAAGTGTGAGGATTATTCTGATCCTAACCATTGGGTTAAGTTTGTTCGGTGCAGGAAGTATATCAAGAGGAGGCTGATGATTGGTGCTGATCACTTCAACAGGGACCCAAAGAAAGGGTTGGAGTTTTTGCAAGGAACCCATCTCTTACCTGAAAAGCTCGACCCCCAGAGTGTGGCATGCTTTTTCAGATACACTGGTGGCTTGGATAAGAACCTTGTCGGGGATTTCTTAGGCAACCATGATGAGTTTTGTGTTCAGGTTCTTCACGAATTTGCTGGGACTTTTGATTTCCAGGACATGAATCTCGATACTGCTTTGAGGCTCTTTCTGGAGACATTCCGGCTTCCAGGTGAATCGCAGAAGATACATAGAGTTCTTGAGGCTTTCTCCGAGAGATACTTTGAACAGTCACCACAAATTCTTGTCAACAAGGATGCTGCCCTCTTGCTGTCATATTCGCTTATAATGCTAAACACGGATCAGCACAATGTGCAGGTGAAGAAGAAGATGACTGAAGAGGACTTCATTCGGAACAACCGCCACATAAATGGTGGGCATGACCTACCAAGGGAATTCTTGTCGGAGCTCTACCATTCAATCTGCAGGAATGAGATAAGAACCATCCCTGAGCAAGGCATTGGTGTTCTTGAGATGTCTCCCAGCCGTTGGATTGACCTGATGAGGAAGTCGAAGAAAACATCTCCATACATTGTCTGCGATTCTCGGCCATACCTTGATCATGACATGTTTGCCATCATGTCGGGCCCTACTATTGCTGCAATATCGGTGGTGTTTGATTATGCAGAACATGAAGAAGTTTTTCTAACATGTGTGGATGGGTTCCTAGCTGTTGCAAAGATATCTGCCTTCCATCATCTTGAGGATGCATTGGATGATCTAGTCGTGTCCCTTTGCAAATTTACAACCCTTTTGAACACATCTTTGGTTGAGGAACCAGTCATGGCCTTTGGTGATGACACAAAAGCTAGGTTAGCAACAGAGACAGTTTTCAACATAGCTAATAGGTATGGTGACCATATACGCACTGGCTGGAGAAATATACTGGACTGCATCTTAAGGCTGCACAAGCTTGGCCTTCTTCCTGCTTGTGTTGCTAGTGATGCAGCTGATGATTCAGAATTGTCTTTGGATCCAAATCATGGGAAGCCTGCTCCCAGCTCTCTTTCCATGTCTCATGTTCCAGTTATGGGTACCCCTCGTAGATCTTCGGGGTTAATGGGAAGGTTTAGTCAGCTCTTATCTCTTGACACGGAAGAGCCAAGATCAAAACCAACCGAACAGCAACTTGCTGCTCACCAAAGAACTCTTCAAACAATACAGAAGTGCCACATAGACAGTATATTCACAGAAAGCAAGTTCTTACAGGCTGATTCACTGTTGCATCTTGCCAGGGCACTAATTTGGGCAGCTGGTCGGCCTCAGAAGGTAACCAGCTCACCTGATGATGAAGACACAGCAGTTTTTTGCTTGGAGCTGCTAATTGCCATTACATTGAACAACCGAGATAGAATTGTGCTTCTCTGGCAGGGTGTTTATGAGCACATTGCCAGTATAGTTCAGTCTACTCTGATGCCATGTGCACTTGCGGAGAAGGCAGTTTTTGGCCTACTCCGCATTTGCCAGAGGTTACTGCCCTACAAAGAGAACCTGGCTGATGAGCTCTTAAGGTCACTGCAGTTGGTTTTGAAGCTTGATGCACGTGTGGCAGATGCTTATTGTGAGAACATCACGCAAGAAGTCACACGCCTAGTTAAGGCAAATGCTCCTCATATAAAATCTCAGATGGGTTGGCGGACTATCACATCCTTGCTTTCCATCACAGCTCGCCATCCAGAGGCTTCAGAAGTAGGGTTTGAGGCATTGGTGTTTATAATGTCCGAAGGAGCTCACCTTTCACCAGCCAATTATATTCTGTGTGTAGAAGCCTCAAGACAGTTTGCAGATTCTCGGGTTGGACTAACAGATAGATCTGTCCATGCATTGGATCTGATGACGGAATCCCTGAATTCTTTAGCTCGCTGGTCTCGTGAGACTAGGGAAGCAGGCGAAGAATCTGAGAAGATATCAGAAGGAATCAGGGAGATGTGGCTCAGGTTGGTGCAAGCACTGAGGAAAGTGTGCCTGGATCAGAGAGAGGAAGTGAGGAATCATGCCCTCTTGTCATTGCAGAGATGCCTGGTAGGAGCGGAAGGAATTTCCCTCTCAACATCATCTTGGACACAGGCTTTTGATCCTGTTATATTCACATTGCTGGATGACTTGCTGGAGATTGCTCAAAATCATTCACAAAAAGATTACCGGAACATGGAGGGAACCCTTTTGCATGCCATGAAGTTACTTTCCAAGGTCTTTTTGCAGCTGTTGCGAGAACTCTATGGACTGAGCAGCTTCTGCAAGCTGTGGCTGGGAGTTCTTAGCCGGATGGAGAAGTACATGAAGGTTAAGCTGAGAGGCAAGCGAAGTGAGAAGGTGCAAGAATTGATTCCGGAGCTCCTTAAAAACACACTGCTTGTGATGAAGGCACGTGGGATCCTTGCAAAGAGGAGCACAATAGGTGGAGATAGTTTGTGGGAGTTAACATGGCTTCATGTAAACAACATTGCTCCATCTTTGCAGTCACAAGTGTTTGCAGGACAGGAATTGGAGCAGGAGGTGCATGCCAAGCCAAAGGAGTCCGGTACTCCTATAGAACCTAACAGCAGTAATTCTAGGCCCCAGGTCGAGGTACCAGCAGATCAGTCTGGAGGTTAAGATCATGTTTGATGAGTTTGGTTTGTAAAACTTACGAAAATCTTCCATGAAGCAAAATTTAGTGGTCACTGCTGCAGGTTAAAGAGGAAATAGATTGGTGAGTACCCTGCAGGTATCATATATACAATTTTTTGTGTGGTTTCTTGTAATTTTTTGACCATCAGCTACTCTTATCTTGTTTATAATGGGTGTTATTGCTTTTTTGTCCATGAAAGCACAATGTTAGATCCTAATGTTGCTCCAACATCAGAGACTTGTTGTTTCTTTTCATGTTTTTATGCGAGTATTTGCGCGTATTCATTGGAACAGTGAATGTTGTAAAATTCTTTGTTGGAGGTTCTAGATGAACTTAGAATATGGATAAATTTTTGCTTTGCCAAAGCAAGCTAGACCCCTAGACAGTTTTGGCACATGGCAGCCGTGGCTGCTTACATGACCTGCCTAGGCACTGGTCTTAACATTTTGCATCATATGTGAGCATGGAGGACAAAATCAGTTTATTAATTAGTATTGGATGTTGCCAAGTTTATACTTCCTATTAACTTATTGCATCTGATTTAAATATGTTGTTTCATTTGTTGGATTATTACTATTTTTCAGGTTTCTTCTTATACTTATTATCATTTTAAATTAATTTTGTTCTTATTATTGTTGCTATTATTGGTATTGTTGTTGTTATTGCTACTGTTATCATTGTTGTTGTTATTGTTATTATTATTGTTGTTATTGTTGTTGTTGTTGTTATGATTACTATTATATTGTTGTTGTTGCTGTTGTTCTTGTTGATGTTATTATTTGTTGAGCTTCCATGACCTCTACATGCCCACCTATGTACCTGTCTAGCACCTAGGCACCAGGCAGGCCTGTCTGCTTTTTTGGTTCCTACAGTCTTTCAAAACATTGCAACTAGTTTGACCTTGAGTCACCATGTTTCTTATAAAGCAAGGTTTTCATCTTGGCTAAGATCTTGGTTTCTATCAGTATTGAGCACCCTCTAGTATGATATATATGAAAATCTTAGCCCTATTATCTCAGTTGATATAAACCGATAAAATATGAAATATTGACTGATGCAATAATATTCATATAGACCAATATTTTCGATCACTTTTTTTAATTTCTTTAATGAGGTTTTCTTAACTAATAAAATCTCAAAATTAATAGTTAATTATAGTTGATAATCTTGGATTTACATGTATTGGCTGAGATATTGATATTTTGGTGCTAAAACATCAGCCAAGAAATATTGATTCCCTCCAAAATTCCCTACTTATCATATTGGTAAAGAAATATGGAACTCATCAAGACAACTGATATCTCAGGATCTGGAAACCTTGTTCTGAAGAGTAGGATTGGATGATGGTACCAGTGTGCAAGTAAAATATCAAGACCGAGTCATATTTTATTGTGAATGACTTGTCTCTGATTGCAATTGGCAAGTTCATCGTGCCTTTTTGTGTTAGTATCAACATTAGATCCATTGGGTAATGCTATTAAGATTAACATTGCTTGTGCTGCCAGTTTTATTGCCAAATTCTGTTTGGAGGAGGGACTCTATCGTATTGGAAGCCAACTAGTTGATAGTTGCCAATCCTATGATGTGAATCCTATCAAGTTTTATATATACATACTATTGGACAGAAATTTATGGTGGTACTTAATTCATAGTGCAGCAGTCATGATCATTTATTTTCAGCATTATAGAACATGCAGGATATCATACTTAAAACAAAAAAGAAAGAAAGAAAGAAAGAAAGAAATGTAAGAGTCAGCACAGATGAGACTGATTAAGTAGTGTCACTCTATGTAGTTTCGCATACACTACTGTAACTTCAGCTGTGGTACACAATATAAATTTATTAATGAGCAAATATTTTTACAAAAGTTTAGTTAAAGCTGGTGCACTTCAGAGCTGTTGAGAGGTTGGAGGTCCTAATGAGAGAGGTGATGTACCGTCTGGGTAAAGGACTTGGCTCTGATGAAATGGGATGGACTGATGACTCATATATGACCGACAGTGTAGAGTGTACAATTTTTACACTTTTATATTTTCGTAGAACATCTTCTGAAGAAGTCTGTTGGTTGTATGAAAAAGCTCTAAAGGTCCAGAATACATGCTTTACATTAGTGCACCGATACGCCAATTGCACCTCCCTTTCCCAGTGGACTGTTATTATATTGTAAGTATAAAATCGGTGAGCAATCTTCTCCAGGTACACTCCAAAAGTCTTGTCTGGATGGTTCGATGATGTTGGAATCTGAATTTTGGTCTGGGTCTGGCAGATGGTGATGATTAGTTATTGCCCATCTAACCGCCCGGCATACATAAAATGAAGAGATGAAGGGTTCTAGTAATAGCTGAAGAACATGTCAAGAGCCGTTTCCTTGTGCGAGTTTCCCACTTTTCTGAAATTTGCAAAGTATATGGTAGTCATATTTTTAAATTGACTTAAGTTTCTCCTCTTTTGCTTCCAAATAAAGATCCATAAAGAAAAATCATGGAGGTGAGCAAAACAAAGGCTCATAGAAATTATATTACCATGTTGAAACTATTAGAATTTGAAAAGGTTGTTACTCTGTGTAATTTACCTCATAGACATCTTGTAAATATACAGAACTGTGTTGGTTTTTTGCTGTGTGCTTGCACGGTGCATCTGTGCCTTTTGCTTCCAAATAAAGATGTGCAAAGGAAAATCACAGAGGTGAGCAAAACAAGTTCCCATAGAAATTATAATATAATGTTGAAGCTATTAGAACTTGAAAAGGTTGTTACACCATGTAGTTCTCATACAGATGTCATTAGTTATATAATTGTGTCGTCTTTCTGTAGGAGTGGGGTTGTGCACTTGTGCGTCTGTTCTACTTGGATATATATTTGCATAAGCATGGATATGCTTGAAGCCTCAAGATACATGGTATGTATAATTGTGCTTTGGGGTGTGTGGATGTGTTTGCACGTGTGTATTTTCCTTGTATATATAATTGTGTTAGTATGCGGATCTTTGAAACCTCAAGACACAGTTTATATGCGTTGCTGTGTTTGAGCAGGTTTGCGTTTTTGTTATGCATGGATATATGATTGCGTTGTTATGAATATCTTTGAAACATCAAGCTACTAAGTTTATATAATTGTGCTGGTGTTTTACTTTGTGTGTTTTGCTTGGATGTATGATACCGTTAGCATGAATACATTCAAAACCTCAAGATACGTTACTTTGGAGCAAGTCAAGTGCGACGGATATCGAAGAAAAATTTCTGCTACCTGGAGTATGCCTTTTCTGTGCAGTGCCTGGTCCCAGCATTGTCCAGAAATCCATCATTTAATGATGAAGTCGCAGAATTCAGTCAAAGGCAGCTGCATGGTCGGGTCACCAGATCGCATATGGCTTGCTTGACTCTGCATTTTATTTACCGTCATTTTTTTTATCTATTGCATCAATTAGGTACCCTGGAAGCTCTGTATGCTTCTCTCTTCAGAAACTGCTGTCAGTTTCATCATTTTAGGCATTATTGGGGAGCCAATCAGCTCGTTCGTGACCTTGTTAAGCATGGGACACCCATCTCTTTTCATTTCAACATTTCTAACTTCAGCTTCGGGTTGTTTCTTTCGTGCACAAGAATGACTCGCAATGTTGGCTGTTGGATTCACAACCTGTGCAGCTCTCAAAGCACGCAGAACTCTTCTTTCATCCATCCGTCCGTATAGATCTTGAAGCAACCATCGCACGATCCAATGGTGGATTCGTGCAAAGGATGGTGAATCCTTCTTTTCACATGAAAGAGTTGGTGGGTTTGCCACGTGAGATCAACGCTATAGATTTCTCTGTATCGGCAAATGAGAGAATGCTAGCGTGCCTCCCCAATAAGGTGTGCAAATATTTGGCTGGTTTTAAATAGTGATGTTTGAAGGATGAAAAATAGGATCCAAGAATGGATGAATTAATTTGGCTGGATCTCATCAACTGCTGAAAGAAAACATAAAAAAAGCGATGTAATGGTTCAGGAAAGTGACCAGGACTTGGAAGTTTACAACCAGGCATCTGTGACACGAGAGCAGAGGTCAGCTAGAGGGCTGAACATTCACAAGCAAACATTCTCACAGCCTTACCCAGATTGCCTCACAATAATCTCGAGTAGACCGTGCATATATTTGACCATGATACGTGATTGTATGGGATTAGGAAGATCTCACCAGTATTGAATATTTGGTGCAAGATGCGTTTTCTGTGACTTTGCATAATTTCTATCCTATCCATATTTGGTTATTACCACATGGGATCAAAGCACAGTGTCATCATATGGGACCATACAAATCACGAAGATCATATATTTTAGGTTAAAATATTCAGCTCAAAGTTTTTAGGATTAATTAATATTTAATCTAAAAAATAAACAGAAGTTTTCTTATTATTTTCAATCAAAGAAGTTGGTGAATACTTGAGTTTTCCATATAAGCTCGTCTCATTGTTGCTGATCAAGGAGTCGCCATCATATGGTTTTAAGTAGGAGAAAAGATTTCCTATGATTTGATTAGCATTAAAAAAAGAAATTAGGATTTTGAAAATTCATTATCCAATCCACCACTGATAGGCTCTCCTAGGTGGTGCATTTGGGGTTTCTCAGGCCCACATCAAACCCACCACCACCACGATCCAACAGTAGTCATTAGATCAGAAAAGATCAGTGGACATGATAGAATTATCTATGATAATTTTAGATATCATATTAATATAAATTATTTATATTTTTCTATGAGTGCCTACAATTATTTCTTCGGAATTCCAGTTCGTCGTCACAATATTCAAATATGAAACCAGTTATAACACGGCTCGACAAATAATTCTTGGTGATGAGGCTGAGCAGGCTACTTTTTAGTATTCAGCGGTTGCAAGAATTTTGCTAAAGCCTGACTGATGATTTATTTGCCTTCTCCTTTCCACTTCCATTCCCTGCACCAACTCCGATAGCATGTTATGGTAGTTCTTTGTATTGATTGGTGGTCCTGCTTCCTCTTACCCACAAATAATAGACATCGATAATTATTTTTTGTATATTTCACTCCAAGTTTCTCTATCTTCAAATGCAAGAAAGCCTTCTTCTTATGGTCATCTGTCTCATCATTACTTATATCGGAATCTTCTCCTGAGCTATAATATGATGGGAGTGAAGGTGAGCTAAAAAGATAAGCTAGAAGAGCTCGATGGTACGATGGTGAATAGGATAGGTTGGGAGATGCTAAGAAGTTCGATACAACAAATTCAGAAGATGGATTCAGTTGGACCTATAACAACAGCCAAAGATAGATTTCAGGCTGGCTAGAAAGATATAGTCATCCTCAACTTGGTTATTGGAAGTAGAGAAATATACAAATATACATACAATGATTGATTGGACTCACCCTTTTATCTTTCTTAAATACTTAATGCAGAGGGGGGAATTTCTCTCCAAGAAGAAAGTGCTCCAAGGTGCTACAAGTTCTGGAAGCATAGAGTATACCTCCTTTTCTTAGTGGAAATGGAAGTATCGTGCCTTTTGCTATTGTGCTACAGCTCTCTACATTTCCTATCTTGCCTTTTGCTACATGGTTTTGAATATTGTGTGCAGTTGTAAAAATCTGTTCGCTTAAGATGGGCTTTTAAGATCCATTTCTTAGTGGAATCTGACTTCAATTAAGCATAGGTAGCCAATTTGGACATTGCTTCTAGGGACGGTTGCTTTGTTGTATTTGCGGTTATAGTAATTTGATGATGCTAATTGGGTAGGTTGGTGAAGTCTCATGTGTCGTTATAGAATAACTGGGGTTTGATCCCATCCTCTTTGGGCATGCTAAAACTTTGTAGCCTTCCAAAGCACAGAAAATTATTTAAATGGTTTAAAAATCACAACCACCTGACTAATGATGGACTTTAAATTCAGTTGTTTCTTTTGTATTTTAAGACTGCAGGGGTTTTCAAAATGAAGCAGCTAATTTTAGAGTCTAGATGGTTTTACAAAGAAAATTTAAGTTGATGAACCACTTCCCGATTCTCGTAACTTAGGTCTTAAGGATTTATCTTGTCTTGCAGACATCTAGTTTGTTTTTGTAAGACATTAGGTATACAAGTTTCATACTGTTGTTATAGCTAGTGACCTTTGGCCACATGATAATATCAGGAAGATCATTAATCTGATGGTAAAACACCATAACCGACTTCGGGTTTAGGTTGGTTGAGTACTGATCTAGAATATAACTATCAACTTGATATTATGACAGCCGACCTGCTCAGTTTATATTAGCAAGACATTGATTTTAGCCAATCTTTCACTCAACTACATCAATTAAGGTCGGTGTATTACCGACCTACGGGTAAAACATTACCATCTCACACCAGTTGATCTGAAGACTCGCTAGTACCGCTTTAAGTCAGATCAGATTACTATCGACTTGCCGATATAATACTCGACTCCTAGCATCAGTTACTCTCTAACTATGTTACAGCTATCTTTAAGCTATGCTATAGCTAATTTACATATGGGTAAACAACTCATGATCTCCATATAGCTGGTCATTCTATCATAATAAACTAACAGCAAATTTCTAATGGCCTAGCAAACTACTCTTCTAACAGCCCAATGGCTTGAGCAAGCCCTCTCTATATAAAGAGAGGCAAGATACTCTCCTGGAGGGAGGACAACCCACAGAGCCCAAACTCTGCTGAACTCTCTTCTCAATTTTTTCATTTAGGAGAGTTGAGTCTTTATTCTCTTTACTCATAATCGTTCTTCTTGTCTTCTAATTCTTGATTTTTCACTATCTGTTCTCAAGGTTCCAATTGACTTAAGCATCAGAGGATCCTAAACCGAAAGGTACCCCACCTATTTTAGAACTTTTTTATAGGTTTATTTACGGTCTACATCGGTTTAACCCTTAGCAGCTCTCTAGCTTAGTTCAACACCAACCTCATCATTTTATCTCCGAAATCTTGTGGCAACACATATCATAAAAAAAATATCATATTCATTAGGATCTCTAGATGTATCGGGCTCAATCTGGCATTCTCATTGACTAAAAATTTCCTTCGCAACTTTCTAAAAATCAGAAGGATATAAATCTACAAAATCTAAAATTATTTGGATTGACATCTAAATTTCGATCTATTTGAATTATAGTATCTAATTATCTTTTTTTTTAATATTAGTTGTTATTATCATATTTAAGGAATGATGATCATGGATTTTAAATTTTCTTTTTTTTTCAATCATTGTTTGCAAAGGATAGTTCTATGATAATGAGAAGGATGGGTTAGTCATATTCAAGAATGAATGTCATAATGCTTACATCAAGTTATACTTCGAAAAGGTAAAAACCATAGAAGTTACAATCTCCAATTCGGAGTAGTTTGCTCAACCGAAGCTCATTTATAATTATTTTCTTAAATTTTTTTTCACTTATATATACGTGTAGCATGATTAATTTGCTTGGTTGAGTTATATTTAAATTCAAACTAGAAAATTTTATTTGACTTCTAGCAAATAAAAATAATGACATGTATTATGATTTTTTATTATTTTTAAGAAGTTAGGTAGGAAAAAAAAGAATGAATTAATTGAGGATACTATTGTCATATCATAAAATAATATTTTTCCTATCCCCTCTAGCTTTTTAGATATATTCCTCCCCATCTCGTATGATGCCATCACATGTCAAAGGGTTGAGCAAACAAATCTGGGTGATGGCCTAAGAATTTTCATTATTATAGTAAAAGAAGTGATATCAAGGCATAAGCGTAAATGAACTTAGTTATAATCTCATGGTTAGTCAATCTTCATCATTTAGAAAACATCATTTTTCAGAGCAACTTTATAGTTTTTAGTTTTCTCCAAAAAAAAAGAAGACTTCATAACTTTTGCTGCTCCAAAAATAGTAAATTTTAATTGGAGATTCTGTAGAAGTCTCTGGTAAGCACACTAGCACGTCTCTCACTTGAAAACCTAATTTGATCAAGAAGGCATATTTTAATTGGAGTAACATTGATTGCGGAGAGTTCACCTCAATAAGTATATGGAGGTATCTTTCCCCCTTTTCTTTAAGAAAATAAAAAGAGAAAAACAAATGGAGATGTTGGAATCAAAGGTGGTGCAAATTCATTTGGTGAAAAATGGGTTGGTTGCTCCTCTTTTTCCTCTTGGGATAGGATGGAAAGGAGCATAGGCCAATGTCTAAGCTCGGATAGGTGTGCAATTATTCCACCGGTGTCCAAACAAGAAAGGGGTAAATAGCAGTGAGTCCTATTACTTTAATGTTCAAAGACTTCTGATACTGGATGTCATCTTCTTAGAGAAAGAGTGCTGACTAAGAGCTATGATCTACGAACTGCGAACTAGAACCAAAAGACTGAGATAAAAAAAATATAAAATAATAAATAGGCCGATCATTGATTTGGGGAAAGGTCTCTTCTCAAAGTTATTGGCTCTTGTTAACTATCAGGATATATATCACTACTCAGGATACTTGGCATTGCTAGTTTGCACCACATGGGCCACTACTGCCATGTATTGTGGTTACCTTCTTTCTAATACTCTTATATACTAAGTACTGCTACCACTCCTATGTTCTAGATGGTTGTAAAGTTGATGTCACTACTTAGTTTTAACCCTTATTTTTGCTAGTTTGCACCATGTGGACCGCTATTACTATGCATGGGAATTACTTTTCTTTTTCTACTACATTTTGAGTAGTGCTAGCACTTCCATATTCTAGATAGTAGTAAATGTTGGCTAGCTATCTCCATTTTAGATAATAGTAAATATTGGCCAGCTATCTTCTTTGGATTTTAGTCTATTAAAGGCCTTGTCCTATGCCAATAGTTCTCCACCCCGTCAGTCTATACTATAGTGTTTCACCTGCACCCTTGGTGTTTTGACTTGTAGCTTTGATCTTTTGATCTATACCATTGGTATTTGGATTTACATCTTTAGCACTTGGTCTGAGACTAGTATCTTTCTAGTACTACTCAATTTGCTGGCCATGTCTTTCAGCCTACTGACCAATTCCAACATCGGCCTATGGTTGAATACTTGGCTCCCTAGATAAGCACAATTTTAACCTATAGGCCAAGTACTTTAACTTGTTAACTAAGTTCTTGGTTTGTACCTTAGTATTTGATCGAAGGTTGATGTTCCTCCAAAACCTTTTATTCAACTTGCACAAGATGTCTCTTTTGAAGATGTACTACTACTCGGTCTATAGTGGATGACTTTCAGAGACTTATTGTTAATCAATCTTTAGATCACAATCATTGGCTTGGATATGGTGTAAACAATGCTTCCCCACATCCCATGAGCTAATAATCAATAAGGTGATGGGATATATCTAGCACCATATCTATCAGTTTGCATTTGGACAATTATCCAACTTGGCTGGTTCAAAGGAAAAGCTGATTAAGATCTTGTAGACTTATCAATAACTTGTTTCACTTATTGAGCAAGTTGATAGAGCTACCTTTAGAAAAGGTGAACTTACTTGGCTTGTCACTTCCTCTATAAGATCTCACTAGCTTTCTTCCATATGGAATATAGACTGTAAGAGAATATCATTTTATGTATTGACTATATGTTAAGCTAATCCTAATTGAAAAATCTGACCTTTATGGCTAAGATCCTCTCGAGGATTAGAGCCGATATGTAATACCCCAAACAAATTACACTAATCTCAAAGCAAGAAAAAAAGAAATTGGAATCTTCTTCTTCCGACCGACTCCCAATCGAAGTCGAAATCCATCCTAAGGAGGAGTGAAACTCCTCCCCACCAGACCTATTTATAGGGAAGAAGCATTTCCTCTCTTCCCCAAGCAAAAATAGAAGTCCAATCGATGAGGATCGTCGGATTTTCTTCATAGAAGCCTTCATTATACGTGTCAGAAATTGGGTTGAAGAGGCCACCAGAGACCAAGGTAAGTCTGACCCTCCTTCCCTCTTTTTTCTTCCTTCCTATCGTGCTAGAGACCACCATCGGCCATCGACTTCATTGAAAAAAAATATTTTAAAAATCCTCTATTCAACCCCTTTTTCTTCAAATTTTCGATGCAGGCGGTTACCACCAACCATCAATATGGGTTCGCCATGTTGCACCATCGCAACCTCGGTTGTTGTCGGCCATTGGCTGGCAACCATGGCCTTCGATCCAAGAAATAAGAAGGGGGACCTCACGGTCTCCTATTCCTCCAAAAAGAACCATAGGAAGTAGAAGAAGAAAAAGAAAAAGAAAAGGTAAAGGAAAAGGAGAAAAGAAAAAAAAGAAAAAAAAGAAGAGAGAGTTTTTCTCTCTTTTCTCTCTCCTTTCTCTGAGTCTGAATCTCTTTCTCTCTCTAAAAGCCTAACTTTCTCTCTCTCCACTTTTTTATCTAATTTTTTTTCTGCTTTCTCTCTCTAAAAAAATCTCTTTCTCTCTTTAGATAGTGTCTCTCTCTTCTAGAAATTTTTAGATTCTTAGAAAGACCCTCAAATAGTCTTGATAGATCATGATAGAGAAAATTTGACCTTTGACTAGTGAATAATTTGTTCTATGAGGATTTAGGATTTTTATCTTAAAAAATAATCATGATTATAGTTTGATGAAAGTATAATTTTTGGATATTAGGTTAGTTGAATTTGTCTATCATTATTCGTATGAGATGGCTCCATGTCAGATAAAGAGGATTGCTCAAGATGTTATTAGAGAAATATCGAACTAACAGGAGGATGATAGTACTTAACAAGTTTAACACCCCTCAATAGGAAAGAGTTGTTGATTCTACTAGGAATACCTAGATTGAGTAGCAAGAATCAGACATGGCTTAGTTATTGTAAACCCTAGTTGGAGTGATGCAGAGACAGCAATAGTTACTTGAACAGCAGCAAACATAGCGAGATATACAACAACATCAACATCAATTCCAATAGTATGGATATGGAGAGCAGCCTATGCAGCGAAACAACATCGTAGAATTTAAAAAGTTAGCTCCACCATCTTTTAAGGGGACTACTGAATTCTTGGAAGTTGATAGTTAGATAATAAAAATGGAGAAAGTGTTTGCGGTCCAACAATACTGCGATGAAGAAAAGATTCAATTTGTAGCTTATTTATTATAAGATGAAATATTTAATTGGTGGCAGTGACTAGAATATAAATATGAATAAGATGTGGAATAACTTAAGAAAGATTTTGGATTACATTCTATGACCAATATTTTCTTCGAAGTGTGAGAATCCAAAAGGAACAGGAGTTTATTTATCTAAAGCAAAGGTGTATGAGTGTGCCTGAGTATGAAGCTAAATTTATAAAGCTAGCTAAATTTGCTTTGAGATTAGTAGATGGTGAGCGAGAACGAGTTCATAAATTTGAGATGAGGTTGAGTACTAAAATTCAAAAATAAGTGATTCTATATAAGTTGACAACTTATGCGAATGTGGTAAATAAAGCACTGATAATTGAAAGAGAGGTTAATGAAGAACATTTAGAAAGAGAAAGAAATCAAAAGAAAAGAAATAGATTAGATGATTCTCATGATCAGAATAATAAAAATACTGAAAGTTTGAATAAGAGATCATTGAGTGATAACTCAGGATCATCTAATAGTGTTAGATATTATAAGTGTGGTAAAGCTTATGCTGATAGTAAATGCCATTGGATTATCTATGCTTAATTTAAATGTAGTAAGATAGATCATAAAATAGCTGAGTACCCATAGAATATTGAGAGTTGATCTATCTTAATAATTAAACAAAATAAAGATGGACATTTGAAACCCCTGACCTAAGGAAGGGTCTATGCTCTTATGCAAGTAGATGCGCAGACTTTCGAGGCAATAGTAACAAACTCTGAAAAAGGTTCATAAAATTAGTTAGATCGATCAATCGATTTCGCTCGTAAGATAAGTAATGAACTATCTTCCTCTAGATTTTTTATTTATATAATTTATTTTTAATATCAAATAAGTTGTTAATTAATTTATATGTGATTTATAAATCTTATGAAGAATATATTTTACATAAAAATTGATATAAAAATTTGAAGTAATATTTTCTATATTATTTAATGATCCAAAATCATATTTGTATATTTTAGTTTGATCATGAAATATGTGTTATTTTATAAAAAAAAATTTGATATGAATCAGTTTTGGACTCTTAGCTTGACAATATTCTAAATCCTGCTAATTGGGGATTATGCATTGGCA
Organism: Cocos nucifera; assembly: GCA_006176705.1. Classification (NCBI taxonomy): domain Eukaryota; kingdom Viridiplantae; phylum Streptophyta; class Magnoliopsida; order Arecales; family Arecaceae; genus Cocos; species Cocos nucifera. Next base: position 2,454,589 of record QRFJ01000009.1, read on the forward strand.
CTCTAGGTTCATTATTCTGTTTCTAGCCTAGCCACAGAGTATAAGTATGGTACTCTGACCTAGCCACAGGATATAAGTATGGTATTCTGACCTTACCATAGGATATAAGTATGGTATTTTGGTCCGACCATAGAGTATAAATATGATATTCTAGTCCGACCATGGGGTATAATTGTAGTCATAGTTGAAGGCTGATGAGTTAAGTAAAATTTATTTTGAATCAAATTTTTGAATATAATTGAATTCAAAATTAGATATATGAATATGCATATGAATATTTTGAAAGATTCTAACATTACCGAATTCATATTTTGAATATACACTGATTAATGATAAACTATATTTTGATATTTACAACTTATATTATCATATGAATTATCTAGTTAGGATATTCATTATTTACTGAGCTGTATAGCTCATGATGAGTTTTTATTTGTTTTTATAGATTCAGAGATCTAGCTTAATTCGGAGATTCAATATGGAAGAGAGAATTAGAGGCAGAGTTTAATATTTTCTTTTAGATTAAAATTTATTGAACTTTGATACAAACTATAAAATTTTATTTATAAGATATTTATTTTAGTTATTTTAATTAAAATTTATCATTAATTATTTGAATTTTATTCTGCTGTTCTTCTATGATATCGTAATAAGATGTCTTGCATGCTTGTAGAGAGCGCTCTCTATAAATATGCGGTGGTTGCCATGACTCTTGACTCACAATCTTGGATCAGGGGCATGACACGATATGTTCGCTAAGAACTTCTACTCTAAGCTAAGACCATCAAATGTATCTGGATAGTCCAACCTAGGATAATTGAGGTTCATTGATGGAGCTGAGTTAGACCTCCTATAGAGCTTAATGACTGAGCATCACTTGTTTTCTACATTGTAGTAATTCTCTATGTTCCACCAGGCATGCTAGAATACTTGTTGCCCAAGTATGCTACCAGTGTTTGAATCAAAAGGGGTAGATGATGGTAAGTCCTATTAGTATGCTACCAGTGTTTGAATCAAAAGGAGTCCTATTACCTTGATCTTCAATGGTTTTTGCTATTAGATGCTACTTTCTTAGGGAAGGAAGCAATCAGCTGTGGCCATGAACTAGGAATTAAAGGATTAAATATAATTGAAAGATAAAGGTAAAATGATAAAGAGATTGATTATTGATTTGGCCAAAGGCTCTATCTTAGTGTTACAACTTAATATTTATATAGATTTTTTTTTTTGACTACCTGGACAACAATCTCCTTCCATCATTGACAACTATCTCTAGCGACTACCATCACTTTATTGCCATAGTTGAGTCTAACCATGTCCATACTTTTCATATTCCGATCTTTTGATAACCATTTCTGCCTTTCCTATCCTCCTTTCGAGGCCTCATTTTATATTAAGCTGATATCTTAGCATAAGCATGATTGGCTTTTTAAGGCAATACTTAGCCTCTCTAGCAGCAACTTATATCAAATAATTACTTGGCGTGTTTTGACCAATTTACTTTAGATGTGGCTTAATTAGTCTATCCTGTATGGCACCTCATGGTAGTTTGATCAGCCTACTACGATCATTTAATCCCCATATCTAACCACATCTTAGCCAATCTTCATATTTTTAATGGAGACATAATACACACCATCTTACCAAACACTTTAGTTAGTATCTTCCATATCTACCATGTTAAATAAAACCCGAATGCTCATCCTATTTTCAATATTGAGGCAAAGGCTTTTAATCATTATTCAATTTTTTAGACTATTATATGGCCTCATTCCATCCAGCCTTTGAGCTTCATTATAGATTAAGTTGTGCTATAAACAAGGTGCAATAAGGATTAGGCTAAACCTAAACCTGCTTGCCCAATCTACATGATGAGCAGGGTTGGATTAAGTTTTTACAAACTTGGTCTGAGCTCAGGCATAAAAATCTCAAAATAACCTTTGTGTGGGTTAGGTAGGGTTGAATTTGACCCTAACCCAACTGGAGCTTAACCAGACTATCAAACTAGTCTTAACTTGATATAGCATAATAAATAAATATATAAATAAATAAGCCACATACACTGATATTGTTTAATGTATTGTACATTTTTCTAGTTTTGCAAATTTAACATTTAAATTGATGAATGATGGAGATCTCAAATAAACAAAAACATACAAATACTACTTATATGTCATTTAGCTGTATGATGCAAGATCATATTATAACTAGATTAGAATCCCATGCCATACATGGGATGTGAGGCTCTCAAAGTCTGAAAGAACTAACTCACACCGCCACAATTTATATTAGATATATTAGATTAGATTAAATTAGACCCTCATTTGATCTTAAATTGTTTAAATAGTGGCAAGCAACTAATGGACTGGTCCGATGGACCAAGTTCATCTAATAGTTAGATCAATTTTCGAACGGTGGAGCTTCAAACTTAATGGAAAATAATATTTTTTAAATACACTATTATTTAACAGATATAACACATTCAAGTATCGGTGTCAGATCTTATGGACCATACATCTTATATGCCACGAATACATTCGTTCACAAATGCACCATTGTCGGCTAAGAAAACAAAAAAATGAGCTCAACCTACATGCCAAGATTTCATCTTTTTCTTAGAAAACTAACAATCCACACCAAAAGTATAAAAGAACTCACCGCCATTCCATGGTTCCGAGTCCAAGATGAAGGAAAAAAAATTTCCAAAAGGGTCAAAGGTACCTGCTTTTCTCCATGGATGCCCTTTTCTTTGTCCCTCTTTTCCAAGTTATAAAGAAAAAAGGAGATTCAAAGTCTCCTCCTTGGATGTGGGTAAGGCTGTAAATGGATCGGATTGACTCATGACCTGACCTAACCCAATCTATGGAGATCCGATCCGAACCATTTAAAAAGATCCACGAATCCGGATCGGATTCTAAAATTAGACCCATTCTATTTTTTGGATCAGGTCTGAATTTACTAAATTTTGATCCAACCCAATTTAACCTGATCCACTTAAATTTTTAAGTTTATAAAAATTTTATGCTTAACGATCCAATCAGATCCGAACTCATTATATGCTAGCATGGACTGAGTACAAATTGCAGTAGATTGTCCATCTATATAACATCTTCTTCTTCTTTTTTCATCCCCATAATTGAATAGCACTCATTGGTTCAAGCTAATGAAGTTCCCAACAAACATTATTTTCTTCTCTTTCCATCTCTATAAGAAATCCTTTGCTTCAAAACTATACAACATTTCCAACTCAAGAAATTTAAAGGATAAGTAGGAAATAGAAATTTTACTTCTAGTTGTATCCTCCAACCAACCTTGGGAGATCATATCTATTTATCTTTCATATGTATATGAGATATATCTTGGCATTTTCTCTTAGACATAATTGTTTTATGTTAATAACCACTCCAAAAATTATTCTATGTCGAAAATATCATTAAATGGTCAACTTGTGAGATCAACTTTAACTACACTCATGAGAATCGATTAAATAGCTATAGTTGTTACCGTTGGTTAATTTAACCCATAATCCAACCTAAAATCGATCGAAATCTGAATCAAATTCATCTTTTATGGATTAGAGATGATTATACATGGACCCGATCTGACCCAACTCAATCTTTTATTGGATTGGGTCTGGGTTCAATATCAAGATCCGATCAAAGAACCAAGTTGGGTTGGGGTCACTCATGACCCAATCCGATCCGACCCATTTTTACCTCTAGATGTTGGATTGGAGACCCCTTCGCAGACCCAAACAAAGAGAGAAAGAAAGAGATATCAGAATGGTAAGGGGCCCCCATGCCACCCTCTCCACCACCCTTGGGGAAGCTCTCGACAACGTCAAGGACCCGCTCGATGACCTCCTCCCTAATGAGATTGTCATCGCCATGGCCCATTATTCCTTTACCTCTTTTATCCTCAAACACGTATCCATGATCCTCAGATAGATAGGGAGATAACAGTGAGAAGAGAGGATCCATGATGGCATCGATTTCAGGGATGCTCACCACCACCACCATCCCTGTCTCCAAACTGAGGTCGTGGCAGCCATCACCTTTGAGATTGGGTGGTGGCGGAGGAAATGGTGGATTGGTGGTGGAATGCTTATCACGGCCAAAGAAGAAGATGAAGTCGCACCACATAAAGACGCGACCAAAGATGTAGCTCTAGGATATCCACAACAAGGGCCCCACCATCACCCTTTCCTCCCCCCGCTCTCCTCCTACTGGATGCTTGTCATCGATGACCGACTCGTGATTTCATGGACTGGAGCGAGAGAGTGGGAGCATGGAGCGGGATTTCGTCCTGAATCTCTCCGGCTTGGACTGTAGCTCATTATTTCACTAAAATATCCTTGATTTTGGACGAAAAGCTTAATCCTTCATTTTACTTCGGATGGTCACACCATAGATGAAGTACGATTGGACTTGAACCATACCCCATAAAATATGCCCCGTAAGGACCAAAGATCAATCCTCACCTCATGAATGGGTATACTTGTAGGTGCAACTTGAGCAAATTTCAATAAATGAAATGTAAAATAAGAATTGCAAATTTTTGTAGTCCTTAACCTACAACATAGACCACATCTGAAGAGCTAATTGGGTATAAGGTTTTGCTTAAGCATACTTTATCTTTTAGTTTGAGTACTTAGAAATGATCACGTGGTGGAGTTGTAAAATGGGCTACTAGCGTAGTTAGGAGATGGCACGGTTAGCAGCCTACCTTCACATCATCGGAATTTGCAATTATTTGACTAAACTAGCACGTATGATCGTGAATGGCCTTTGCCTACCTGTATGGAGCCTGTTTACACCTCAAAGTACGATCTGACAAAGTTTTGTGATGCTCTACAGCCGTCCAGGCTGAGCTAATCCCTAATGAACGAGTGCCGATACTGATAAAATTTCATGAAGACGAGAAGTCGGTCAGGTTAAATTGACCTACCTTTGTGGTTGTGTTGCTTCACTTGGTGTAATCATGAATGTACTTGCAATGATTTTTTTAAACACCATAGTTCACGTAATCTTTAATTTTCTTTTCTTTTTTTTTTGGTTAAGTCATAACCTTGTAATTAATTTCAGTTTGCTGCTCCATTAAATCATGCATGTAATATATAAGATATTAATATTTCGTTCGTGCATAAAACTGATATCGATTTTGGCGCCAATCGTGTTTAGGTAATGGCTTGGATTAACTGTATAAACGGAACAGAATTCATGCAGATGGTGTGGAACCTATCCTTTTTGGTATTTGCAACAATCATCATGTTTTCCCGATTTATGCACTTTTATGTTTTAACAATTTCATAAGCCTGCAACACGGGTGTGCCGAGCACGAAAAGATGGTTCATGGTCCGAGCGTATAAAATAGATCAAGTAAATAAAAAAAAGCATACCGAATGTATTTGATCCCATTGCTCCTAAATCTTTCAACCTGAGATCGACCAATGAAAATGAAGAAGCTCGATTACCGAAGAATATAGAATCAAGGATGAACTTTTACCAGAGCTTCATCCGTTCACCTGCAATAAAATCTTCATCGGAGTATTATCCGATAAAGATCCTCCGATACTCAAGTTAGGAGATTGAAGAACAATAAGAAAAGAATCGAATTGAGTGGCATACCTGAAGGATCCTAAAATCCCTTTATTTAGAGGGGAGGAATTGGAGTCGCATCCATTTTGAATTCTAATGGTTTTCCAAGTTTGTCGCCCCGGATTGATTTGGAAGATTTTTTTTTCTTGGGAGATAAGATTGCGAAAGATTCTCCCTTTACTTGAGTTTTTCGATTTGAAGAGGATGCAGTTTCAGCAAGAACGGTTGTAGGTCGACTATTGATGAGATATGATAGGTCATCCTGTTCATGTAGCTCGATGGCCAATCTAGATCCGATGAGGACAAGGTATGAAGGCCTACATTATTTTGCTAGGAAGTAATCTTCAGTTAGTCGGCCGAAATTGTAGGTCCGCTTAAGCCGACCTACAGCTAACCACGACGAAGTGTCGCATCGTTTCGCTCAGACGATCCATTGGAGTAGGTCGGCGGCCGATCCTAAATAGACCGAAGCCGCACCAGCTCCATTCCATAATAGTTTGTCCTCCACTTACGAGGTCGATCTACCTTTGAGCGGCCGATGTAAGTACCCTATCGAAGCCGAGGCCGATTTTCAAATCGTGACCGTATTGCAGTGTTGGAGATTAGTAGTATGATACGATTGGGAGAAGTCTAACAGTCATGAAATCTAACCGTCCATTGCTTTGATCTGGGTCTGCTCGTTCCGACCAATTAGTATCTAACACCTGGCGAAAATCTAGAAGGGCAGATGAAATAAGAGTAGATTGGAGCTGTCCATGCCTCTTATAAATAGGGGTCAGCGTTATTCTTCTTGACTGCTACTATTGCTTAAAGGATGAACTCTGGCACTTTGCACGTGTGGAATAGCTCGGACTCAGCCGAGCTACCATCGACCCCGCCTTAACTCCCCTCGTTGCTCAACCTCCTCGCCCCTTAGGTCGGTCTTTTCCACACTTAGGAGTCAATTTAGTCTGTCTCGATCTTCTTGGGGCTCGAGTAGCCCTTCTGGTGAGGATCATGATTCCGGGGTAATAGGTTCTCTGGGCAAATCCGAAGAACGTGAGTTTCGGACTATGGTTCTTTTAGAATAAATTTCGTCCTTTCCTTGGAGGATCTGAAAGTCATTAGGATAAAGTACCATATCCCCTATGATTTTAAGTTAGAGGTCGCCAGTCCCAGGGAGCGTGTAGCTCTTCCTCAGTCTGGACTAGTCGATGTTTACGAGAAATCGCTAAAAGTTGGCCTCAGGTTGCCTTTTCATTTTTTAATCATTGAGTTTCTGAACCTGTATAGAATTAGCTTTTGTTGTTTGGCGCCGAACTCCTGACGACCAATCCTAGGCTTCTTCACCCACTGCCTCCTCCTCAGAGTCGAGCCTACCTCCCATCTTTTCCGAGCTTACTTCACTTTAAAGGAGCATTCGATGGAGGTCGGATGGTGATATGCCTCTCCTCGGAGAAGATGCTACCTTTTTCGAGGCACTCCTTTCTCGGTGCATAACTGGAAGGAGCGCTTCTTTTTTGTTTCGGTCGAGCAACCGTGGGATTTCAGCACATCATGGGGGCGACCTCATAGGTCAGCCGTCAGACCTCCAATGCTGTCAAATGTCGAGGAGGAGGCCTTAAGTCAAATATTTACTCTAGCTTCTCTTCCGCTGTCCAAGTTCCTTGCCGAGGAGAACTTATTTAAGATCGAACTGATTCCAACTGATCCGAGAAGTAAGTGTTCTTATGCAATTTTGTTTGGATCGTCTTTTCTTTTCTCATCGTTATCATTGACCGAGTCTTGTATTTTTTGTCTAGCGAGGAATCCATCTGACCTTAAAACTCTTCGATGGATGGCAAAGAAGAGAAAGATGAGTGCGACCATGGCCCCCAATGCGCTCGGACCGAGGCTATCCTAGCGCAGCCCATGGTGGGAGGTTCTTCGAGAGCGGCCAATGCCCTGAGGAAGGAAAAGTCGGCACCGACGAAGGCTATGATGCCGATTCGGTCTGCTGCTCCAGCGGAGTCCATCCCTTGACCTTCTGCATCTTCCTCCAAAAGAAGCTCGAGTGGGCCGAAGATCTCCATCCGAATGTTCGACCGTGGACCCGATGTTCCGAAGAGTGTTTCTCCGATAGAAGTTCCCTCGGATACCGAGGATAAAAGGAAGGGCATCGACGACTACCGTGTCGCCCATTTCTTGCTGAAGTCGATCATCTTACCAGTCGACGTCTAAACCTTCAAGGAGGTCGGGGGTGCCTTCTACATTTAGGACTCCTACGATTCTCTCCTTCAAGTACGTGTCGGCTTTTTTACCAATCTTCGTTTTAGCTCTTCTATTCATTCCTCGGCTCAGCTTCTTTTTCTTTTTTCTTCTTTTTTTTTTAGCTCATCCATCATGTGGACCATTTTGCCAAAGTAATTAGAGAGGTTTGGCACCTATCTAATGAAGCTGAGGAGAAAGCTACCCAAGCCAACCGAAGGGTGAACGATGCTCAGTTTGAAGGAAAATCCAGATTTTCCAGATCATGTTCGTTCAGATCTGATCAGATCAAGAGATATATTTCAAAATTTTTTTCTTTGATCCTAATCAGATCTGAGATGTTTTAGATCTGATTCTTATTATTTTAATAATTAAAAAAATTTAGATAAATTAAATAAATTTAATTTACCTTGAAGTGGGTAATCCTATTATCCGTTGATGATCCTATAAGCAGCGGAAGGTTCTGGATCTAGCCATGCAAGTGCCTGGCCTCTACCGATATCTACTTGGACAGGATCTAGAGATCCTCTTCTTCTCTATTACATCTCCAAAAATTAGATCTGGATCTGATCTGGAGGATCTTCAAAACACCTTTCGAAGATCAGCAGTCATCCTTTGTAGCAGCGCAGCCTTCTTGCTTTCAGTCGCCTTTCTCTCATCTAGATTGCACCAACCAAGAATCCAAACCTCTTTGGATGTGGAGAGGAGAGGGAGAAGATGCTTTGACGTAGAGGAGGAGAGGAGAAGCAGCCTTGGGGCATGGAGAATTGTGATTTTCCAATCTTAATTTGAGTTGGGCGCAGGGTCTTATTTATAGACTGTCTGTGATCCAACTCCTCTTCTTTCCAACCAATCACAATCCTTTATGAAATCAGATCTAAATCTGATTGGTGGAAATAGAGTCCCCTAGATTCCTCCTTAGATGGCGCCTAAGATCAATCAAAGTTGGTTCTTAGGAGAACTCTAATTAGAATCCAAAAAGGAGATGGAGTCCCTATCCAACAGGGACTCCTGGGCGCCTCCAACTTGGGCACACGCCAAGGGTGGCATGCGCCCTCCTCCTTGCCAGGTTCTGGCAGAAGGACAGGCCCCCACCAGCTCTCCAATAGGTGCATGACATGTGGACAGAAGTCAAAGTATCAATGGTCAACGTTTGACCAGTCAAAGGTCAACTTTTGACCAAAGTCAAAGGATAAGAAATGGCAGGTGACCAAAAATGGCAGGTAATGTCTTACAAAATAAGACAACCTTTTCTGACTTGGACAAGCTCCAGTCAGACAAAGTGAAGGCCTCTAAATGAGCACAAACTCCTTTGGCTCAGTCAGGACAACTATTTATGATAGTAAAAGAAGAACGTTAGGTTCAATCGAGTGCTAGCACGATTTTCTTGAACCTAATTGAATCTCATTCAGATCAATTGAACTGGATCAGTTCAATTGATGATCACCAGATTCAAACCCTTGTTTGTGTGATCCCAGTTAGGTTCAGTTCTGTATGGTAATGGGATATGTCATGATCTCTATCATCGACATCATCGAAACTCCTTTCGATGGATCAGAACTCTTCTGATTCGAACAGCTAGAATGATCGATCATCTAAATCATTCTAAATTGCTCCCAAAATCCACCAGTGACACCTAGCAGTATATGGTGGCAACCCATCAGAGCTGAATGCGAACCTCTTGGTGCAGCTACCTGTGTGATTAAGTTCTTCTATCTTGAGCCCCGATCAGATTAGGGTTAAGGTGAACTCGTCAAACCCTAGTCTCTGTCATATGATGTAATCATTCGATTCAAGTCCGATGTGAAAATCTAAATAGAAACTCTTTCTATTATTTCACTCTGCCATGGCCATGGGCTTCTGGACTTGATTCTCATGATCATCATAGGGCTGCTCCTCTACCACCGAGGTAGATAGATTCCATCTTGATGCTATCCAGTTCCTACAATGAACATGCTATAGCCAACATACACCTCAGGATTCCATATGGCTAGGAGACCGAGTAATGGTGTAGTCAAACTATAACACCCTCAAGGTGAACTGTCCGATGCACCTCAGGTCAAAGAATCCAGACACACTACTGCAGCATCGAGTCAGTCATTGACGAGAAGGTAGACTTCCTAATGACTACTCGAGGTGGTCACGCTCAGTGCCCTCGTTCTCTAACGAGTACCTATACTCTCGCTCCGGTGTCTCCACACCGTAGACTCAAGACTCATCTACTAAAGAGAAGCGATTGTACACCAACCTTCCGGATCAATCACCATCCTCGTGATGATCCTATGGTCGGGAGCATTTTATGAGTTAATAATGATTATTCATGTCTTAAATTTTCAACTCTTGAAAATATGAATTATCATTACCATTAACTCAAAGGATGTATCACAGACACTAAATACACATATGTGATAGAAAATAATCTATTTTATTGATATTAGTCAAAATTATAATTTTGTCCCTAGAAGTGTATTACAAGTGTCAGCCAATTCTGGCTTCTAGGGCACATATATCTAACAATCTTCCACTTATCCTAAAGCCAATTGGCTACAAGTCTAAGTCCCATCTTCTCAAGGTGGGCTTCGATCTTCTGCTGGCCCAACGATTTTGTAAGTGGGTCTGCCACATTATCTGTGGAGTTGACTCTCTTGACCTCGACATAATCCTTCTCGAGGTAATCACGGATGAGGTGGTATCGCCGCTCAATATGCTTGAATTTTTGGTGAGACCTTGGCTCCTTAGCAAGGGCTATGGCGCCATTATTGTCGCAGTATAGAGGAATGGCATCTGATGGCATTACTCTAATTTCTGCAGCAAACTTCTTGTACCAGAATGCTTCCTTCGTAGCCTCTGATGCAGCGATATATTCTGCTTCCATGGTGGAATCTTGCTATCATGGTTTGCTTGAACTCTTCCAGCTGACAGCACCACCATTGCACACAAACAGACTCTCAGATGTCGACTTTCGATCATCTATATCGGACATGAAATCCGAGTCTCTGTATCCCTGGACTTGGAGTTCTCCATTACCAAAGACCAACATCATATCCTTAGTTCTTCTTAAGTACTTAAGGATACATTTCACAGAAGTCCAGTGTTCTTCACCTGGATTTGACTGATATCTGCTTGTGACACTCACAGCATGGGCTATATCAGGTCGTGTACATAGCATGGCATACATGAGGCTCCCTATTGCAGAAGCATAAGGGATCTTGCTCATGCGTTCTATTTCCTCAGGTGTGCTAGGGCACATCTTCTTGGAAAGATGAATACCATGTCTGAAGGGTATTAATCCCCTCTTAGAGTTTTCCATACTAAACCTCTTTAGTACTTTCTCTATGTACATCTTCTGTGAAAGTCCTAGCATCCTATTCGGTCTATCCCTATAGACCTTAATTCCTAGAATAAAGGATGCTTCACCTAGGTCTTTCATGGAGAATTCCTTGGACAACCATATTTTGACTGTCGTCAACATGGGAATATCATTCCCAATAAGGAGGATGTCATCCACGTACAATACGAGGAAGACAACAGCGCTCCCACTGACCTTTTTGAAGAACACATGGTTCCTCTTCATTTTTGATGAAACCAAACTATTTTGATCACATCATTGAAATGAGTGTTCCAGCTCCGAGATGCTTGCTTAAGTCCATATATGGACCTTTGCAGCTTGCAAACCTTGTGATCAGTATCACTGGATGTGAAACCTAGCGGCTGTTCCATATAGATATCTTCCTCAAGATATCCATTTAAGAATGCCATTTTTCACGTCCATTTGCCATATTTCATAATCGAAAATAGGCTGCAATGGCAAGCAATGTGCGGATGGATTTTAGCATAGCCACTGGGAAAAAGGTATCCTGATAGTCAATGCCTTCGCATTGACTATAACCTTTTGCCACTAGTCTAGCCTTGAATGTCTCCACATTTTCCATCTGCACCAATCTTTCTCTTGAAGATCCATTTACACCCAATAGGTACTATACCTTCTGGTGGATCTACCAAGGTCCAGACTTGGTTTGAGTGCATCGAGTCAATTTCTGACTGCATTGCCTCTAGCCATTTCTCGGAGTCGATATCTGATATCGCCTCGTTGTAGGTTTTGGGATCATCACCATGAGCACCATTACCTACGAGGAACATTTTCTCTACTTTCTCTGAAATAATACCTAAGTATCTTTCAGGGGGATGGAAAACTCTTTCCGATCTACGAGGTGGAGGAGGTAGTGTTCTTATTGGCTCAACCTGATTTGGTTCCAATTGGTCCTTAGCTCGTTGTACTTGTGAGACTTTCTCATCAAGCTTAATCTGCTTTCCAATGCCGCTATCTTGAATAAACTATTTTTCAAGAAAGATGGCATGTCGACTCACAATCACATTGTGGTCTTCTGGAATGTAGAAATAGTATCCTAATGACTCTTTAGGATATCCTATGAATCGAGCTCTGAAGGACCTAAACTCTAACTTGTCCGCTTGTTGTCTTTTGACATGAGCCGGACAACCCCAAATTCTGAGATGACTCAGACTTGGTTTCTTACCGTGCCATATCTCATACGGTGTGGTAGGAATGGTTTTAGAGGGAACCCTATTCAGTAGATAAATTGAAGTTAACAATGAATGTCCCCAAAGAAAATCAGGGAGGTCTGTGAAGCTCATCATGGATCGAACCATATCCAATAGAGTCTGATTTCTCCGTTCTGAAACCCCGTTGAGTTGAGGTATTTCTGGTGGAGTCCATTGAGAGACTATGCCATTTTCCTTGAGATAGTCTAGGAATTTTTGGCTAAGGTATTCACCTCCTCGATCTGATCGAAGAACCTTAATGGATTTTTCAGTTTATTTTTTCTACTTCATGTCTGAATTCTTTGAACTTTTCAAAAGCTTCAGACTTATGTCTCATAAGATACACATACCCATACCTAGACAGATCATCGATAAAGATAATGAAGTAGACAAAATTACCTCTAGTCGGCACATCAAATGGGCCGCACACATCAGTATGTACTAGGGCAAGAAGATCTGTGGCCCTCTCCCCATATCCTACAAAAGGAAGTTTGGTCATTTTGCCTTGGAGACAAGATTCACAAGTTGGATATGACTCGAAAGTCAATGGACTCAATAGCCCATTTTTCTTCAATTTGTTGATCATATCTTCTGCTATATGACCTAATCTCATGTGCCATAGATATCTGTCGTTTGGACTATCCCTAGGTCGTTTGGCATTCACGTTTTGCTTGAATAACAAGCATACCTCCAGAAGGACTTTCCTTCTTATTCTTTAGGGTGGTCAGGTAAGTAGGACAGTTTCGCTTTCAGTGATCGTCACTATTGCAATAGAAATATTTTTCTTTGACATCGATCTTTTTCTTCGACTCTGCCTTCTTCTTCTTTGTTTCTTCCACCTTCTGTTTTTTTGCAGACTTTTTTTTCTTTCTATAAGACTTTCTTTTGGAAGAAGTTCATTCCATAGCAAGAACTGAGCCTTTAGAATATTTTATAGAAAGCTCAGCGGTGATTGATATGTTCATTAATTCGGTCAAGAAATTTTGAAGTTTATGCATGTGGTAATTCTTGATGAATTGCCCATATGCATCAATCAAGGATTGCAGAATAATATCGTTCTGCAGGTCCAAGTCTAACTTCACACCGAGCTTCTCAAGCTCTTCCATGTCCTTGATCATTATCAGACAGTGATCTTGGACTGACTGTCCATCACGCATCTTAGCCTTAAAAAGTCATTTCGTGACTTGATACTTGGCTGCGCGACTCTGTTCACCAAACATCTCCTGCAGGTGAGCCAACATTTGGCGAGCAGTTTCGATATCTTCATGTTGGCGCTGGAAGCTCATCAGACATTGAGCCCAACATGTAATATCTGGCCTTATTATCTTCGTCTATCCATTTTTTCAGAGACGCTCTCTGTTCAGTGGATGGACGGGCTGGTAAGGTGGGAGGGTCCTGATCCAATAACATGGGTTAACTTCTTGAAAACCCAAAATATTTTGTAGTTTCTGAAGCCAATCTTTATAATTGGGTCCGATCAGTCTATGTGTGTCCAGGATACGTGCCAATGGATTGGACGCAGATATTTTTCTATAGAGAGTCAAAGATTCTAGTTAGATACTGTAATTATGACTTGACCAATTTATTTAAAAATTTTATTTTTAAATAAATTAGCTTCCCACTATTTTTTCGGATCCCTACACTCCCTCTGTAGAGATGCAAAAATCTCCATGATTAATGATTTCTAGTGGGTGGTGCGGTCTCACCAACTGACTCATCACCTCACCTAACAGTTATTGGTGATGGGTTAGCCAATGAGTGAACAACTCTTGTTCAATGATTCTCTAATCATGGTGCACCCAAACTTGGTCTCTAATTCATGAATCTCACCGTATCCAGAATATTGATCCACTCCTTAGTTAAGTCAGACCCACCATTTGCATAGACTGGGATTCCTAATTGAGTCTCTCACCGTATCCAAAATATTGAGCCCAACTCATCCTCCAGCCCATAGCATCCAATGCCTAATAGACATGGTTGCATCTTTTCCGGTGCAACTGAGCCACTGTATCCAATCGAGAACAATCAACCTCGGGAAAGGGCCCGCACATCTACAATGGTGGAAGACCTCAGACTTAATCTTTTCTTAGGGAGAATTGATTCAGGTCTCATTAAACTAGACTTATCATAGTCATAACAATTATGACTAACCTAGTGGCATGGGTTAGCTCGGATTATTGACCACCTCAGATCAGAACTGTGTCAACAGATATGGCCAGGTAAGTGAGATCGGTGGAAGGAATATGCCATTAACTCGTACAAGAATGCATTCAGGTCGAGTAGCTTCCAATTAAAAATCAGTCGGTCGTATGTGCCAAACTTACCTTAGACACCAAATTATTGAGCCAGAACCAATTGGGTTAGCCTACAATCCAGACTCTAACCTCTGAGCCTAATTAGGTCTTGCTTGATCGTGACTCGATCTTGACCCAGACTTAATCCTATTAGGCTGGTCAATTTAAGCATTGTTGATCCCATCTAACCAACTCTTGATTCGGTTTGATCAACCGCTTAGACCTAATTGAGCTACCCAAGCCCGAACCCAGTATTATGAATATGTCTTAGATCTGAAATTCTCAATTTTAGACCTAATTAATATTCCATAATCTTAATTTTTAATTAAGTAGGGTTCATAAATAAAATATGCACAATAAATCCTAGGATTTCAGGATCTAGGGTTTTGCAGAAAGTAAGTTTTGGATTTCTGATTAAGGACGAACATGCGCAGCACCCCTACACATCATAAGAACACCCCATCGGAATGGAAGGAGAGGGCCTTTAAACCCTTCTTCATTCTTATGATCGGACGGCCAAGAGGAACGCCTTAATCAGGAACATGCAATACTACAAAATAGTTTTAGATCTATATCATATATCTCATATACAAATTAGATCTAATCATGGCATATTTTGCATACATCTCATGTATATCGAATCATGCATATTTTTAGATCTAAATTATCTCATAATAATCTAAAAAATTAGATTTAAATTGATCTAATCAAAATAAATTCTAATCTAGACAATTATGTAGAACTATTCTACAACTAGTCTAGACATGCATCAATCATATCTCATATGATGTTTAAAATTAAATAATTTTTATTTGCTATTTTTTAGATGTTATTATAACCATTATAATATCAAAAAATAGTAAATAAATAGATCTAAAATATGATTTTAATCAAATTAAATTAAAAATATGCAAGACTATTCTATAGAACTATTCTATTTTAGAACTAGTCATGCATATTTTCTAATCTTAGATCCAAATTATTTAATTTTAATTTTTTCTAATTTTAGATCTGATCACATCTCATGTGACATCTGAAAATCAACTTATTTTTTAATTAAAATAAATTTAAAAATTAGATCTAAATACTTTTAGAACCTTGGCTCTGATACCAGTTGAAGAGAAATCCTGATTTTTCGGATCAGGTTCGTTCAGATCTGATCAGATCAAGAGATATATTTTAAAATTTTTTTTCTTTGATCTAGATCAGATCTAAAATATTTTAGATCTAATTTTTATTATTTTAATAATTAAAATAAATTTAGATAAATTAAATTAAATTTAATTTATCTTGAAGTGGGTAATCCTATTACCCGTTGATGATCCTGTAAGCAGCGGAAAGGTTCTGGATCTAGCCACGTAAGTGCCTAGCCTCTATCGATATTCACTCAGACTGGATCTAGAGATCCTCTTCTTCTCTATCACGTCTCCAAAAATCATATCTGGATCTGATCTGGAGGATCTTCAAAATACCTTTCGAAGATCAGCAGTCGTCCTTTGCAGCAGCGCAGCCTTCTAGCTTTCAATCGTCTTTCTCTCATCTAGATTGCACCAACCAAGAATCCAAACCTCTTTGAATGTGGAGAGGAGAGGGAGAAGGTTCTTTGGCATAGAGGAGGAGAGGAGAAGCAGCCTTAGGGCGTGGAGAATTATGATTTTCCAATCTTAATTTAAGTTGGGCGTAGGGTCTTATTTATAGACTGTCTGTGATCCAACTCCTCTTCTTCCCAACCAATCACAATCCTTTGTGAAATCAGATCTAAATCTGATTAGTGGAAATAGAGTCCTCTGGATTCCTCCTTAGATGGTGCCTAAGACCAGTCAAAGTTGGTTCTTAGGAGAACTCTAATCAAAATCCAAAAAGGAGATGGAGTCCTTGTCCAATAGGGACTCCTGGGCGCCTCCAACTTGGGCACACGCCAAGGGTGGCGTGCGCCCTCCTTCTTGCCAGATTCTGATAGGAGGATAGGATCCCACTAGCTCTCTAATAGGTGCGTGACATGTGGACAGAAGTCAAAGTGTCAATGGTCAACATTTGACCAGTCAAAGGTCAACTTTTGACCAAAGTCAAAGGACGAGAAATGGCAGGTGACAAAAAATGGCAGATAATGTCTTACAAAATAAGACAATCCTTTTTTGACTTGGACAAGCTCCAATCAGACAAAATGAAGGCCTCTAATTGAGCACAAACTTCCTTTGGCTCAGTCAGGACAACTATTTATGATAGTAAAAGAAGAACGTTAGGTTCAATCGAGTGCTAGCATGATTTTCTTGAACCTAATTGAATCTCATTCAGATCAATTGAACTGGATCAGTTCAATTGATGATCACCAGATTCAAACCCTTATTTGTGTGACCCAGTTAGGTTCAGTTCTGTATGGTAATGGGATATGTCATGATCTCTATCATCGACATCATCGAAACTCCTTTCGATGGATCAGAACTCTTCTGATTCGAACAGCTAGAATGATCGATCATCTAAATCATTCTAATTGCTCCCAAAATCCACCAGTGACACCTAGCAGTATATGGTGGCAACCCATCAGAGCTGAATGTGAACCTCTTGGTGCAGCTACCTGTGTGATTAAGTTCTTCTATCTTGAGCTCCGATCAGATTAGGGTTAAGGTGAACTCGTCAAACCCTAGTCTCTGTCATATGATGTAATCATTCGATTCAAGTCTGAATGTGAAAATCTAAATAGAAACTCTTTCTATTATTTCACTCTGCCATGGCCATGGGCTTCTGGACTTGATTCTCATGATCATCATAGGGCTGCTCCTCTACCACCGAGGTAGATAGATTCCATCTTGATGCTATCCAGTTCCTACAATGAACATGCTATAGCCAACATACACCTCAGGATTCCATATGGCTAGGAGATCGAGTAATGGTGTAGTCAAACTATAACACCCTCAAGGTGAACTATCGATGCACCTCAGGTCAAAGAATCCAGACACACTACTGCAGCATCGAGTCAGTCATTGATGAGAAGGTAGACTTCCTAATGACTACTCGAGGTGGTCACGCTCAGTGCCCTCGTTCTCTAACGAGTATCTGTACTCTCGCTCCGGTATCTCCACATCATAGACTCAAGACTCATCTACTAAAGAGAAGCAATTGTACACCAGTCTTCCAGATCAATCACCATCCTTATGATGATCCTATGGTCAGGAGCATTTTATGAGTTAATAATGATTATTCATATCTTAAATTTTTAACTCTTAAAAATATGAATTATCATTACCATTAACTCAAAGGATGTATCACAGACACTAAATACACATATGTGATAGAAAATAATCCATTTTATTGATATTAGTCAAAATTATAATTTTGCCTCTAGAAGTATATTACAAGTGTCAGCCAATTCTGGCTTCTAGGGCATATATATCTAACATAGTTATCTCAGCTGAAAATCGAGGATGAGACCAGGTCCCTCAGGGAGAGGGTGAAGTAGCTGGAATCTGAGCTAGCTAAGGCTGAAGCTCGGGTGCTGGGGGAGAGGGAGGTCAGAAAGGCATGGGCAGAGGCCACCAGGGTAGAGGCGGTCGAGGCCTTTTGCACCTCGAAAGAATTCTGCAACATCAAGGCAGATTTTGCATTACTCTCCTACCTGTAGGGGTATAGACCTGAAATAGAAGGTCTGGAGGATCTTCCCCAATCTGAACTTGGACCTCTTGGAGTCGAACAATGAGGAGGCCGAGGAGTTGAGGGTCGAGAAATTCAAATGAAAGATGTCTTCAGCCTCGCACGTGATAATCCGACTGTCGAGAATATAGCATCGGTACCACCCCCAACCATCATCACCCTACCAAACCAAGCGGAGGTCGATGAATCTAGAGCTCTGGATGGAGCTTAATGTACCATTTTGATCGAGCATGTCCAATCTTTTTTAGGTCGGCCTTTTTTGTTTGCCCTCGATTTTTATCGAGGTATCTTTATATGGGCCAACCATCACTTGTAAATACTCAACTTTAATACAAAGTCTCCTTTTGCTAAGTTGTTGAGTTCGTATCTTCTTCATCAAATTTTTTCTTTTCGAGACGTAGATCAGCATAGATCTTAAGCGGTGTGACTGAGAAGTTATGGCAAACGATTCATGTCGATGCGTTACGATCCTCGACCACAGCCAAGGAGCGTATTTTGATGAATTTTGGAGGACACATCCTGATCCTCGGCCATGGTCGAGGACCGAGCATTGGTGATTTGTATGGAGATGCATACCGCTCCTCGATCGTGGTCGAGGAGCATGCATTCATGAAATCCGATGGAGATGCATCCCACTCGATCATGGCTGAGAAGTGTGCGTTGGTGAAATCCGATGGAGACGCATTCCGCTCCTCGACCGTGGCTGAGGAGCCCACATTGGCAAAGTTCGATGGAGTGGCTGAGAAGCGCACGTTGGCAAAATTCAATGGAGATATATTCTGCCCCTCGGTCATGGTCAAGGTGTGCGCGTTGGCGAGATCCGATGGAGACGTGTTCTGCTCTTCGATCGTGGCCAAGGAGCATGCATTGGCAAAATCCAATGGAGATGCATTCTGCTCCTCAGCCGTGGTCGAGGAGTGCGTGTTGGTGAAATTTGATGGAGATGCATTCCGTCCCTCGGTCGTGGTCGAGGTACACGCATTGGCAAGATCCGATGGAGACGCATTCCGCACCTCGACCGTGGCTGAGGAGTGTGCATTGGCAAAATTCGATGGAGACACGTTCCACTCCTCGATCGTAGCTGAGGTGCAAGCGTTAGCGAGATCCGATGGAGATGTATTTTGCTCATCGATCGTAGCCGAGAAGCATGCATTGACAAAATCCAATAGAGATGCATTCCACTCCTCGATCGTGGCCGAGAAGCGCACGTTGGCGAAATTCGATGGAGACGCATTCCACCCCTCAACCGTGGCCGAGGTATGCACGTTGGCGAGATTTGATGGAAACGCATTCCGCTCCTCGATCGTAGTCGAGGAGCATGCATTGGCAAAATCTGATGGAGATGCGTTCCGCTCCTCAGCCATGGACGAGGAGCGGGCGTTGGCGAGATCTGATGGAGACGCATTCTGCTTCTCGATAGTAGCCAAGGAGCGCGTGTTGGCGAAAATAAAATCTGCGAGAAGTTATTATTCATTATCGAAGAAAAATTGAAGATGAAAATTATATTTTAAGGATAATATCTTCGAAGATTATCAACATTTCAGATCCTTTGGATCGGAGTTTCTTCCAGTCGATAGAGATGGTAAGTTCTAGGCTGAACTACTTCAACCATGCGATAAGGACTTTTTCAGTTCGACGATAATTTTGACCGTTCGGATGGGTGAGAAATCTCGGCTCGACGAAGAACTAATTATCCTGCCAGAAAAGATTTGCTTTTTACTCAAAAATTGTAGTACCGAGCAACTTTTTATTGATAGTTGGCCATTCGAACTCAAGCTCATTCTCGAATTTCTTCCAGTAGATTCAGATTCACTCTCATCCTGAAGGAATTGCTATCTTAATTGATCTCTTCCCCTCAGAGCGTGGGTAACCCCATCTCTAAGGGTATCACAGCTTCCATACCGAAGGCCAACATGAAAGGTGTCTCTCCAGTTGAAACACATTGCATCATGCGATACGCCCAAAGGATGTTGTACAACTCTTCAACCCATGATTCTTTTGCCTGGCTTATGCGAGCTTTCAATCCCTGCAATAATGTCCTGTTTGTTACCTCGACCTCACCATTAGTCTATGGATGACCTACTGACGTCAATCTGTAAGAAATCCCATAGTCATTATAGAACCCTATAAACCTCGGGTTATTAAATTATCGTCCATTATCGATTATGATGGCACGGGGTAAACCAAATCGACATATGATAGACTTCCAAAAAAAATTCTGAACTTTGGCTTTGGTAATCATAGCTACTGCCTTTGCTTCTACCCATTTAGTAATATAGTTGATCGCAATAATCAGAAACTTCTTCTATGCCATAACGATGGAAAATGATCCGAGGATATCCATTCCCCATTGAGCAAAGGGCCAAGGGGTCATGATCGGAGCCAATGGAGTCGATGGTCGGCACTGAATGTTTGAGGTCCTTTGGCATTGGTCACACTTGCTCACTAGATCGGCCGCATCTCTTTGCATGGTTGGCCAAAAATATTCCTATCATAATATTTTGTGGGATAGAGCCTTGCCCCTTAGGTGATTATCATAGATTCCTTCATGAACTTCTCGTAGGATATAGTTGGCTTCCGAAGGATGGAGCCATCTGAGCAGAGGTAGGGTGAAAGACCTCTTATACAACTTTTCTTCATAGACGATGTATTGTGAAGCGAGGCATCTCAATCTTTTTGCCTCATCTCGATTTGTAGGCAAAATTCCATCTTGCAAGTAATGGAGGACAGAATCTATCTAGCTCGATTCTGGATCAGCTTGCATGACCGGGGCCTCCTCAATACTCGGCTTCTCCAGGACTTCCATATATGAGCTTCTTTTTAGGTCGGCCATCCTATAGGTTGCTAGCTTAGAAAGGAGATCAGCTCATACATTTTTCACCCTTGGTATCTGTTGAACATCCATTGCTAAAAAGCTAGAAGCTAAGTCCCTGACCTTCTATAGATACTTAACCATATTCGGCTCCCGAGCTTCATATTCTCTCTGAACCTGATCAATCATTAACTGTGAATCACTATGGACTCTGAGATGCCAAACTTTTATTTCTTTTGCTATTCTGAGTTCCGTTACCAATGCCTCATACTCGGCTTCATTGTTGAAAGTCGGAAAGTTGAAATGCAAGGCATATTCCGCTACTACTCCCTTCGGGTTGGTTAAGATCAACCCGGCTCCAGAGCTCATGGCATTCAAAGCTCCATCAACATGTAGGGGCCAACATTCATCAATTGAAGGGGCGTCAGCATGACTGGATTTCTCATTTGGGATTGTACATTCTAGGATGAAGTCCATCAATGCCTGAGTTTTAATGGATGGTCTCGGCAAATATTTGATGTCGAATTCACCTAGCTTGATAGCCCATTTAGCCAATCGTCCTGAGGTATCTGGTCAGTACAATACCGATCTAATGGATTAGTCTGTAAGGACTGCGATGGCGTGTGCTTGAAAATATGGGCATAACTTTTTTGTAGATATTAAGAGAGTATAGATGATTTTTTTCAATCTCGTATATCTGATCTTAGAATCATGAAGTACCCGGCTCACATAATAGATTATTTTCTGCACCTTGGCTTCTTGTTGGACTAGAACAGAGCTAATTGTCGAAGAAGAAACAGCTAAATATAAGTACAATACCTCCTCGGGCTTTGTCTTGCTTAAAAGAGGAAGGGAGCCGAGGTATTTCTTTAGCTCATCGAAGGCTATCTGGCATTCATCTATCCATTGAAAGTCCTTTGATTGCTTAAGAGCATTAAAAAATAGAAGGCTCTTTTTTGCCGATCTTAATAGGAATCTATTTAAGGCTGCAATCCTTCCTATGAGTCGCTGCACTTCTTTGATCATCTTCGGAGGCTTCATCTCTTGAAGAGCTTGAATCTTCTCCGAATTGGCCTTAATCCTACATTGTGACACCATGAATCCAAGAAATTTTTTAGAAGTGACACCGAAGGCACATTTGTCCAGGATGAGCTTCATTCGGAAGTGCCACAGTATAGAGAAGGCTTCCTTTATATCGGTGATATGATATTCGGCAGTTCTACTTTTGACGAGCATGTCGTCCACGTACACTTCCATATTTCTTCTAATTTGCTCCTTGAAAAGCTTGTTCACAAGTCTTTGATAGGTCGCTCCAGCATTTTTCAAGCCAAACAGCATGATCCTGTAACAAAAAAGACCTTGGTCAGTTATGAAATAAATTTTTCTTCATCCTCGGGCATCATTCGGATTTGGTTGTATCTTGAGAAAGCATCCATGAATGATAGGAGATGATATCCCAAAGTCGTGTCCACCAATTGGTTTATGCGCGGTAGAGGATAGCTATCCTTTAGGCATGCTCCATTGAAATCCACATAATCAACACACGTGCGCCATTTTTCACTGGCCTTCTTGATGAGGACGATGTTAGCCAACCACTTTGGATAATAAACTTCTCGGACGAAACTGGCCTTCAAGAGCTTATCAACTTCTTCTTGTATTGCCCTCTGGTGTTCAGGGGTAAAGCTCTATTTTTTTTGCCTGATCGGATGATGATTCAGATCCACATTGAGTCGATGTACTATGACCTGCGGATCGATACCGGGCATATTCGAAGCTGACCAAGCAAACATATCGGCGTTATCTCATAGAAATGTGATGAGGTGCTGTCGATCCTCTTCACATAGGCTTGAGCTGACCTTCACAACCTTGATCGAATTATCCTTGATTGGTACAGAGATCAGTTCTTCTACCAAGGAGTCTCTTTGTTCAGTTTGTTCATCCTAGATGTCTAACTCATTCATGGATTGCTCTTCAGCCACCACTCCACGCAAAGTAACCATGTAACATTCCCTTGCGACCGACTGGTTTCTCCTGAGCTTGTTGATTCCATGTGAAGTCGTGAATTTGACCTTCAGGTGATAGGTCGATACTATAGCCCGGAGGATATTTAGGCCTGGCCGACCTAAGATGACATTATAAGTGGAGGGGCTATTCACGACGAAATAAGTTATGTCGACAACCGCCTACCTCAGAGCTCGTTCAGCTTTTGTCGTTAGTGAGATAGTCCATTCCACTGAAACTGTAGCGCTAGAAAATCTGACTAGAGGTATATTCCTCTTTGTCAGTAGTTCAGGGTTCAAGTTCATCCAAACAAAGGCATCATAAAATAGAACACCCACCGAACTTTCATTATCAATAAGAATTCGATGTACATCATAATTAGCAATATTCAGAGAAACGACTACAGGATCGGCGTGTGGCTAACTTATTTCTTTCAAATCTTCATCGATGAAAGTAATTTTGTTGGGGGTAAATCCCGCTTCCGCCGAAGTTCGGCCTGGGGCCTAGCCTAATGCAATTGGTGATCACGGAAGAACTTCAATCGAAAATTTTCTTTCCAGCAGCCAAACTCCTCTAGTAACTGAACCCAACCAAACTCTGAGGGAGCCGAACTTCCTCTGAATCCTCCTTTGGTCGGACTTTTACGGTAGCTGAACTCCCTCCAGATCCCCCTTCGATCGGGCTTCTACGGTTGTCGAACTTCCTTTGGATCCTCCTTCGGTCAGGCTTCTACGGTAGCCGAACTCCCTCTGGATCCTCCTTCGGTTGGACTTCTGCGGTAGCCAAACTCCTTCTGGATCGCTCCTGCAGTTCGGACTCCTCCAGGAGTCAAACTCCTTCCGAATTGCTCCCGCAGTTCAGATTCCTCTAGGAGCCAAACTCCTTCTGGATCGCTCTCGTAGTTCAGACTCCTCCAGGAGCTGAACTCCTTCCGGATCACTCCCGTAGTTTGGACTCCTTCAGGAACGAACTCCTTTTGAATTGCTCCTACAGTCGGATTCCTCTAGAAGCCAAACTTCTTTCAGATCGCTCCTGCAATTCGGACTCCTCCAGGAGCTGAACTCTTTTTGGATCGCTCCCATAGTTCAAACTCCTTCAGGAGTCAAACACCTTTTGAATCGCTCTCGCAGTTAGATTCCTCTAGGAGCCAAACTCCTTCTAGATCGCTCCTGCAGTCGGCTTCCTCTAGGAGCCGAACTCCTTCCAGATCACTCCTGCAGTTTTGACTCCTCCAAGAGCCAAACTTCTTTCAAATCACTCTCACGGTTTGGACTCCTCCAAGAGTCGAACTCCTTTCAGATCGCTCCTACAGTCAGATTCCGCCAAGAGCCGAACTCCTCCTGGATCGCTCCTGCAGTCGGATTCCTTCAGGAGTCGAACTCCTTCCGATCGCTCTTGCAGTCGAATTCCTACAGAGGCCAACCCCATTCTAGATTACTCTTGCAGTTGGACTCCTTCAGCTCAGTCGGATTTTGAATGCATGCTTCCACCAAACAATATGGCCGCCACTATCAGTCTAGCGACATCGCTCTCTCCGTAATAAATCTCATGCGGCCCATGATCGAAAGACATGGCCGCCACTATCAGTCTGGTGATACCACTTTCTCCGTAACTAGCCCCATGCGACCCATGATCGGATGATATAGCCGCCACTACCAGTCTGGCGACACCTCACTCTCTGTACCGAATCCCATGCGGCCTCGAACGGCCCGCTACCAGATGGTATGGTCATCACCATCAATCAAGCTCCATCTATAAAAAGAGATCCTTCAGATATATTTTCTTCAGGCTCTCCTCTCTCCTTCTAAACTCTGTCGAACCCTTTTCTAAGCACTCCATTTTTATTGGCAAGAAGAGCTAACTTGATCGTCGGAGGGTTCTACCAGAGCCACCACTACTGACTTCGAACAGGACTTTATTTTGTAGGTTACCGACGGTGACCTCATCCTCCTCCACTCCAGCTCGATCTGGCGTCAACCAAATTCTACACCAACAAAATTGGCGCTAGAGGAAGGACCCTCTATTCTTGAGATTCTCTTATTCTTAAAGGAGTGCTCAGCAACGATCTCTCTCCTCCCTCTCTAGAGATCTCTCTTTTTTCTTTTTAGAGTTCTTCCTCAAGAAAGAATGCCTCTCAAGAGAGCTTCGATCTAGCAATCGATGATCTCCACAGTTAGATCCCGTCCAGATCTATCTGCTCTTGCTTCAGCCCCAACAGCTCAAACTTCACCTGTAGCCATGGTAGATGTGGAGCAGTTCAATCTGCTGGTCCAATAGGTTCGTGGCCTCATGGAGGCAATGCAGGCCATGCATCAACAGACCCCAGCACTAATTTGGTCGATGCAGGATTCTTCGGAGTCCCATGGTCTGATCTGGGAATGGCCGACTTGGGCTGCCCGATCTCTGATCCTCGAAAAGGAGAAGCAAAGGATGGAGGGCTCCTGCTCGGACTGTGACTTGACCCAAGGGGAAGCTTTGCACCCATTTCATAAAAAAATCCTGAAGATCAATGACCATGAAGATCTCTTAGATCAAAGGTTCTTAAAAATGAGCCGACAAATTAAAGAGCTCCATCACACTCTCTTCTTGCACGATAATGATATTTGTACTGACCCTTTTTTTTCATAGAGAATTATGCAGGAATCGATCCCGTCGAACTTCAAGCTTTCACAGTTTGAGAGTTACGACGGGACCACCAATTCGGTCGATCATCTGGAGGCCTTTCGGATAATGATGTTGCTCCATGATGCGCCAGATGCTATTTTGTGTCGGACTTTTTCATCCACCCTCAAGGAAGCTGCTAAGAACTGGTACTCGATGCTTAAGTCGAGTACCATCTTATCGTTTGATCAAATGAGCCATCAGTTCATAGCTTACTTTGTCAGCAGCTGACGTCTGCACCGAGGTTCGAATTTTTTGATGATCATCAAGTAGAAGGAGGAAGAATCCATCCAGACTTATGTCATCCGATTTAATGCGGTCGTATTAGAGGTCCAGAACCTAGACCAATCAGTCGCTATGGCCGCTCTCAAGGGTGGCCTTCAGAAGAATGATTTGCTATTCTCCCTAGAAAAGAAGTATCCTAGGAACTTCGCTGACATACTAGCTCGGGCTGAAGGTTATGGCCAGGCTGAAGAGGCCTTCAAGGCTAAGGATAATGAAGCCTTTGGTGAGCGGCGAATTGATGCACCAGACAGGCCCATCGAAGAAGGAAAGTCGAGTGAAGCTTGGCCACATTCTTGGACTCCTTCTAGGTGCAAGCGAGCCCGAACTCCCCTCCCGGCTCAAAGGTAGGGAAGCCCCGATGGAAGGGCGCGCTGAGGTTCCAAGTTCTGTCTTTATCATCATGACCATGATCATGACACTCAAGAGTGCATTCAACTCCAGGATGAGATCAAGGAGCTCATCAGACGAGACAGACTTGGCCGATTCCTATGGAGAGGACCTGAAGGGTGGAAAGATTGGCCAAGGGCATTACCGCAGTCTGAACCACCAAGAGAAAAGGACCAACAAGAAGATCAGCCACCTCTCGGCATCATCAATATTATCTTGGGAGAACTTCAGCAAGGAGAGGCCAGCGAATTCGAGGGATCGATGAAGAGATGGAGGACCGAGGAACCTAAGACCTTTACCGAGGTAGATGCCCATGGGGTCTAGTTTTCGTACAATGATGCGGTTGTAATCTCTTTAAACATTACCGACTATAATGTACGTCGCATTTTGGTGGATAATGAAAGCTCGGTCGACGTATTGTTTTACGATGCTTTCTCAAAAATATCCTTATTCGATGACCGCTTGAGGCCTATGAACTTTCCGCTGATAGGCTTCACTAACGATGCCATATCAGTTGAAGGCATAATAACTTCGGCTATGACTACAGGACAATGCCCAAAATTGGCTAAGATGTAGGTCGATTTTTTAGTTGTAAGGACCCCCTCTGCCTATAATGCTATTCTCGGCCGATCTGATCTAAATACACTTCGAACGATGGTATCAATCTATTATTTGAAGATAAAGTTTTCGATAAGTCACGAGATCAGAGAGGTCAGGGGAGATCAGGCTCTAGCAAGGCACTGCTACTCAATCGCCTTGCATAAGGAAGGACGGTCCGATCCCTATCTTGTTGATGGGCTGGATGTCCACAACGACCTCATGGAGGAGCGGGGTGAGCCTATGGAGGACCTCGTCTCTATACCCTTAAATGATGAAAATGCGAAGCACATGGTGCAGATTAGCTCCAACTTGGAAGATGAAGTTTGGGAGCAACTCGTCACCTTCCTCAAGAGAAATGCGGATGTCTTCGCCTAGATCCCAGCGGATATGTCGAAAATTAACGCTAAGATCATGGAACATCAGCTGGCCATTGACTCGAAGCATCGGCCAATAAAGAAGAAGATGCACCACCATGCCTCGGAGAGGCAGAAAGCGATCACCGAAGAAGTAGGCAAGCTCCTCAAAGCTGGATTCATCCGAAAGGTTAATTATTCGACCTAGATCTCAAACGTGATCCTCATCAAAAAGACGAACAACAAGTGAAGGATGTGCATAGACTTTAAAAAGCTGAACAAGGCCTACCCAAAAAATATCTACCCTCTACCCAGGATTGATCAACTGGTGGATGCGACCTCGGGCCATGAGCTCCTCACCTTCATGGATACCTTCTTCGATTATAATCAGATACGGATGGCACCTGAGGACGAGGAGAAAATCGCTTCCATTACTGAATGTGGTCTTTATTGTTATAGGGTTATGCCCTTTGAACTCAAAAATGCAGGGGCAATATACCAGCGTCTGATCAACAAGATATTCAAGGAGCAGATTGGCCGCAACATGAAGGTGTACGTGGATAACATGCTTGTTAAAAGTCGAGCTTCTACAGACCACCTCACCGATCTTGAAGAGATTTTCGATGCACTTAGAAAGTACAAGATGAAACTGAACCCAACCAAGTGCGCCTTTGGTGTGACCTCCAGGAAGTTTCTGGGGTTCATGGTATCGAGGCGCAGGATTGAAGCAAACCTCGAGAAAATCCGAACCATTCAGAAGATGACTGCTCCAAAAATGATCAAAGAAGTTCAGCGACTGACTAAAAAAGTAAAGTCCCTAAATCGCTTCATCTTGAGGTCAGTCGAACGATGTATACCCTTTTTTTGAGTTCTCAGGCAATTAAAAAACTTCTGCTAGACGGTGGAGTACCAACGGACGTTCGAGAAGCTTAAAAACTATCTCGGCTCACCCCCACTACTGGCAAAGCCCAAATCTAGAGAGAAATTATTTCTATACCTAGCAGTCTCTCCAGTGGCCCTAACGACAGTCCTGGTCAAGAAAGAAGTGAAGATGTAGCGATCGGTCTACTACGTAAGCTGGGTTCTGAGGGATGCAGAGATCAGATACTTTAGGCTAGAAAAATTGACTTACTCTCTTCTAATTGCTATCAGAAGACTCTGACATTATTTTTAGGGGCACACCATAACGGTCCTCATAGACCAACCAATAAAAGTAGTTCTTCATCGAACGGATGCTTTCGAAAGAATCGCAAAATAGGCGATCGAGCTCATGGAGTTTGACATCAACTATCAACCCTGGCCATCGATCAAAGCCTAGATATTGGTAGATTTTATGATAGAATGCTATTCCAGTTGAAGCCGAGCTTGAACAGAACGAGATCGGTGCCCTACTATCGCGGTCGAACCTCTTCGAGGAAAGTGCCGATGTTTTCGAAGGCTTTTGGGCTCTGTACGTGGATGGTTCGTCCAACTCCACTAGAGTAGGTATGGGGTTGGTCTTAGTCAGCCCCGAGGGAGTCGTCGCTGAGTATGCGCTACGCTTCAAATTTTCTGTGACTAACAATAGGGCCGAATATGAAAAACTGATCATTGAATTAAAAATAGTAAGAGAATTGAAAATAGATCAGCTTTAAGTCTACAGTGATTTTTAATTAGTGATCGGTCAAGTTAGTGATAGCTATGAAATGCGGGAGAAAAGCATGATGAAGTACCTTGGGAAAGTGAAGGATTTGACTCCGATCTTCAGCAGTTTTGGCATTCGATAGATTTCGAGGGTAGATAATGTAAGAGCCGATCTTCTCTCTAAGTTGGCCACTTCAGCTCCAGCCGAACTGCCCAAAGAAGTATTTTTGGAGACACTGAAGTGCCCAAGCCCGGAGGAATCCAAGGTCATTTTGCAGACGGAGCTCGAGCCGAGCTGGATTGATCTGTTGGTCGCCTACCTCAAGGAGGGAGTCCTTCCTCATAACCTGAAAGAAGCTCGAAAGCTCAGGAATCAAGCCTCCTGGTACGTTTTGTACGAGGGCAGGTTGTATAAGAGGTCATGCTCGCTACCGCTGCTAAGATGTCTCCGACCTTCAGAGGCCGACTTTGCATTATGGAAAGTGCACGAGAAAATTTATGGAAGTCACATAGGAGCTAGGTCCCTATCACAAAAACTACTTCGACCAGGGTATTACTAGTCGACCTTGTTTCATGATTCTATGAAGTATGTTAAGAAATGTGATTGCTGTCAGAAGAACGCAAATGTACAAAGACAGCCGGCCTCTGAGCTTACTCCGCTAAGTGCACCTTGGCCATTTGCTCAATGGAAAATGGACATACTTGGCCCTTTTTCGACAGCGTCTGGATAGTGAAAGTTCCTCCTGGTCACGATCGACTATTTCATCAAGTGGGTTGAAGCTAAACCACTAACAAAAATTACCGAAGCTAAGATATAGGACTTCGTCTAAAAGTCCATAGTCTACTGGTTCGATCTGCTCTGAATTCTCATAATCGATAATGGGCGATAGTTCGCTGGGATGAGGTTCGTCAAGTTTTGTGAAAACCTAAACATCTTCCATCACTTCACATCGGTAGCTCACCCACAGGCCAATGGAAAAGCTGAAGTGACCAACCAGACTTTGCTGTAAGGCATCAAGACGAGGCTCGACAGAGCAAAGGAAACCTAGGTAGATGAACTCTACCACATCCTTTGGGCATACCAAACTACACAAAGGGTGCCAACTGAGAAAACACCATTCGCCTTGGCCTTTGGCATAGAGGTAGTCATCTTGATTGAACTTAAGCTTCCATCAGCATGGGTCATAGCCTTCAACGAGCAGCACAACCCATAGGACCTCAAAGTCAACCTCGACCTGCTGGAAGAAAAGAGGGAGGAAGCCCACATCCGAATGGCAACCTACAGATGGAAGGTGGCCCGATACTACAACTCCAAAGTTAGAAGTAAGACATTCAAAGTAGGAAACTTTGTGCTTCGACGAGTTGCCGTCTCTCAGCCTCAGAGCCAGGGGAAGCTCACCCCAAATTGGGAAGGCTCGTATGAAGTGGTGGAGGTCGTCCAGCCCAGAACTTATCGCCTGAAGGAGCTCAGAGGAATAATGCTTCCACAACCTTGGAACTCAGAAAATTTGAGGATGTACTATCAGTGATCTTCCTTCAATAAAATTTCTTCATTTCAATATTATTATTTTTTGATGCAAGAATTATGTGATGATAGAAAAGAAGCGATCGAAAGTGGCCATGTTAGGAACAGGAGGAGAGCCTCATCCTAACATGAGCAAGTCGAAGACCTTGTTCATTTTAGATGAGATGGAAGGAGAGGTCCTGACAATGGCCCTTATGTGCTCCCGCAGTCCGTTAGGAATAGGAGGAGAATCTCATCCTAATGCGAGCAAAGTCGAAGATCTCGTTCATTGTAGACGAGATGGAGGGAGAGGCCCTGACAATGGTCCTTATGTGCCTCCACAACTCATTAGGAATAGGAGGAGAACCTCATCCTAATGCGAGTAAAGTCGAAGGCCTCATTCATTTTAGACGAGATGGAGGGAGAGGCCCGGACGACGGCCCTTAGGTGTCCCCACAGCCCATTAGGAATAGGAGAAGAACCTCATCCTAACACGAGCAAAGTTGAAGGTCGAGATCTAGAGTCTATGTCAACAGGAGATAAGATCTCCTTCGAGCTTCTTCCTCGACTGCTAGAGATAAGATCTCCCACGAGCTTCTTCGTCGGTAGGAGATAAGATCTCCTTCGACCTCGACTGTTGGAGATAAGATCTCCCTCGAGCTTTGACCTTGACTATTGGAGATAAGATCTACTCCGAGCTTCTTCATCAGTAGAAGATAAGATCTCCTTCGATCTCGACTGTCGGAGGTAAGATCTCCTCTAAGCTTTAACCTCGGCTGTTGGAGATAAGATCTCCCCCAAGCTTTTTTGTCGATAGAAGATAAGATCTCCTTCGATCTCGACTACTGAAGATAAGATCTCTTCCAAACTTCTTCATCAGTAGGAGATAAGATCTTCTTCAACCTCGACTGCTGGAGATAAGATCTCCTCCGAGCTTCTTCATTAGTAGGAGATAAGATCTCCTTCAACCTCGGCTATCGGAGATAAGATCTTTCCTAAGCTTTGACATCGACTGCTGTAGATAAGATCTTCCCCGAGCTTTTTCGTCGGTAGGAGATAAGATCTCCTTCGACCTCGACTGCTGGAGATAAGATCTCTCCCGAGCTTCTTCATCGATAGGAGATAAGATCATCTTCAACCTCGACTGTCGGGGATAAGATCTCCCCTAAGCTTTACTTTCAACCTCGGCTGCTGGAGATAAGGTCTCCCCCGAGCTTCTTCATCGACAAGAGATAAGATCTCCTTCGATCTCGGCTACTGGAGATAAGATCTCTCCTAAGCTTTGACCTCGACTGTTGGAGATAAGATCTCCCCCAAGCTTCTTCATCGGCAGGAGATAAGATCTCTTTCGACCTCAGCTGTTGAAGATAAGATCTCCCCCAAGCTTTGACCTCGGCTGCTAGAGATAAGATCTCCCCCGAGCTTTTTCGTTGGTAGCAGATAAGATCTCCTTCGACCTTGGCTGCTGGAGATAAGATCTTCCCCGAGCTTCTTCGTCAGTAGGAGATAAGATCTACTTCAACCTCAGCTATTGGAGATAAGATCTCCCCAAGCTTTACCTTCAACCTCGGCTACTGAAGATAAGATCTCCTCCGAGCTTCTTCATCGACAAGAGATAAGATCTCCTTCGACCTCGACTGCTGAAGATAAGATCTCTTCCGAGCTTTGACCTCGACTGCTGGAGATAAGATCTCCCCCGAGCTTTTTCATTGATAAAAGATAAGATCTTCTTTAACCTCGACTACTGGAGATAAGATCTCTCCCGAGCTTCTTCATCACAGGAGATAAGATCTCCTTCAACCTCGACTGCTGGAGATAAGATCTCCCTCGAGCATTTTCGTTGTAGAAGATAAGATCTCCTTCGATCTCGACTTCTGAAAATAAGATCTCCCCCAAGCTTCTTCATCGATAGGAGATAAAATCTCCTTCGACCTCGGCTGTTGGAGATAAGATCTCCCATGAGCTTCTTCGTCAGTAGGAGATAAGATCTTCTTCAATCTCGGCTGTCGAGGATAAGATCTCCCCCAAGCTTTACCTTTAATCTCGACTGCTGGAGATAAGATCTTCTCTGAGCTTCTTCATTGGCAGAAGATAAGATCTCCTTCAATCTCAGCTGCTGGAGATAAGATCTCTTCCAAGCTTCTTCGTCGGTAGGAGATAAGATCTCCTTCGACCTCAGCTGCTGAAGATAGGATCTTCCCTGAGCTTTACCTTCAACCTCGGCTGGAGATGAGTTCTCCCCCAAGTTTCAATTTTGACGTCAACCTTGGCTAGAGGTAAGATCTCCCCCGAGCTTTACCTTCGATCTCGGCTACTGGAGATAAGATCTCCTCCGAGCTTCTTCATCGGTAGGAGATAAAATCTTCTTCAACCTCGACTGGAGATGAGTTCTCCCCCAAGTTTCAATTTCGACGTCAACCTTAGCTAGAGATGAGATCTTCCCTAAGATTCGACCTGAGCTGGTGTAGGACTTCGAAGAGGACTTCGGCAGTCACCTCTTTTTATACTTTCTTCTTTCGAGTTTCGAACTTGAGAGTGGGGGGATAATTGTTGGGGGCAAACTCCGCTCCCACTGAAGTCCAGCCTGGGGCCTAGCCTAATGCAACTGATGATCACAGAAGAGCTTCAATCAAAAATTCCCTCTTCAGTAGCCGAACTCTACAAGAACCAAACTCTTCTAGCGGCAGAACCCAACCGAACTTTGAGGGAGCCAAACTCCCTCCGGATCTCCCTTCGATCGGGCTTCTATGATAGCCAAACTTCCTCTGGTTCCTCCTTCGGTCAGGCTTCTACGATAGCCGAACTTCCTCTGGATCCTCCTTTGATCGGGCTTCTACGGTAGCCAAACTTCCTTCGAATCCTCCTTCGGTCGAGCTTCTATGGTAGCCAAACTCCTTCTGGATCCTCCTTCGATCGGGCTTCTACGGTAGCCGAACTCCTTCTGGATCGCTCTCGTAGTTCAGACTCCTCTAGAAGTCAAACTCTTTTCGGATCACTCCTATAGTTCGGACTCCTCTAGGAGCCAAACTTCTTCTGGATTGCTCCTACAGTCGAATTCCTTCAGAAGCTGAACTCCTTCTAGATCACTCCCGTAGTTTGGACTCCTTCAAGAGTCGAACTCCTTCCATCAGAATTTCTAAGTACTCCATTTCTTCCTCTAAACTCTGTCGAACTCTTTTCTAAGTACTCCATTTCTATTGATCAGAAGAGTTGACTTGATCATTGGAGGGTCCTATCGAAGCCACCACCACTGACTCCAGACAGAATTTTATTTTATAGGTCATCAACGGCGACCTCGTCCTCCTCCACTTCAGCTCGATCCAACGTCAATCAAATTCTGCACCAACAAATTTCATTATCTGCTTTCCTCTTCCTCGATCCTTCTCCTGGTCGGTCCCAATCCGAAGTGTTTCTCCCAAGATTTTCTCCAGCAATTACTTTGATCTCTCCCACAGTCGGTTGTTCTCTATGCGGTTCATCTTGCCGAGATTGGTCACAACCCGAATTCACCAGGATTCGCCGTTCATCCACATAGTGTTGAAGTCATCCCTGCCTGATTAGTACCTCTACTTCCTCTTTGAGCTGTCAGCACTCCTCGGTATCATGCCCATGGTCACGATGATATCAGTAATACTTTCTCGGATTTCTAACTCGAGCAGAGGTTATCATTTTCCTAGATTGAGGTATATCTTCTTGTCGCTCGATCTCCATCAGAATTTGAGCCTGAGGTGTGTTGAAAGGGATGTGGTAATTGAATCTCCGAGGTAAAGTTTTAGATCGACATTGCAGCTTTGGAGGTGTTGGTCAGCTACTCCGAGGTGGGGTGCACGATTGATGAAAACATGGCTCCTCCCGATGGTGCTGCATCCGTCTATGGTCTTTTTTCTTCTCCTACTTTTGGGATGGACCCGGTCTACCATCTCAGCTACTTTCTTGCTAGTCCCAAGCCTCTTCGGCCTGGGCATACTTCTTCGCTCATTCTAGCATCTCGACAAAGTTCTTTGGATAGTCTAAGTTGAGGGAGAACAAAAGGTCATTTTGGAGCAAGCCGGCCTTGAATGCCGTAATGGCCACCGATGGATCTAAATTTTGGATCTCCAAGGTGGCTCATTGAAGCGATTGATATACTCTCGAAGGAGCTCATTCTTTCGTTGCTTGATGCTCACGAGGAAGTCAGAGTTACGATGTTGCCGATGACTACTTACGAAGTGGGCAATGAATAGATGACTCAACTGGTAGAAGGAATCTATGAAGTCGAGTTTCAGGTTCAAGTACCAATGTCAAGCCGCTTTTGTCAAAGTTGAAGAAAAAGCTCGACATAGTATCGCATAGGTAGTCCCTTGTAGATGCATAAGAGTTTGAAAGCTGTCCAGATAGTCTACGAAATCGACTACTCTATCGTAAAGCTCCGTTTGAGGGATCTTGAACCGATGTGGCAAGAGTTCATCCATAATCTTATGAATGAACGGAGGATCAACATTGAACCCCAAATCCTCCTCTTGTTGCCTCGGCTCCCATAATGCATCCAGAGGCTGTTGCATCTTTTTGAATTTTTTCTCCATGTCTTCATGAGTGGCTCGGTGCTGAGGAGTCTCGTGGCCCGAGGTAGAGCCTCTTCTGAAAATTGGTGTGGGCGAGCATTCAGATCTTCGACGGGGAGGATAAGTAGGTCGGCTGTGATGATTGGCCTCCATCCTTGGGCTTCGAGGGCGTCATTCCTTCAGCTTTCTCTGAACTAGACCTAAATTTCTTTGACTGAACGGTGCTGATCGACTTGTTGTATTCCTTTTATGATGGTTGATAGTGCTTGCATCTAATGAAGTAGCATGTCATACTGTTCCTATGAGACTGCCGGCATTGTTGGAGGATTTTTCTGGATTGGTGGTGGAGATGCGTTAACCTACTGAGCATCATAGGTCCTCCGACCACTAGAATGTTGGAACGTGTTCGATGTTCTCCTTCAAATTCTCATGATATACGGTGACGTGCTTTCTTCCCTCAAAATTGGACCTCAAAATCAATCGAGGGCTCTTCCTCTAGCGTTAACTATTACTCCTGGATCTCCTGGCTTAAGGTTGATCGACGAGGATTGAGGAGCTCGACCATCGAGAAATATGAGGCTGAGGATGAACTTTCATTGGAGCTTCGCCTGTTCACCTACAATAAAGTCTCCATCAGAGTGTTCTACGGTAAAAACCCTCCGATGCTCAAGTGAGAAGATTAGAGAACAATGAGGAGAGAAAGCATCAAATTGAGTGGCATACTTAGAGGATTCCGAAGCTCCTTTATTTATAGGAGAGGAATTAGAGTCGTATCCATTTCGGACTCTAACGACTTTCTGAGTTTATCACCCTGGATTGATTCGAAAGATTTTTTTCCTTTTTGAAAGACGAGATTGCAAAAGATTCTTTCTTTATTCGAGTTTTTTGATTTGGAGAGGATGCAGTTTCAGCAAGAATGATTGTAGGTCGGCTATCAATGGGCTATAATAGTGTTGGGGATAAACCCCGCTCTTATCGAAGTCCAGTCTGATGCTCAGCCTAATGCAACCAGTAGCCACGGAAGAGCTTCAATGATCGGACTCTTCAACGGCCGACCTCCTTCCGAACTCTCCTTCAACTAAACTCTTTCAGCCGGTCAGACTCTTCAGTGGTCGAGCTCCTTCCGAACTCTCCAGCGGATGAGCCTTAGCTGAACTCCTCAACGATCGAACTCCTTAGCGGCCAAGCCTTGGTCGAACTTCTTAGCGGCCTAGCCCCGATCGAACTCCTCAGTGGATGAGTCTTAGTCAAACTTCTCAGTGGTCGAACTTCAGTCGGACTCATGCGAAAGCCGAACTCCCTCCGCACTCCTTCAATCGAATGTCTATAGAAGTTGAACTCTTTCTAAATTTTTTCTTCGATCAGACTTCTTCAGGAGTCGGACTCCTCCCAGAGATCTCCTTCGGTCAGACTTCTCCAAAGCCAGACTCCTCCCAGGCACCTCCTTCGATCAGACTCCTGGATCCCTCCTTCAGACGGACGCCTATGGGAGCCAAACTCCTTCCGGGCTCCTTCAACTAGTGCTCCTCCCGGGCGATCTCCTCTAGTCGTATTCCCTTCGAAAGTCCAAACTCCTCTAAAATGGGTATACGTCAAAGCTCTTCAACCCTCCATGCGGCCCCAAGTGGCTCAGTATCGGATGGCTGCGATCATCACATTAGTCCGCTGTAGGCGACAGCGATCTACTATCGAACGACGATGGCTGTCACCATCAATCTATTGCAGGTGGTGCTGTAGACGGCACCTTCCCCCATGATTGACTCTACCAGACCTTGAGTGGCCCACTACCAGACAGCTGCAGCCATCACCATCAATCAAGCTCCATCTATAAAAGGGATCCTCCAGATATGCTTTCTCTAAGCTCTCCTCTCCTTCTCTAAACTCTGCCCAATTCATTCCTGAGCACTCTATTTTTGTTAGCCAGAAGAGCTAACTTGATCGTTAGAGGATCCTACCGGAGCCACCACCGACTCCGGACGAAACTTTATTTTATAGGTCTCCGACGGTGATCTCGTCCTTCTCCACTCTAGCTGGATCCGACGACAACAAGATTCTGCACCAACAGATTGGTGCTAGAGGAAGGGAGAGGTTCTGACAATGATCCTTATGTGTCCCCACAGTCCATTAGGAATAGGAGGAGAACCTCGTCCTAACGTGAGCAAAGTTCATGACCTCGTTCATTTAGAATGGGATGGAGGGAGAGGCCCTGACAACGGCCCTTATGTGCCTCCATAGCCTATTAGGACTAAGAGAAGAACCTCATCCTAATGCGAGCAAAGTCGAAGGCTTCGTTCATTTAAAATGAGATGAGGGAAGAGGCTCAGACAACAGCCCTTATGTGCCCCCACAGTTCCGTTAGAAATAGGAGAAGAACCTCATCATAACGCGAGCAAAGTCGAAGGCCTCGTTCATTTAAGACGAGATGGAGGAAAAGGCTCAGACAATGGCCTTTATATGTCTCCACAGCCCCGTTAGGAATAGAAGGAGAACCTCATCCTAATGCGAGCAAAGTCGAAGGCTTCATTCATTTAGAATGGGATAGGGGAGAGGCCTGGACAATGGCCCTTATGTGCCACTACAGTCCGTTAGAAATAGGAGGAGAACCTCGTCCTAATGCGAGCAAAGTCGAAGGCCTCGTTCATTTAAGATGAGATGAGGGGAGAGGCTCAGACAATGGCCTTTATGTGCCCTCATAGCTCTGTTAGAAAATAGAGGAGAATCTCATCCTAACACGAGCAAAGTCGAAGGCCTCGTTCATTTAGAATGAGATGGGAGGAGAGGTTCTGACAATGGTCCTTATGTGCCCCCACAGTCTGTTAGGAATAGGAGGAGAACCTCATCCTAATGCGAGCAAAGTCGAAGACTTTGTTTATTTAGAATGAGATCGGGGGAGAGCCCGGACAATGGCCCTTATGTGCCTCCACAGCCCATTAGGAACAAGAGAAGAACCTCATCCTAATACGAGCAAAGTCGAAGGCCTTATTCATTTAAGACGAGATGGAGGAAGAGGCTCAGACAATGGCCCTTATGTGCCCCCACAGCTCTGTTAGAAATAAGAGGAGAATCCTCGTCCTAACGCGAGCAAAGTCGAAGGCCTCGTTCATTTAGAATGGGATGGGAGGAGAGGCCCTGACAATGGCCCTATGTGCCCCCACAGCCCGTTTGGAACAGGAGGAGAATCTCGTCCTAACGTGAGCAAAGTCCAAGATCGAACTTCAAAATCTATAGGAGACGGGATCTTCTTCAACCTCGACAAGAGATAAGATCTCTCTGAGTGATCGAGTCAACCTCGACTGAGAGATAAGATCTCTTTCGAGCGATCGTGTCAACCTCAACTGGAGATGAGATCTCCTCCGAGCTTCGACTTCAACCTCGACTGGAGATGAGATCTTCCTCGAGCTTCAACTTCAACTTTGGTTGGAGATGAGATCTCCCCCAAGCTTCGACTTAGAGCAGTGCAGAGCCCTGAAGAGGACTTCGACAGTCGTCTTTCCTGTACTTCCTTCGAGTTTCAAACTCGAAAGTGGGAAAACTATTATTGGGGATAAACTTCGCTCCTACCAAAGTCCAGTCTGATGCTCAGCCTAATGCAACCAATAGCCATGGAAGAGTTTCAGCGGTCGAACTCTTCAGTGGTCGATCTCCTTCCGAAGTCTCCTTCGGCCAAACTCCTTCAGCCGGTCGGACTCTTCAATGGTCGAGCTCCTTCTGAACTCTCCAGCGGATGAGCCTTAGCCGAACTCCTCTGTGGCTGAACTCCTTAGCGGCTAAGCCCCGGCCGAACTCTTTAGTGGCCAAGCCCCGGTCGAACTCCTCAGCGGATGAGCCTTAGCCGAACTCCTCGACGGCCGAACTCCAGTTAGACTCGTGCGAAAGCCGAACTTCCTCCGCACTCCTTCAGTCGGACGCCTACAGAAGTCGAACTCTTTCTGAACTTCTCCTTCGGTCGGACTTCTTCAGGAGTCAGACTCCTCCCAGATATCCCCTTCAACCGAACTTCTTCATAGCCGAACTCCTCCCAGGCACCTCCTTCGATCGGACTCCTGGATCGCTCCTTCAGATGGATGCCTACGGAAGTCGAACTCCTTTTGGGCTCCTTCAGCTAGTGCTCCTCCCAGGCAATCCCCTCTAGCCGTATTCCCATCGGGAGTCTGAACTCCTCCAAAATGGGTATACGTCAAAGCTCTTCAACCCTTCATGCAGCTCCGAGTGGCTTAGTATTGGACGACTGCGGCCATCACATCAGTCCGCTGTAGGCGACAGCGATCCGCTAACGGACAGCGATGGCTATCACGATCAATCTGTTGCAGGCGACGCTGCAGACGGCGCCTTCTCCCATGACTGACTCTGTCAGACCTCGAGCAGTCTGCTACCAGGCAGCTGTAGCCGTCACCATCAATCAAGCTCCATCTATAAAAGGGACCCTCTAGATACGCTTTCTCTAAGCTCTCCTCTCCTCTTCTAAAGTCTGCCGAACTCATTCCTGAACACTCCATTTTTGTTGGCCAAAAGAGCTAACTTGATCGTCGAAGGGTCCTGCCGGAGCCACCACCACCAACTCCAAACAAAATTTTATTTTGCAGATCTCCGATGGCGACCTCGTCCTCCTCCACTCCAGCTGAATCCGGCGACAATCAGATTCTGCACCAACAAATAAGTCATCCTGTTCATGTAGCTCGGCGATCAATCTGGATCCGACAAGAACGAGGTATGAAGGCCTACATCGTTTTGCTAGAAAACGATCTTCAGTAGATCGATCAGAATTGTAGGTCGGCTTAGACCGACCTACAGCTAACCGTGGACGAAGTATCGTATCGTCACATCAGTCCGCTGTAGGCGACAGCGATCCGCTATCGGGTGGCGATGGCTGTCACCATCAATCTGTTGCAGGCGACGCTGCAGACGGCGCCTTCCCCCATGACTGACTCCGTCAGACCTCGAGCAGCCCGCTACCAGGTAGCTACAGCCGTCACCATCAATCAAGCTCCATCTATAAAAGGGACCCTCCAGATACGCTTTCTCTAAGCTCTCCTCTCCTCCTCTAAACTCTGCCGAACTCATTCCTGAGCACTCCATTTCTGTTGGCCAGAAGAGCTGACTTGATCGTCGAAGGATCCTGTCGGAGCCGCCACCACCGACTCCGGACGAAATTTTGGTCCTATCGGAGCCACGACCACCAACTCCAGATGGAACTTTATTTCGTAGGTCTTCGATGGCGACCTCGTTCTCCTCCACTCCAGCTGGATCCGGCGACAATCAGATTCTGCACCAACAGATAGATCATCCTGTTCATATAGCTCGGCGATCAATTTGGATCCGACAAGGACGAGGTATGAAGGCCTACATCATTTTGCTAGAAAATGATCTTCAGTAGGTCGGCCAGAATTGTAGGTCGGCTTAGACCGACCTATAGCTAACCACGGACGAAGTATCATATCGTTCCGCTCCGACGATCCATTGGGATAGATCGGTGGCCGATCCTAAAGAGGTCGAGGCCGCACCAACCCCATTCCACAATAGGTCCATACTGTTATTATCAAGTTGCCTTTTGTTTTCCAAATCGAAGCATTTTTCTATGGATGGCTGTAGGAAGTCTTATTTGATTGTAACGGTCTTGGTCAACCGCATTATTTTTGATGGAAGAAGAGCCGAGAACATTTTTATTAGGGAGGTGATGGTCAATTAGAGAGTGAAGAAGGCGGTGGGTAGGAAATTAGGAACCGGATCGAGATTTATTAGGAAAAAAAAAAAAAATCTATGAAATACAGACGTTTTTATTTCTTAAAAAAAATAGAGTGTTTGTGCAAGATGGTATTATTATTTCTTTCGAATGGAAATCGTGCCCTCCAACGTGCACCGCCTCCCATGATGGAGGCTTGGTTTTCCTTCCACCAAGTTACACCGGGAAGAGGCGGAAATCAATTGCAGGAAATGGTGATCCCGACAAGTCTTTCTTTCAAGTAGTTCGCATGTTCAGTCATATTGATATGCCTTTCATGTGAGTTGGAATTTCGCCATCTCAAGGACGTTATAGAGAAGACGGTTGCGGCGAGTTTGAGCTCGGGAGAAGACATGGTTTCCATTATGCGGGATGGCGACTCGTGCCTGTACCATGCACTGTTTTCTGAGATTTAATAGCGTATGAAGTTACTTGGATCTTTTTTAAATCTTGGTGGAGCAGAGCTGGCAAGCCAAGTCACAACCATGCAAGCGATCGATTCGGTGCACATACATTCGGCAAGCGAGAAAGTAGCTCGAAATTCACCTGCTCACGGAAATTGAAGAACATTAGTTTCAGGGTCTCAGATTTGGAAATTGATGGGTCGGACCGAGGCATGCGTCACGCTGATTTCATTTTCGAGGCATGATTTTGGACGCAAACCTAACCCATTAGCCGATCGGGTAGGATTCGATCGAGTCCATAGAAAGAAGTAAAGACCCAGCAATCTTTTGGATCAAATTAGGATTGAGCATGACCCAAGCCCAACAACAAATATGTGGACTCGGGCTGGGATCCAGTTAGGTCCGCGTCAAACATCTAGTTATTTTTTTCATAGCAAAATATAGCAATTGATCTTAAAATATAAAATCATCAAAAATTTTAAATAAAATGCAAGGGAGCAAATTTTGACTTGAATTTTTATTTAAAGATTTTAATTTCATCCAGGTAATCCACCGTACCTAAATTTACAAATCATGTAGATTTTAATGACCACCTTTCGTGGCGACTACCATATATCATTTTTAAAGACAATTGAGGGTGGCTGCTGCACAAAAAAACCCTTTCAGTGGTGGCAAAAAAATATCGGTCATTAAATAAAGCTATTTAGCGGCGGCCATAATCGACTATCATAAAATGGCCACTAAATATAATATTTTTATGACAATCATCTATGCCCATGCAAAAAAACTATAATTTTAGCGGCAACAGTAGCTTATGGACACAAAAAATATATATATATATTTTAGTGGATGCTACAAAGAAAATCATCACTAGTTACTGATATTTAATGGCGGCCAATGGCAATCCTAACAAAAACTTTAAAAGCAGTCGCTACGTAGCCATTACTAACGTTTCTCTTCGGTAGCGGCCATTAGTGATCTCCATAAAAGTTGGTGTTGTTAGCGACAACTCAAATATTTAGTGGTAACCATAAAAAGGTAGCCATTAAAGGGAACTTTAGTGGCATCCATGAATGGCCATTAAATATTGGCTTTTTAGTGGCGACCATAATTAGTAGTCAAAAATAATAGCACTCAATGGTTCATCATACTTCAAAAGTTATACAAAGTGAAATTCATGCATGGTTAAGATCGTAAAAAAAAGTTTCATCATTCTTTTATGCGAAGGATATATCATTTTACAAATCATGATTTTAATATATATATTTTAATGACCACCTTTCGTGGCGACTATCATATATCATTTTTAAAAACAATTGAGGGTGGGTGCCGCACAAAAAATCGCAAAAAAATATCAGTCATTAAATAAAGCTATTTAGTGGGGCCACAATCGACCACCAACTAAATATAATATTTTTATGACAATCATCTATGCTCATGCAAAAAATTATAATTTTAGCGGCGGCAGTAGCTTATGGACACAAAAAAAAAAAAAAAAAAAAAAAATTAGTGGCGGTTATAAAGAAAATCATCACTAGTTACTGATATTTAGTGGCGGCCAATGGCAATTCTAACAAAAGCTTTAAAAGCAGTCGCTACGTAGCCATTACTAACGATTCTCTTCGGTGGCGGCCATTAGTGATCTCCATAAAAGTTGGTGTTGTTAGCGACAACTCTAAAATAACGGACATTAAGTGATAGACTATTAATGGAGGCCAAAGAATGGTGATACTTTTTTAGAAGGCAGCAAGCCCTTATAACAAATCAAATATTTAGTGGCAACCATAGAAAGATAGCCACTAGAGGGGAACTTTAGTGGCATCCATGAATGGCCATTAAATATTGGCTTTTTAGTGGCGGTCATAATTGGTAGTCAAAAATAATAGCACTCAATGGTTCATCATACTCCAAAAGTTATACAAAGTGGAATTCATGCATGGTTAAGATCGTAAAAAAAAAGTTTGATCATTCTTTTGTGCGAAGGATATATCCAGCCCTATTCTAATAATAAGACTCTTTCTTAAAAAAGACGTAAGTACTAAATATAAATTTAAAAAAGCTAAAATTTTTCAAAAGATAAATCTCAATTTGTGTATTAATTTTGTCCTCTATCGCTCTACTTGATTTTTCTTGGATTAGAAAATATGTCTAATCAAAATCTTTTCAAAAATAATTTAATTTGTCTGATCCATTTTGGATCCAAATAATAGTATTTGGGCTTGATTGATATGGCACCACTTTCTAAAAGATATGATATCATATCATAGATCTTGAAAAATTATTAGATTTTTTTTAAAAAAAAATCATCTCAATCAAATATTGGATGATCAAGTTATGGCCTTTAGAAGTTTAGCCTGCAATTCTGCTTTTTTA
This sequence comes from Cocos nucifera, assembly GCA_006176705.1. Lineage (NCBI taxonomy): Eukaryota > Viridiplantae > Streptophyta > Magnoliopsida > Arecales > Arecaceae > Cocos > Cocos nucifera. The sequence goes on from QRFJ01000009.1 coordinate 2,498,177, forward strand.
TATGGTTGATCTCGCTTCTACATCCTATCTAACTTTATATGTAGTGGTCAAAGTGATCCAAAAATAGTTCATATCGAGTCTGATAATCTTTCTGAATTATAAAGCTCGACCAGTTCTAAAATAAAACATGCTTGAGTCCAACTCAGTTCAGACTATTATTTTGACAGACTTTAGTAGTTTGATTAATTTCAGATTGAGCATAATTATTTAACCTTTGTTTAACTTAGACATGAGATCTTTAATCTTATAGTAGTTTGATCCTTGGATTTATTGGCATCCCATGTCCTCATGCAAATATTATTGTCAATATTAATATTGAGTGTCGTATTATGAAAAAAAAAATAAAAAATTCAACGTCTACCATCTTCATAGGACTCTTATTATGGGAAAAAAATGTTTTTATGAGCGTCTCCTATCTTCATGGGATCTTATTTTGAAAAAAAAAAAAAATCAACATCTATTTTGGGTGTCTCCTATTTCCATGGGAGCACGCCAGCCTCCCAATCCCACGGCCAACATGTTAAGGCCAGGAAAGAAAAAAAAAAAAACGTGAAGGCCAGGAGAAAAAGCATTCCCCCCTCCTCCTCTCACGTAAATAGCTTCTTCTACCTGGACTCTTAGGGAGGAAGAAAAAAAAAAAAAAAGGCGCGTACAAAGTTAAAAAATAAAACTATCCTTAATATATAGAGTTCCCCCTAAGTTGGGACTCTTATTATGCAAAAAATTCCTCTCGTCACACTCCAAAAAGAAACCTAAAATAAAAAAAATTAGCATTGTAGAAGAACTTAGAAAAAAACTCCTTGAATCGTAACATCGGACTCCCATCCCTTAGTTCTCTTGCATCTTCAAACACACTACTTGTTTAGATCTGCATCAATCTGGGATCTCCATTGATACGAGAGCTCTAATTTTCTCTTCCTCTCCCTTTCCATCTCTTTCCTATGATTAAGCCCTAATATTTAACTCCTACCATGAATCTATTAGAATCAAAGAATTTGATTAATTTTTTTCGTTATATACTAATTAACATGCTTTGTTACTTCTCTAGGATAAATATAGGAATTTTTTTATGATTCGCATATGATTTTATAAATGTTCAGTTTATCAAGAATAGAGCAAAATATAATTTTTGGTTTTATCAATTTAGTTTTTATATGGCTTTTACAATGTCTTTTCTTTGCATAATTTCAGAGAATTTTTCATCCATGAGTCAATATTTATTAATGATGTGATAGATTTCTTATTTCTTGTGAGCAATTTTTCTTGTGTGATCAATGATTTCAATGTTCGAACGCTCAAGTGGGGAACAACTCGATGCTTTTCCTCTCTTTCTTTCTTTTATGTATTCAATGGATACGTTATTTCTTGTGAAAGATTCGGTCTTGTGCTATGTTACTGATGTGTTTGGTGATTTGAATGTTGGAAGGGTTGAGTGGAATTAATTTATCCTATTGTAATTCCTTTTTTTTTTCAATTTTCCTTAATAATTTCCCTAATAGATAGAATCCTTGTTCAGAACCGGTTAGTGGACTGGTATACGTGATTCTTAGTCATCTGCAATACGGTATGGGAAAGGAGTTGAGTTAATTAACTACTCCCGCGTTAACTTAGTTGTGTAAACCACTCAGCAATGATAGCATTTTTTTCTTTTGTTGTATTCAAGCCTAGAAAGGTTTTAAAAGGTGACGACGTAACGTGGGTGGTGCATACGCACGCATCTGTGTCCATATTTAAAAACAAAGAGAATTCATAACGTTAGATGAAAATTAGATAGAAGCCATAAATATATCGGTGAAATTTCTGGGGAAAAAAAAGGAAATTCATGCATACAGTTCCCCACTTATTTAAGAGCCTTATTTAGCATAATATGACATGGTAATGTAAAATGATAATAATATCCTCTATGAGCTATCTCAAATTTCAAGTACATTAATGCTATGATCAGATCTGCAAATTATTCTCCTCTTTGATGATGGCCTTCATCAGTTGGTAGCTTTTTTCTGCTCGTCAGAGGCTAGCCTGACAGACGTAGATTGTCACCAATTCAGCTGGAAAAGTTGCCGCGACCTTTTTAATTCACTAATAAATTATTCACGAGGATGGTTGTCACCATTTCGGCTATTAGGTCAGGGAAAAGCTGTAGCGCCTGCCACTTGAAAATATCATTAGCAGCTGTCACTTTAGCATAGAATATATATAATTTTTAGTAATCACATCGAACCATCCCTAAGCATATATTAGTGATGGTCACAACATATAGCTCTTTTGGTGACGGTGGTAGGCGGCCATTAAAGAAATCTTTTAGTGACGGCCACTAGCAACCCTTGCAATGAGCGAGATATAATCATCAATAAAATATTATTTTTTAGTGATAATTACATATCTACCACTTATCATGCAACTTTAAGTGGCGATCACTTATGAAAGCTACAAAAATATTTTTTTAATAGTGGTTGTTAATGCAGAATCTGATCATCGTCAGAAGCAGCTGGAGCGAAGATGGACGAGGTCGCCGCCGAGGACCTGCAAAACAAAATTCCATCCAGAGTCGATGGAGGAGGGTGGCTTCGGCAGGACCCTCCGATGGTCAAGTCAGCTCTGGCCAACAGGAATGGAGTGCTCGAAAATGATTTCCACAGAGCTTAGAGTAGAAGAGAACTTAGAGCATAGAGATCAGAGGTTAGAGATTAGAGGATAGCATATCTGGAGGGTCCATTTTATAGGCGGAGCTTGATGGTGACAGCTACAGCTGTCTGATGGCGGGCCGCTCGAGGCTGCATCGGATTTGATGTGGAGAGGATGGTGTCGTCAGGTCGAAAGCGATAGCCATACCGTCCAACAGTGGTGGGCTGCTCGAGGTCTGGCGGAGCTGCTCTAGCGTCGCCTGTGACAGACTGATGGTGACCGTTCGTCCAACTTTAATAGCCATGACTCTCAGAAAGCAGGCATTGATCGATGGACTTCGGCATATATTGATTCCAGGGGAGTTCGGCCAAGGGGAAGCTCGAAAGGAGTTCGATCGGAGGAGTGCGGAGGGAGTTCGGCTTTCACAGGCGCCTGGCTGGAGGAGTGCGGCTAGGGCTCGGTCACTAGGAAGTTTGGAAGGAGCTCGGTCGGTGAGAAGTCCGGCCGGGGGACAACTGCTGAGGAGTTCGACCGTTGGGAGTCCGAAGGAGCTCGGCCGGCTGAAGGGACAGCTGCTTGAGGCGTTCGGCCGCTGAGAGTCCGAAGGAGCTCGACCGACTGAGCAGTTCGGTTGGCTGTAGGGACGGCCGCTTGAGGAGTTCGAAGGAGCTCGACCGTCCGAAGGAGCTCGGCTGGCTGAAGGGATGGCCGCTTGAGGAGTTTGATCGAGGGACGATCGCTGAGGAGTTCGACCGCTGGGAGTCCGAAAGAGCTCGACCGGCTGAGCAGTTCGGTCGGCTGTGGGAGTTCGGCTAAGACCCATCCGCCGAAGCTCTTCCGTGGCTACTGGTTGCATTAGGCTGAGCATCGAACTAGACTTCGGCAGGAGCAGGGTTTATCCCTAATAATAGTCCCCCCACTCCCGAGTTCAAAACTTGAAGGAAGGGAGTGCAGAAAAGACGACTGCCGAAGTCTTCTTCTGGGCTCTATGCTAGTTCAGATCGAAGCTCGGGGGAGATCTCTTCTCCAGCTAAAGTTGATGTTGAAGTTGAAGCCTGGAAGAGATCCCATCTCCAACCGAGGTTGAGGTAGGCCTCGTCTCCTGCGATCGAGGTCGGAGGTTGAGCTCATCGAGGGCGACATTGTGTCCTACAGCCGAGGCTGACTCGGAGGAGATCTCCTCTCCTATAGTCGAGGTCAATACAGACGCTCGGGAGAGATCCGATCTCTGGCCGAGGTTGGCTCGGTCGATCGGGAGGGATCTCATCTCTGGTCGAGGTTGGCTTAGTCGATCGGGAGAGATCTTATCTCTAGCCGAGGTTGGCTCGGTCTCTTGTGGCCGAGGTTGATGCGGGCGCTCGTGGGAGATCTTATCTTCTGCAGACGAGTTTGCCTCGGGGGGATCTTATCTCCTGCAGCCGAGTTTGCCTCGAGAGACATCTTATCTCCTACGGCCGAGGTTGACCACGGTCGCTCGGGAGAGATCTTATCTCTCGATCGCTCGGAAGAAATCTTATCTCTGGCCGAGGTTGCCGCTCGGAAGAAATCTTATCTCTGGCCGAGGTTATCGCGGTCGCTCTGGTCGAGGTTGTTGCTCGGGAGGGATCTTATCTCTAGCCGAGGTTGTCGCTCGGGAGAGATCTTATCTCTGGCCAAGGTTGCTTCTTGGGAGAGATCTTTTCTCTGGCCGAGGTTGTCTCGGTCGCTCTGGAGAGAGCTCATCTCTGGCCGAGGTTGTCCCGATCGCTCGGGCCGAGGTTATCGGACCCTCGGAGGAGATCTTGTTTCTTGCGATCGAGGTTGATGCAGAAACTCGCATTAGGACGAGGTTCTCCTCCTGTTCTTAACAGACTGTGGGGGCACATTCAGACCGTCGTCCATCTCCCCCCATCTTGTCTAAGGTGAACGAGGCCTTCGACTTTGCTTGCATTAGGACAAGGTTCTCCTCCTGCTCCTAATGGGCTGTGGAGGCACATACGGACCATCGTCCGCACCTCTCCCTCCGTCTCGTCTAAGGTGAACGAAGCCTTCAACTTTGCTCGCGTTAGGACAAGGTTCTCCTTCTGTTTCTAACAGGCTATGGGGGCACGTACGGACCGTCGTCCGCGCCTCTTCCTCCTTCTCGTCTAAGATGAACGAGGCCTTCAACTTTGCTCGCATTAGGATAAAGTTCTCCTCTTGTTCCTAACGGGCTGTAGGGGCACATACGGACCATCGTCCGTGCCTCTCTTCCCATCTCGTCTAAGGTGAACGAGGCCTTCGACTTTGCTCGCGTTAGGATGAGAGGTTCTCCTCCTATTTCTAATGGGCTATGGGGGCACGTATGGACCATCATCCGTGCCTCTCCCCCCATCTCGTCTAAGATGAACGAGGCCTTCGACTTTGCTTGCGTTAAGATGAGGTTCTCCTCCTATTCCTAATGGACTGTGAGGGCACATTCGGATCGTCGTCCGTCTCCCTCCGTCTCGTCTAAGGTGAATGATAGGAACGCGGTGCTGTCATTAAGACACCGTGTTTATCAGTTTAATCCGACTTCTTAAAATCATTAAAATTGCGTAGATAGTAGTGAGTCGGGTCGAATCCACAGGGAAGGTAGTGTTTTTAGATTTAAAATCTTTGATTTTTTTTTAAGAAGAAAAAGAAAATGATTTAAATTTTAAAATAAAAACTGAAGTCGGAAGATTGAAAATAAAAATTAAAAGATGCAGAAATTTAAATTTGGTACTAAGATCTACTAGTTAGATCTTAGCATCTACTTGCAAAGCAATAATTTAAAGTGCAGAAATTAAATTGCAATAAAAAGCAAGAAATTAAAATACAAAAATAAAATTTTTATTAACTAAAATTTTAGAATTTAAATACATAAAATTTAAAAAGAAAAAAAATAAAATAAAATAGCCTGATCTCTGATCTTGGATCGGCATTGGCAGAAAGATGGTGTAGAAGCTCGGCTCTTCTTCTCGGCACCCGTTGCTTCGAAGCAGCCTTTAACCCATAGCCTGGCTTCGCCCTGTACCAAAGCTTCACCTTGATCGGAGATATTAGATTTCTGATGGCCTGGGGTCCTTTTTATAGAGTTAGGAGGGCTGGATATTTTTTCTAAAGGCAATATGGGACTAATGCCTTTGTAATCATCAAAATACAAATAAATTCGGATGAAATTTGAATCAAAACAGCTCAGATACGACTCTGATAAATCTGATAAAATCCAGCCGTTCAATAGAAATCCAATGGTCCAAAAATCATCAAAATCGGATGCAGATAAGCTCAGATCGGGTCGGATTAAATTCTGGCCGTTGGATCGCGCTTGATCGAGGAAATCTGGCCGCAAATCGCGCTTCGGGAGTCTTGATCGCCGCCGGCAGCATTCTGGACCGTCGGATCATCGCCTGGATCGAGCGCTGCCGTCCGATGGTGATCCGCGTGATGTTTGTATCTGAATAAAATTTGGAAGCAACCACAGCCGTCCGATCCTGACCGCAAACAACCACATCCGTCCCGATCGCGCAATTCAATAACTGTTCCCATGGACCGCGTGAGACCGGACCACCGCACCGCCACCGCACACGCAACCAATCAGCTCAGTTGCCACTTTGTCGGACGAAAAGACTGAATTACCCTTGTGTGAGCCGCGATAAATTTCTGTAGACCCTTAAGGGGTCTAGGTCCACCACGTGGCAATCTCTGATTCGCCGAAATTTGCTGAGCTGGCGGTCCACGCCTGGATCGTGGACCGGCTGATGGCTTCAACGGCTGAGTCGGCTTGATGGCTCGGCTTGGCTTGGTGGCTCGGCTTGCGGAGCCGACTGAGCCGTTTTCTTTTTTATTTAATTTTTATTTATTTTATATTTTTTTTAAAAAATTCATATCTTTTTCATTTTAGCTCCGTTTTACTTGAAATTTATTTTGTTGTGATCAGAAAAAATGAGCTCTTTCTATTGATAATAAAATTTTATTTTTTAATTTTTATTAATTTTTATTATTTTTTAATTAATTTTTTAATTAATAAAAATATGAATTTTTCAAAAATTATATATAAATTGATTATTAATTATTAAAAATTAATATAAATTAATTAATAAATTAATACTTTTATTGGTGAATTTATGATGTTTATCACACCCCCCAACTTAAGCTTTGCTCGTCCTCGAGTAAAGAAAGAATTTAGTTTTAAATACCTTTTAACTTTAGAGTTTCGAATTTTATTTAAGCAATTTTCAAAATGGCCATTGATATTCAGTAGAGCTTAAATGAGAGATATATCATTGGGGTGGTATTAATACTTATCAATAGAAAAATTAAGTAAAGAACATTAAATTTTTCAGAACTTTTTCTAAATTATTCTACTTTTATCTCTGATTTGTCTAAACTTTCATATAGGCAGGTGTATTGCTACTTCCATTCTTCATTTATTAATTTTTATTTTTACATTGTCCACTTTTTGATGCGAATATCATTGCTTACTTAGGCAACGGGACCCGGTTACTCGGTGGGAAACCAATGTTTCTTTTTTTTTTTTTTTTTTTTTTTTTTTTTTTTTTTGTTGTACCACTATTGAGTGTCTTAACCCCTTAAGCTTTTCTATTTGATCCATGTAGCGAGTCTTGGGCCAATGACTCCCAAACTAGTTGGCTTTAGGGCACTAGGTATAGAATACCCCTCGGGCTTACTAGCTCGAATCAAATAGGCTACGAGTTAAGACTAGCTTTACAACGAGCTTCTTTGCCCTTCCCACCTTTTGACGCGAAACTCAATGCTTGCTTAGGCAAAGAGACCCGGTTACTCAGTGAGAAGTACTTGAAAACTATTTTATTAAAATAAATTTTTATATGAAGAAATGTATATTTACCCTACACAAGCCTATAAAAAGTAGACTTTTCTTTGATGCTAGTAAAAATAATTAGAAATGCTCCAAGAAAAAAAATTTTATATTCTGGACTTAACTCTTTATTGAATTTTCTTAATACTTGATTCCTCAATATCTCACAGATTCTCTAATCTGTGCATCAATTTTTTTTTTAAAAATGCTTAGTTTAATTCGATTCTTAAGCATAATCAAGTATGTAAATACTAAATACTAACTTTTTCGAGGACTTAAAATTTTAAAATTTTTATTTTTCCCTCCCCCCAACTTAATCGACATTGTCCTCAATGGAGAAGAAAAAATAAAGGATGTAATAAAGAATATGGAAGAATACACATAACTCAGTATATATATTTTTTATTATTTATTTATTTATTTATTTATTTATTTATTTATTTTATTTTATTTTTTTTTTTTTGGTCCAGCACATGCCTTTACAAATTTGAGCTCTCCCTCCAACTTATTCAAATTATCCTAAAAAAAAAATAAGATAAATTAGATAAAAACTAAATATTGGGTTGCCTCCCAACAAGCGCTAAGTTTACCGTCTTCAGCCAGACACAATGTAGCTCACTATCCTGTGTCGAATATTGGATTGACAAATTCCAATGGTTTTGGATTGCCAATCTCAGAAAGTTGATGTTGATTTTTTAATCCCATTATTGATATATATTCACTGTTAATTTTTGGGATATATTTTATGATTCCATTCTCAGACCCATGTTTATTAAGAATTACTCCTATTTGTTCTTCTAAAATGCTCATGAATGGAGTTTTAGGAGTTAAGTTTGATTCAATGGGTGCTGGAATGGTGACTAAAGGCGGTTTTAATTTTGGAGGTAAATTAATGTGATCCTGCTTAAACAACTCCATTGACATTTTATTACATGCCTTTTGATTTTTATAAGAAGAACCAACTTCTAGGGTTGAAGGGAATAGGACATTAGGTTTGGGTAAATCATCTATTCTCTTTTCTCTTATTTCTATCTCATTTAAACTGGAACTAGCATCAGTACTAATTCCTGGCTTGGGTTTCTCTTCTATGTGGTTAGTCTCAGTACTAACCAGTTCTTCTAAATTTTTATTTTGGCTAGCATCAGTACTAGCCTCTCTCACCTGGTCTTGGTATGGTTCCATAAGAATCCTATAGCTTTTAAGTTCAGGAATTACTTTGGTATTCTCAAATTGGGGATTCTTAGATGAAATATTAGATTGATAATTTAATCCAGATGGTTGGTAGTCATTAGGTGGGTTATTTGAAATTGGTAGGTTCGGTAGTTGATCTAGTTCTCTCCTCATGTTAGACTCAACTAATTGTCCTATTTGAGCTTCTAGTCTGGCGATAGATTGCTGTTGAGTTAGAATTAATTGTTGAAGTTGGTTAAATCTATCATCAGCTAGATTGGTCTGTTGAGGAGGTGGGTATGAAGGCTGATTATAATATGATGGCTGGTTAAACTGACTAGGCTGACCATTATTATAGGCATAATTTTATCTATTTGATAATTTTGCTCAAGTGAAATTTGGGTCTGAGCCTGAGTCTGTTGGGATGTCCAAGAAAAATTAAAGTTACTCCAATCTGAATTATATGAATTTGAAAATGGATCATTAATCAATTTGGAGTATTCTTGAGTAGCTTGAACTTGTTCTTGGATAAAATATGGAAACTGTGCAGTCATAATAGGATATTCACTTATATGATGGGTTGGACTAGCACAGATTGAATAACTCTCCTGATAATTAGAAGATTGTTGACCTAGGGTTAGGAGTTGATTTATTTTCTGATCAAGAAGGTCAACTTTATCTAATTTTTGGACTATTAGATTTATATTAGCCATTTGATTATTATGTTTAATGTGAATCAACCATTCAATTAAATTCAACTAAATCAGAAAAAGCGATTTCCTACCATGCATGTATTAGTGTAACCCTAATGTATGGTTCAAAAAAATTTTAGAATTTTTTATTTATTTATTATTATTATTATTATTATTTTATTATATTAAAAATTAATTTTTTTTAATTTTAATTTAATTTAATTTAATTTAATTATTAATTTTTAGTTAGTTTAATTTTTATTTTATTTTATTTTTAGAGGAGAAAGGAAGAAAGAAAAAAAAGAGTTCTAAAGAAGAGGTCCTAAGGAGTCCTAGAACTAAGAAGAAAGAGAAGAATTCGGTTTAATTAGATCTAATGTTGGTTAGCAATCAAGTTGGTCAATCAATTCTGACTAAGGGTTATCCTAGATCTAGACAGCTCCTAACTGTCAAGGTCACCTTCAAGCCCTCCAAGTGTAGGACAATCAACTGGCCAGGTAAGTGTAAGGTTGGTGGGAGTCCCCCCGTTGCTTGCCTTAGACACCAATTGTGCTTGGCCAGGTAAGCAAACGGAACCAATTAGAAACCACCTTCCTTCGGGCCCAATCGTTCCTGAACCACTTTCCTAGACATAGTCAAATTGATTTATCCTAACCCGGTTCAACTCTTAGGATTTCTTATCCTATTGAGCTCGAGTTCCTAGGGTTGATGTCTAATTGATTTTAAAATTAAAGGCTTAGATCAATGCAGGATGCTGGTTGGTTGTTTGTGGGCTAAGGAAGGGTGATCAAATCCCCACCTTATCTTGTTTAATTGGGTTGTGCCCTTAATTTGATTTAATATGAATATGCACGAAAAAAAAAAAATATTCAATCAAAGGGTTTTATGTAATTTAAACTAGATGCATGCAACTAATTGAATTCTGAAAGGCTTACCTTGCCTCCAACAATCACCAAAAAATAAATAAATAAATAAATAAAAATAAAAATAAAGATAAAAATAAAACTAATATGATGCAGTTAAGATTTCTAATCTTGTTATGAGATTTTTTAATTAGGTTTAAATGGATATTTTTTTAAATTAATTTAAAAATAAAATAAATAAATAAAAAGAAAAGAGGACTAGGGTTAGGATTGATCTCACCAAAATTTGATGCTTTCTTTGTTTTCTCTTTTTTTTTTTCTACAAAATAAATAAAAAAATTAGTAAGCAATATTAAAAAAAATAATTAATTTATAAAAAAAAAAATCAAAGAAATCAAAGAAAAAAATAGTATCTATTCCTTCCCCGGCAACGGCGCCAGTGAATGAGGCCTTCAACTTTTCTTGCGTTAGGACAAGGTTTTCCTCCTTTTTCTAACGGGCTGTGGGGGCACATACGAACTATCGTCCGTACCTCTCCCCCCATCTCGTCCTTTGTGAACGAGGCCTTCGCTCGGAAGAGATCTTATCTCTGGCCGAGGTTGTCATTGATCGCTCGGGAGAGATCTTATCTCTAGCCGAGGTTGAAGGTCTTTGACCTGCTCGTGTTAGGACGAGGTTCTCCTCCTGTTCCTAACACGGCAACTATTGACTGCTTCTTTCTGTCATCACATAATTTTTGCACCCAGAAACAATATTATTTGTTGGGGGAGAATTTTACCGAGGGAAAGTTACTCGCAGCACATTTCCATTTCAGGATTGTGGGGGCGTTGTTCCTCCGGATTCTCTCCGACAGTAAGTCCCGAGCCGGACGACCTCCTCTATCTCGTGCTGGCCTTCTCAATTTGGAGCAAGCTTCTCTTGGCTTTGTTGCTGGGAGATGACGAATCATCGATGTACCAAGCTCCTCCTAGGGGTAACATTGATGACGCCATGAGGCGGCCGACCTCCATGTCGTTTCTGGCTATGGTAGTACCCTTGGCCGATCTTCTACTTTAGGCTGGCGTCGGAGGAATTTACTCAGCCACCCCTTTCTGATGAGCTCCTTAATTTCGTCTCGAAGCTAAATGTATTCCTCAGTGTCGTGGCTGTGGTCGCGATGGTAGGGGCATTGCTTGCTTCGATCACGCATGTTTGAGGGAGATCGTAGTCCTTCTTGCCTTGGCAGCTCTTTCTTAACCTCCGTGAGAATTCGAGTTCGAGGAGCGTTGAGGAGGGCGTAGTCGTGGAACCTTTCGGGAGGAGGACTTCTTCGCATCCTTCTGTCGGAGCTTCCTCGATGGCGAGCTTAAAAAGTTTGGGCCTTGCTTGCACTAGGAAGGTCGTGAGCGCGGCCGAACTTTCTATGGAACCTTCTGCGGGAGAACTTCATGCTCCTTTGTCGGGGCTTCCTTGGAGTCATACTCGAGAGGGAGTTCGGCCTCACTTGTGCCAAACTTCATTCCGATGATGAGCTTTGAGGGGGAGTTCGGCCTCGCTTGCGTCAAAGTTCATTCCACTTTTTCGCGAAACCTTCCATGGGAGAACTTCATGCTTCTTTGTCCGGACTTCCTTGACGACGAGAGCTCGAGGGGGGTTTGGTTTCCGCTTGCGTCCGAACTTCATTCCGCTTTGGGAGAGCTTGGCTTTGCTTGTCCGAACTTCATTCCACTTTCCCGCGAAACCTTCCGCAGGAGAACTTCATGCTTCTTTGTCCGGACTTCCTTGACGACGAGCTTGAGGGGGACTTCGACCTCGTTAGCAGAACTTCTGCTCTTCGTTTCTCCTTCCTTAGGACGATTGGTATGCCTGAATTCTCTTTCTTAAGGTCGGTTCCTCGCATCCTCATGGTGGGTTTGCTGGTAAAGTCCCCGCTGGAGGTTGTCGCACGGCTAGCATCATCTCGATAGGGCCACGAATCCGACTAGCAGGTTGAACTGCTTCACGTCTGCAGTGGCTTCGTGTGGAACTTGGGCTATCGAAACTGAAACGGAAGCAGATGGATCTGGCGCGTAGGTCGCCAAACACTGAGTCGAAGCTCTCTTGGGAGGTATTTTCTTATCGAAAAAAAACTCTAGTGAGGAAGAAGAGAGATCTCCGGAGAGGAAAGAGAGAAATCATCGTCGAGCACTCCTTTAAAAATAAGGAAACCTCGGAGGTTCATTCTCTTCCTCCAGCGCCAATCTGTTGATGCAGAATCTGGTCATCGTCGGAAGCAGCTGGAGTGGAGATGGACGAGGTCACCGTTGGGGACCTGCAAAATAAAGTTTCATTCGGAGCCAGCAGGGGGGTGGCTCCGGCAGGACCCTCCAACGGTCAAGTCAGCTCTGGTCAACAGGAATGGTGTGCTCGAAAATAATTTCTGCAGAGCTTAGAGTAGAAGAGAACTTAGAGCATAGAGATCAGAGGTTAAAGATTAGAGGATAGCGTATCTGGAGGGTCCTTTTTATAGACGGAGCTTGATGGTGACAGCTACAACTATCTGATGGTGGGCCGCTCGAGGCTGCATCGAATTTGATGCGGAGAGGATGGTGTTATCAAGTCGAAAGCGACAGCCATACCGTCCAACAGTGGTGGGCTGCTCGAGGAAAGGCGGAGTCGTTGTAGCGTCGCCTGTGGCAGACTGATGGTGACCGTTCATCTAGCTTTAATAGCCATGGCTCTCAGAAAGCAGGCATTGATCGATGGACTTCGACATATATCGATTCCAGGGGAGTTCGGCCAAGGGGAAGCTCGAAAAGAGTTCAGTCGGAGAAGTGCGGAGGAAGTTCAGCTTTCACAGGCGCCTAGCTAGAGGAGTGCGGCTAAGGCTCGATCGCTAGGGAGTTCAGAAGGAGCTCGACTGGTGAGAAGTCCAACCGGGGGATGACTGCTGAGGAGTTTAGCCGCTGGAAGTCCGAAGGAGCTCGATCGGCTGAATGGTCGGCCACTTGAGGAGTTCGGCCGAGGGACGACCGTTGAGAAATTTGACCGCTGAGAGTTCGAAGGAGCTCGATCGGCTGAGCAGTTCGATCGGCTGCAGGGACGGCCGCTTGAGGAGTCTGAAGGAGCTCGATCGGCTGAACAGTTCGGTCGGCTATAGGGACGGCCGCTTGAGGAGTCCGAAGGAGCTCGACGGCTGAACAGTTCGATCGGCTGCAGGGACGGTCGCTTGAGGAGTTCGAAGGAGCTCGATTGGCTGAAGGGACGATCGCTTGAGGAGTTCAGCCGAGGGACGACCGCTGAGGAGTTCGGCCGCTAGGAGTCTGAAGGAGCTCGATCGGCTGAGCAGTTCGACCGACTGTGGGAGTTCGACTAAGATCCGTCCGCTGAAGCTCTTCCATGGCTATTGGTTGCATTAGGCTGAGCATCGAACTAGACTTCGGCAAGAGCGGGGTTTATCCCCAATAGTGGCCATTGCAAAAGACATAATTTTTTAGTGATCATAATATGATCATCATTAAACTATTACTCTTTAGTGATCATTACTTAGCTTTTAGTGGCGATCACTTATGAAAGCCACAAAAAGTTCCTTTTATGACCACAATAAGGCCGCCACTATAAAGTTCTTTGGTAGTAGCCACCTTAATGTGCCACTAAAGTTTGATCTTTTAGTGACTAGGATTTGGTCGCCACTAAAAAGATCTTTTAGTGATGGTGCACTATGGTCACTATTTATTTTAGTAATGGAACTTTTAGGGACCAGTGTAGTGGCCACTACTGACCGTCACTAAATAGGTTTAACATCAGCATTTCAAATTTTTAGTGGGGTCTCGACTGCCACTAAAAATCAATTTTTTTGTAGTGAAGTGGTGTCCAAGGTTGTTGCACCCCGTAGGAGACCCCTAGAGTCCTTCATAAATAAGGCTTTGACTGGTCAAAGCCTTATATAATTAGGATTCTATTAGATCTATTTAAATCTCAAACCCTAAGAGGGTTAAGAAGGATTATCCAATACCTAGATTAGATCTGCGCCATCTTTCCTCATGCCCCCCTCTCTCTCACACCCTAACGCCTCACGCAAGGAAGAGAAGTGGACCGTCCTCCTCTCATGCCAAAGGAGAGAAATCTCTCTCTTTCTCTCTTGCATCAAGCAGCTAAGGGTTGGTTTGTGTTAAAGGCTGAATTAAGATTTTGTTCTGATTTTCTAAGAAAATAAAGATAAAAAATCAGGGAAGAATCCTAGACCGCTCTTATGTGGATACTTGTAGAGGCCGAACATGTATGCGGCTTCAAAGAAACCCTTGAAGATATCCATGATAATCGAATCACGGTAAAGATCTTTCCAGATAAGATGAAGATAAGATCTTCTCTGTTTTAATTTGATCTTAATCTTAACTATGAGAGATTCTAGTGTTTTGAGATGCAATCTCTTGCATGCATATATGAATTAATCTATTTTCTTTTTGTTGCCTCTTAATTTTTAATCTTGCATGCTATTAGATTTTCTTCGATTTTTGTTGTCTGTACTCGTTCCATAGCCCTTCTACTCCTCTTTTCTTTTTTTTTTCTTGATCCTCTTGTGCTTTTTCTTGGCTAACTCAGGGAGTTCGGCCGAGGATTAGTCCTCAAGATCTTCCTCCTCTTTAGAAGGAGATCTTACCAAGTCTGGTATCGGGTGTGAAGTCGGGCCGATCTTCGTGCCTGACACCTTCAGGTCTATTTTGGATTTAGATGACCTGAGTTTGATCTGGGCTTAGTTTGGAGTCCCTTTTGAGTTTGAGCTAGTGTTGCTGGGGCTAAGAGGTCCGATCTATGCCCCTCCTCCGAATCAACTCAAGCTCTACAAAGAGGCACTTCAAGTTAGGCTCAAATTGCCCCTCCACCCCGTTATCATAGAGCCTTGTCATTTCTTTAACATGTCCCTATGCTTTATCGTCCGAACACTTTTCATTTTATTGTAGGTTTTCTTGCTATTTATTTCTTAGTTGAAGTTCGGCCGACCATCCCTCTCTTTCAATCTTTCTTTATCATTATGAATCATTCATACCTTAAGAACTGGTGCTACATCTTCCCCCGAAAGGAGGTTCCTACCTTAATAAAATGGGCTCTTTCCTCGGTCCATGGATGGAATGAGTGGTTTTTATTTGTCTTGGATTCTCCTATCAAAGGTTCGAGAATTCCTCACTAGGGTTGGTCGAGGGACTCTATTGTAAAAGAAATCCCAAAGTTAGGAAAGGAGGACTTAGAGCATTGCCAAATTCTGTGAGAGTATAAGATTCCCTTCTTGAAGTAGTTGCTGTCGGAGCCGACTCTTTTTAATGTTGGTCTTATTCCGATCGACCCCAGAGTGAGGTTCAATCGTATTTGTTATTCTTTTCTTTCTCTCTTCGTTTTTGACTTGCTTCAACTTGTTGCAGACATGAGGCCTGAAGAACTTGAGGAGCTGAAGAAGAACATGATGAAGAAAAGGCATCGACCATGCTTGAGGCATAAAAGAAGCAAAAGGCTGCTAAGGTTAGGTCGAAGTTGCCCTCTCCTTGGGTTTCTTCAGCGATGGTCAAAATGGTATTGGCCGCACCATTTCAAACTCACCCTCCAAAGTCTGCCACGCTTCCTACTCTCCAAGCTGGGGGATGTCGTTGAATTGCTCCCCGAGCTGAGAGAACCAGCTCGGTGCCTGCCAAGGTCCTAGTTGAAGGGCTTGACGCATCACCTTCAAACATTTCCTTCAAGAATTGGAAGCACTACAAGAAAACTAACCGTTAACGATAGAATTATTTATAATGAAAAAAATTATTATAAATATAGGTATTTGCGATGAAATTTTTTTTACCATAAATAGTTTTTACTTATGATGGAAAAAATTTTACGTCGCAAATAATCTATTATTTACGATAGAAATAATTTTTGCTTCGCAAATATTTGATTATGTATGATGGAAATTATCCATCATAAATAAATCATATAAAAAATTAAAAAGATCATATTATTTATGATAAAATTTTTTTATTATAAATAATTAATTATTTATGATGAAAATTAAATTTACATTATAAATAATTGATTATTTATGATAAAATTCTTTTTTCATAAATAATCTACCATAAATAAATTATTTAAAAAATAAAAAAAATAAAATTATTTATGATGAAAAATTTTCATCATAAATAATCGATCATTTATGATGAAAATCAAATTTGCACCATAAATAATTAATTATTTATGATAAAAAATTTTCATCATAAATAATCTATCATAAATAAATTATTTAAAAAATTAAAAATATTAAATTATTTATGATGAAAATTTTTTATCATAAATAATTGATCATTTGTAATGAAAATTTGATTTGCATCATAAATGATCGATTATTTATGATGAAAAATTTTTGTCATAAATAATCTACCATAAATAGATCATTTAAAAAATTAAAAAGATTAAATTATTTATGATGAATTTTTTTTATTATAAATAATCAATCATTTATGATGAAAATAAAATTTGCATCATATATAATTGATTATTTATGACAAAAAATTTTTATCATAAATAATCTATCATAAATAAATCATTTAAAAAATTAAAAAGTTTAGATTATTTATGATAAAAATTTTTTATCGTAAATAATCGATCACTCATGGAAGACCTGCACATTGCATGGGATAGATAATTATGGCCTATAATTATTATAATTTTTGAATAATAAATATTCATAATAAATATTTTTTAGTTTTTTTTAATATTTTATTTTATTTATTTATTATATATATGATATATTTTTATTATTTTATAAAATAATATTTTATTTTATATTTTTTTCTATTTTTTATCTTCCACGCATCCGTCGGTACCATTGTACCTCTCTATCACCCTACAATGGCTCTCTTTTTCTCTCGATAAATACCGATTCTGATTGCACCTTCGTCCTCTTTCTTCTTCTCATACCTTCTTTGTGTCCGTTGTTGCTGCCCCACCCTCCTACCATCCCACCATCGCTTTTCTTCTCTCTCAATAAATATCGATCCCGATCGTACTTTCTAGCGCCCTTATTAGTACCACCACCCTCGGCACCACCATTGAAAGAAGAGAGAGAATTTTTTTTCTTTTTTTTTATAAAATAATATTTTATTATTTTTTTTCTTTCTTTCTATTCTCATATCTTTTTCATACTCATTGGTGCCGCCCCACCATGGCTCCTCTTCTCGCTCAGCAAATG
This sequence comes from Cocos nucifera, assembly GCA_006176705.1. Classification (NCBI taxonomy): domain Eukaryota; kingdom Viridiplantae; phylum Streptophyta; class Magnoliopsida; order Arecales; family Arecaceae; genus Cocos; species Cocos nucifera. The sequence continues at coordinate 2,515,520 of QRFJ01000009.1, forward strand.
TCAATCTTGATCGCATCTCCATTCTCTCATTTTTTCTAAATTTTTGAAAACTATTAAATATAAAGATTTGGCTTTCAAATCGATAAAGTACCATACTCTATTTGCAAATAATTTATTAGATTTGATCTGATCTAATCTGATGGATCGATTCACATCTCAAAATATATTATTTAAAAAAAATATATTATTTTAAAAAATAAAAATTATTATGTAATTATTTTTAAAATTAAAAAAATTATATGCTATTATTTTAAAATAATAATAAATTAGTATTTTTAAAAAATATTATTTTTATTTTTATAATATTTTATTTTTTAAAAATAATAATTTTTAAAAAATATTTTTCATCTCTTATTCCTTTCTTATTTTTTATTTTTAAAATATTATTTTTTAATTTTTAAAATATAACTTTATTATTATTTAAAAATAATATTTAAATTATTATTATAAATAATAATATAATAGTCCATGTGACATAACTAAAATCATTTGCGATGTTGAGATGGCAACACCATAATACTCCTTCATAGAATATTATTTTATATATATAATAAATAAATTTATATGTTATTATTTTTAAAATTTAAAAAAATAATATATTATTTTTAAAATAATAATAAATTAATATTTTTTAAAAATATTACTATTATTATTTTTATTATTTTTAAAAAAATAATAATTTTTTAAAAATATTTTTTATCTCTTATCTCTTTCATATTTTTATTTTTAAAATTTTTAAAATAATACTTTATTATTATTATCTTAATTATTATAGATAATAAAATAATAATCCATGTTAAATTATTATAGATAATAAAATAATAATTCATATGGTACAACTAAAATCATCTGAAATGCTGAGGTGACAACACCATAATACTCCTCCATAGAGTATTATTATATATATAATAATAGATAATAAATTTTAAAAATTTTTAAATACTATTTTATTATTATTTAAAAATAATATTTTAAATTATTATAAATAATAAAATAATAATCTATGTGGCATAACTAAAATCATCTAAGATGCTGAGGTGGCAATACCACAATACTCTTTTATAGAGTATTATTATATATATAATAGATTTATGATGAAAATTAAATTTATATTATAAATAATTAATTATTTATGATAAAAAATTTTCATCGTCAATAATTTGACCAAAATTTTTTATTTAAAGGGCAGAAAAGGTGGACTATTTTAAAAATAAAAAAAAGTATAAATGCACCATGCATGGCCAATGCAACGGGGTTAAAGGGTGCAAGCGCGTCCACTGTTATCTAACTCATGAGCAAATTAATATTTTTTTAAAATTAATATTTTTTATTTTTTTAAATATTACATAATTTTAAAATTTAAAATCTATCTTTATTATTCATTATTTAAGTAATTATCGTACGATTATCGTCATAAAAGACCATCTTGATATGGTAGCTCTAGCTATGTAGATCAATAAAATTTGATTTCGATGGTCATGAACGATCGCATGATGATCTAATAAATAAAAATTACTGATAGATCCAAAAATTTACAACAATGATCTCTGTGATATTTATAGCATACTATCAAAATTTTATTTCAATCAGATATAGTTATCATAGTCAATTTAGCAGAGGATGATTTAGACCGTTAAATAAAAATGAGTGATTAAAAGGCCAAACGATTTTTGATTATAAGATAATTTTTTAAATAAATGATCTTTGCTATTATTTTAATCATCTGTATGGTGATGATTATAAAATCTAAACTCTACATATATAAATCATCCATGTTAAGTATATTTTATAAAAGCATAAGTATAATTGCTTAAGAACTTTAAGAATGTTTATCAAAAGATATATAGTTTTAGATAGCTTATACACACGTGATTTACTTTTTAGGATCACCACCATAGAAATGATCAAACTATTAGCAAAGATCATTTATCTAAAAAAATCATCTTATAATTACATGCCATTTGGCTTTTTAATCACTCATTTTTTATTTAACGATCTAAATCATCCTATGCTAAATTGATAATGATAATTATATCCGATTGAAGTAAAATTTTGATAGTGCACTACAAATGTCACATAGATCATTGCTGTAAATTTTTGGATCCATCGATGATTTCTATCTATCAAATCATCATGCCTCATTCATGACCATGAAAATAAAATTTTATTGATCTACATCGACAGCTAGACAAATAGAAGCAGGGCGAAGAGCAATGACATGATATGCATGCCATGATGGAAAAATATGGATATTTTTATTTATTTCCTGACAAACCTATGATAGTAAGACCTACAGAAAGATGTATGGGTTCGGGGAAGGGATCCCCAGGTATTCTTGTTAAACTAGGTTGAAACATTCAGTTGTCAATGGACAAACTTTGCTAGAACGTCGATCGGGATGGCCAAGCCCCGGTTCCCACGGTTAGGGTATTCCCTATATTGAGCCTACTCAAATTAGAACTAAACTTTTTTTTTTTGTCTTTCACCTATTGGCCGACCAGCTTTAAGCAACCTTCGCATTTCCTATTGAGATCCCAAGTCTCCAAGTGGGCCCTTTTGGCCACCCATGACCTTGGCTTTTTAGATAATCATGCTCCTATGTTGTAGGACTTGTAGCTCGGTAGTCCATCGGGACCGGATCGAGGTGATCTTTTATGATGATATTTTGATAATTATTTTAATAATGAATAATGAAGATAGAGTTTAAATTTTAAAATTATATAATATTTAAAAAAAATAATTTTTTTTAAAAAAAATATTAATTTTAAAAAAAATTAGAAAAATATTAATTTGCCTACAAGCCAGCTAGTAGTGGATGCACTTGCACCCCTCAACCTTGTCATTTTGGCCATGCATGGTGCATCTTTGCCCTTTTTTATTTTTAAAATAGTCCACCTTTTCTATCCTTGAAATAAAAAATTTTGGTCTAATTATTTGCAACAAAAAATTTTTATTGTAAATAAAAATTCTCATCACAAATAATCCATCATTTTTTTTAAATTATAAATTTACTACTAATTATTTATGATGAAAATTTTTCATGCAAATAATAATTATTTATGATGAAAAATAAATTTTTTATCATAAATAATAAATTATTTATGATAAAAAATTTTGTCGCAAATATTGCATGCCATTTAATTAGATAAAAATTATTTATGTAACTATTATTAGCGATGAAAAATAAAATTTCATCACAAATAAGTTTATCAAATATTTTAATATTTTTTGAAGAGAAATTTTTTTTTTGAAAAATAATTAATAGAAATTATTAGCAACGAAAATTTGATTTTCGTCGCTAATGATTATTTTAGCGACGAAATTTCTATCGCTAAAATTTCGTCACTGAAAGTTTTTAAATATCCCACCCTACTACGTGGATTCTTTTCCGTAAAATCCACTTCTCTCGATCGAAATCCTCTCCTCTCCTCTCTTTCTCCTCTTGCTAGGCTTCCACACCGGCGACCGTATCTCCCGCTACCACTGCCATTGTCGCTGTCACTTCTGTGCTTAAATCAAAGGTAAGTTCCATCCTATCTTCGACCATTTTTTTTTGTTCTTTCGATCGTCTGCGTGCGCGCGGGTGTTGTTGTGCGGTGGTCGGTGGCGAGCAAAGGGGCATGGGTGGTGGGTGTCGGCAACCGTGGGTGGCGATGTTGATTGATCGGATGGGGGCCGCTAGTGGTGAGAGGGCGCCATAGGGAGTGGGCCGAGGGCCGTGGGGGTTGGGGCACGGAGGAGCGGTGGTGATGGATCATGTGGGCGGTTATAATGGTATGAGGTAGATGGGTGCCGTAGGGGTGGGGTGCCACGTGGGGTGGGGCACTGAGGGCGGTGGTGAAGGATCGAGTAGGCGGCCAAAGTGGTGGAGGTGGAGGGGCACCGCAGGGTGGGAGGCCGCGAGGGGTAAGGGCGGAGGGGCGCGGTGACAGGTCAGGTTGGGGGCCGCGGGTCGTGGGGGTGGAGGGATGCCGTTGGGGGTGGGGGGCTGCAAAGGATGGGGGGCGGAGGAGCCGCAAGGGGTTGGATTAGTCCTTAATTATTTTTTTTAAATTTAATAAATAATAATAATAAAATAATAATAATAGTAATAATACTAATAATAATAATAGTAATAATAATTATTATAATAATAATAATAGTAATAATAATGATAATAAAAATAATAGTAATAGTAGTAATAGTAATAGTAGTAATTATAATAATAATAATAATAATAATAATAATAGTAATAGTAGTAATAGTAATAGTAGTACTAATAATAATAATAATAGTAATAATAATAATAGTAATAGTAGGAATAGTAGTAATAATAGTAAAGATAGTAATAATAATAGTAATAATAATAATAATAATTTGATTGATAAATAAATTTTAAAATAGATTGATAAAATATTTAAAAATAAAATATTTTTTTATAATTAAAATAATTATATTTTTAATTATATTTTTATGCTTTTATTTGTTATAATTTAATCTTTTTATTTGTTTAGTCCCTATATTTTATTGTGATTATGATTTAATATTTTAATTTGCATTCACTACAAAAAAATTAAATTTTAGCGATGGCAACAAAATCCATCATTAATAAAGCTTTTTATCATCGCAACATCGATAAAAAAAATATTGTCGCTAATAATATTAGCAACGGCAAACATATTGTTAGCAAGGATAAAAACCATCTCTAAAAATATAAAAAAATATTTTATAATATTTAAATAAAAAATTTTAGCGACAATAAATTTGGATTATTAGCGACATAAACATCACCATCACTAATATCAACTATTAACGACGGCATTATCATTATTAACGACAGCAAGCGCCACCACTAAAATTATTTAAAATTTTAAACTTTTTTACAATAGTTAAACATAAAATAAAAATTAGTGATGGCATTTTTAGGTATTAGTGACAAAAATCTGCCATCATTAATAGTTTGTAAGTTATTTGCGACAGAATTAGCGATGGCATTCTGCTATCACTAATAATCCACAACTGATCCAACCCAAGTTCGAACCTAATTCGAATCTAATTCGAACTGTAGTTATAGAATCATTGTGATTATATCATATATGGTCTTTTTTGTTGGGAATTTAATGATAAACCGAGCTTAAATTTTTTGTTTGGTATTTTCATATCATCATTGTGATGTTGATGTCTAGCAAAGAGACTTTGGATGGTGGGCTCTTTGTCAACAGGAAAAGAGCTGAGAAAGGTCTACCACAGTCAAAGGTGTGTAATTCCTGATTTCGTTATTTTTCTCATGTTTTTCTTTGATGAAGTTCATCTCTGAGCCCTTATGAACCTGACAATAGTGATGCTTCTCTGGCTTCCGTTCTCATGTTTGTCTTAGTTTATGTTTGACCCGACTTATGAACCGATCCAGATCCAGATCTGAATCGAATCCGTATTTCATGGATCCAGATCAGGGTATACATGGACCCAACCCGATCCGACCCGAATGACCCATTGGGTCAAAAAATTTGATCATGGATCCGATCCGATCTTCTATTTGACTGAGTTTGGGTCCAATATTTAGATCCGATCAAGAAATTATGTATATCTATATTAAAATATAATTTTATATTATTTATAAAATAACTTGCAATATATATATATATAGGTTCATCCTCTAGGAGGTCAGAATTTTAATATTCTAGACTATTGGAGAATCAATGAATCAAAATATCCAATCTTGCCTAGGATGGTTCGAGACATTTTGGCAATTTCGGCATCTACTATTGCATCTAAGTCTACTTTTAGCACTGCAGGAAGGATTTTAGATGATTTTCGTAGTAACCTATCCTTTGATACAGTCGAGGCCTTGATATGCATGCAAGATTAACTTCGAGATACCTTATCTGATCTTGCAAGTTCAATTTCTAGAACATTCATAAATTTTGTCATATATTTGATTGTATTAAAACTTTTTAATTTTTATTTCATAATTTTTTTCATATGTAGATGGTCCACCTCCTCATCCAAGCTACAGGATTGAATATGAAATGGCTATTGTTATTGATACTACCGATTAGCTTATATTGATAACTATCATCTTGATTATTGTGTTTGCATTGTTAACTTTTATCTCAAATGTTCTTGGTAATGTAACTAGTTGGTAACAATCATCTTGATTATTATGTTTAAGATTTATAGATTTTGACATCATTATATCAACTAGTATCAGTTTGATACTATAGAATTGGATAGCAGGAATTCTTAACATGGGATACAAAAATAATAAGATAAAGGCAATTTGGCATATTATTTAGCTCTAGGTTTTATTGCATCTTATCTTGTAGATTTCTTCTTCTAATCTATTTAACAGATTTCTTTGATCCTAATTCAGATGTTTTTGTTTTGTGGCAAAATTTTCTACAGATCACATGAGCAACAGAGCAGCACACTGGTAGGCATTTTGATGAATGAAACCAAAAAATGAGTTTGTTGTTGTGTTCTTGCTAAATGATTAACTGCAGGTTGCTATGAGAGCATCTTTGGTTTATTTTAGCAAATGTAATTGGTGTTGTTGCTATGGGATGTCAACTAATACTACCAGATGGCGCCCATGTTTCTTGAAAAGTTCTGAAAATATCAACTGAACTTACAAAAGTTATTTTTTAGATATTGAACTGCAGAAGAAAGTTTTAAGAATTCTATTATTGAACTTAATTTGTCTAATCTTTCTTTTGATTGTATTTGAATTAAATTGATACATATGCATTACAATTTTGGGAAATGATTGCGATCATAAGTGACCACCAAAGAGGAGCAGATTTATGTTATATTTTAAATATTTTTTATCATGTAGTTGATATGAATTGTTTTAATATGAATGGATAATTCTGTTCCTTACCCGACACCACTAATTCATCAGCGGATAAGTTCCCATGTGCCTGTGAGAAGTTGCAGTGTAGGTCATTTTATTTTTTTGATAAAAATATTTGTTGTTTGGAATTAATAGTGCAAGTGGAACCTATCATGGATCCTTATGGCCCATCTATTATGGATGACAAGTTGGATGCTATTACTGTCAGGTGTAACTTGAATGCATATTTGACAATGATCGCAGCGATCTCTTTTACTAGCAATTTATTGTTGTATTAAAACATCATCATCATTTGTCAATACTAAATGAGAATGCATAAGGTCTATCTAGTTGTAGAATCAGTGTGATTATATCATATATGGTCTTTTTATTGGGAATTTAATGATAAATTGAGCTTAAATTTTTTGTTTGGTATTTTCATATCATCATTGTGATGTTGATGTCTAGCAAGAAGATTTTGGGTGGTGGGCTCTTTGTCAACAGGAAGAGAGCTGAGAAAGGTCTACCACAGTCAAAGGTGTGTAATTCCTGTTTTTCTTTAATGAAGTTCATCTCTGAGCCCTCATGAACCTGATAATAGTGATGCTTCTCTAGCTTCTGTTCTCATGTTTGTCTTAGTTCGTGTTTGACCCAACTTATGAACCGATCCAGATTCGGACCCGAATCGAACCTATATTTCATGGATCCAGGTCAGGGTATACATGGATCCGACCTGACCCGAATGACCCGTTGGGTCAAAAATTTTGATCATGGATCCGATTCGATCTTCTATTTGACTGAGTTTGGGTCCAATATTTAGATCCGATCAAAAAATTATGTCGGATCGGGATCACTCGTGATCCGATCCGATCCAACCCATTTGCACCCCTACAGGCGAGGGATCGGCGGCCAATCTTCCCCTAGAATCCATATCGAAGCACATCCAAAAAATGTTGGTTAGAAATTTAGGATCAGTGGCATCCAAGGCCCTCAAGTCTTCGATATATACGACATTACCCCAAATAGAAATTATTAGCGAATTAAACAACCTTCAATACCAAGGAAATTTTTTTAGACAAAAATATTCTAGAATGACCTATCATATCCTAAATTTCTATCCACTTTTAGCTAGATAGTCTAAATCATAAGGATCTAAAGTCTAAACTTTGATATCATAAAATCTTTTAAGTCCCATCCTAGGTAGCATGGGCGAGCATATAACATTGAATTTTCGGTCGATCATTGCGGAACATCTTTGCATTTTCATAGCAAGATGTTATTGCATTTCCATTACATCTAGGATAACTTTTGTTCTAGACTCTTATTTTGTTCCTTTTCTTTCCATCATGTTTCTATCGTATCCCATTGACTTTGGTCGTAGTTGTGCTCTCTATCATTCTAGGCCTCTTGGATTTGGTAGTCTTTGAATAACTGACTTTGTATTCCATGGTTGTATCTTTTTTCAATTTTTTTTTTTTTTTTTTTTTTTTTGCTTGCATAAACCAGAATGTACAATTTTATCAACTCCTATTCGTTTAACTAGCATTATTATGCATATCATTTCTAGGATTCTATCTTATTCCTCTAGATCAGTATGATTGAAGATTTTTAACGAAACTTTGAGTTTCTATCTTTTTGGGATGGTGAAAAACTTAAAAAGCAATTATGGCTATGAATTTTCTAAATTAAAAGAATTTTGGATCTTGTATTTTCCATTCATGCCCTAATTTTTGCTATGAATTTCAGAATTGCATATCCAAAATGGCCTTTGTGGCCCCATGGAGTATAAACCTTTACAATATTGAATCGAGAGAAGCACTTCTTAGTCTACCTCCACTTTAATCAACACGCTTTCCACTCCTTTAGTCCATTTGGATATCTACAACAACACGCATCTAGGGCTCGATAAATAATTCTTGCCGATGAGGCTGAATAGGCTGCTGCTTTGTGTTCGGTGGTTGTACCGATAATTAACCTTGCTTCATGGGCAAGCTTAGTTTGCAAGAATTTTGCTGAAGCCTGATGATTTATTTGCCTTCACCTTTCCACCTCGATTCCATGCACCAACTCCGATAGCATGATCTTTCCTGCAAATAATGGACGTCGATAATTATTTATTATAAATTTCACTTTAAGTTTCTCCGTCTTCAAATGCAAGAAAGTCTTCTCCTTATGGTCATCTGTCTCATAAACACTTGTATCGAAGTCTTCTTCTGAGCTATAATATAACGAAGCGATGCTGAGCTAAGAAAAAAAGCTACGAGAGCACAATATATGGTACACTGGTGAACACGAACCGATGGAATAGGTTGGGAGATGCTAAGAAGTTCGATGCAACAAATTCAGGAGATCGATTCAGTTGGACCTACAACAACAGCCGAAGATAAATATACGTAAGGTTGGCTAGAAGGATATAAGTTTGATAAGAAAATAAAATTATGCAGAATCTCAATTGCTATATATAATGTATGTGTATTTGTAGGAATCTCTCTGACTACAAAATGTGGTTGCACCTATATGGTTAAGATGGAGATGGCAAACATGGCCTAACATAGATATTATAGGGACGTACAGGTTGGTGGAGTGACCAATAATAGCAGTAGAGAGCCTAGTATGTTGTACAAATCCTTATTGAATCTTATTTTTATGGCTGAGATGCTTATGGCAGCACCCTCTTCGCGAGGTTCGAGGTCCGATCCTATATGCCAGGCAAACATATCAACAAAATAACGCTTTCCATCTATTATAACCTTCTACATTTTGAGAATCTCATGTCTTCTCCTTCTTACTCTCTAGTTTAAGTACTACATTTTATTTTTGATTTAACCATTCACCTAAAGTAGAAGTTATTATAATTTGAATGACCTTATCGAATTCTGTCAAATTTGAAGGCTTATGTGGTTACATGCATATTTTGTGATCCAGACAAACATGACACATGGATGACAGTGAACTTCCATCCAATCATTATGGAACATCTTTTGTTTTGAACTCTAATTTTGTTCTTTTTATCGCCATCATGTTCCGGCCATATCCCGTTAGCTTTTGCAGCACTTGCCCTCTCCATCATTCTTGTGATGGCCAACAGCTGGCCTCGGTTCTCATAGTCCTTGAATGGCCGGTCTTGTATTCCATAATTGTATCATTCTTTGTTTGCTTGCGGTACCTAGATTAAGTAGCATTATTTTTGCAGATATCAGTTCTAGCATTCTTTCTTATTTCTTTGGATAGGTTTGATTACTTGGAAAAAGGTTGGAAAGTGCATATTTTTAATGAAAATTGGAGATTCTAGCTTTTTAGGGTGGTGGAAAACTAGAAAACAACTTTCCAAATTAGGAGGATTTTGGACTTTTGTATTTTCCATTCCGGGTCTAATCATTGGCTTGCTGTTTGTGCGTTCCTTTAGGCCGCCTAAGCATGGACCCCCGACCGTGATTGCCAGGGTTTTATCTTGGTATTATGAGCCCGTCCGACATATTAAGAATCCAAGAAAAGGGCCCTAGAAAAGTCGGTAGGCACGCCGACCTTTTCTTTTGTCGGTACAAAAGATGTGAGGAACGAAAGGGTTGCTCATTTATATCCATTTCTCATATCTATCCTACAAATCCATCTTTCATCCCGCCGCCTCGCTCGTCATCATCATGGGGACCGTCGAGCTTAACCACATCGCCATGGAATCCTCCGACTTGAAACGTCTCGCCAATTTCTATCAGGAGGTAGATGGTAGACCGACACAAAAGAATCTTTTTCCGTTCCCCAACCGGTAGATTAAACTGAAGATATTTTCTTCTCCTCTTCTTTTAGGTGTTGGGGTTTGAGGGGGTCGAAGCCCCCAAATTCACGAACGTCGAAGTGTTATGGCTCAAGCTTCCTTTCAACTCCTCCTTTGCCCTCCATCTCATCCAGAGGAATCCCCACTCCAAGGTCCCGGTGATCCCCTATGGCAGCGGCTCATCATCCCCTTCGTCCACCGTCGCCGATCCCCGTGCTCTCCCCCGGAGACACCACCTCGCCTTCTCCGTCTCCAATTTCGACTCTTTGGTCCGAACCCTCAAGGCGAGTCTAGTCTTCTAGCCCCTCCTCTTCTAAGCATGCTTAATAAGTCCCTCAATTCTTTGTTAGTTGATTCCTTTTTTGTTTCTTTCTTTGAAAAAATCTTGTAGGAAAAAGGGATCGAGACATTTGAGAAAATCCAACCGGATGGTAAGACGAGGCAGGTCTTCTTCTTCGATCCAGATGGTAAACTCTTTCTTTTCCATTCTTTTTATTTTTTTTTTTCGTTTTGTACTTTGTGTCTACTCTTGATTACTTGTTCAATCAGTTTGGATTTCTGCAAGCATAATCCCAGAGACTTAGCAAGGATTTCATCCTCTTTTTGTTTGAAAATTAGTTTTCACGGAACTATCTAATCTTCGATTTGGAAAAAATAATACAAACTTCTTTCCTTCTCACTGTGATCCGCAAGATCTGATCTAAGAGGTAGGGTGGTAGATATCTATAAAGTCCCAACTTCGCTTAACAAATAACAGCTTAATTTCGTGCGGTGGAATTTGATGAATTAGTGGAGAAGACACGACAGAGCCATGTCATGAGTAGTATTTGACGGTTACTTTCTTCATTATGAACACTATCATATTGTTTTATCAGTTTTATTGTATTATCATGGTATTACGATCAAAATACCTATGGCGGTAAACTTTAATTGTTACGTGTATTTTTATTATTGGTTGGAAAGAAGTTGAAGAGAAGAAAGAAATAGGGAAAGTGTAGGAGTAAGAAACGTGTATTTTTATTATTGGTTGGAAAGAAGTTGAAGAGAAGAAAAAAATAGGGAAAGTGTAGGAGTAAGAAAGATGGAAAAAAGGAATGGAGGAAGCCAAAGTAGTAAAAGGTCAAAAAAAAGATTGAAAAAGAAAAAGATAGGGAGAAGAGGAGGAGAAGATATGAAGATAGAAGGGGTTTTAATAATTTTTTTTTTTGTTTGTCTTGACCCATCCTTACCTTGAAAGAAAATAAAAAGGGGTTTTGGCTGGGTGAAGAAAGCATGGTGAGCAAACGACCCTAACACAGTTTCTTGGGAACCAAGGTTGGGCGCTCATGAGAGCATGCTCATTGCCTGGTTCAAATGGGTTAGAATGGGAGTTATTACAAGATCATAACAACCTTGTGTAGTTATCATAACTCCCATAAACCACATCAAACCCCTACAATGAAAGCAAGGGATCAGAAATGAGAGGGATCGATCGAGGCAATCTCCCCTCCTCTCTTATATCTCTCTTTGCCATCCCTAAGCGTAATGGATTCTTGGATTGTAAATGGACTCTAGGCCGTGAATTCACGCTACGACAAGGAGCTCAAAGCATCTAATCCTAGCCGAAGAAAGGTTGTACAAATTTGATCCTGCTCTTCTGAGAAGTATGTTGTTGATCTTCCTTCCAATTGAAAATTTTGATTTCTAACATTGGTATCAGAGCCCGTAGTCTAGTTTTCATGCTTATTAGGGCTCTAAGGATGATGAAAGTACTTTAGAAAACCTTTGTTTTGGTATGTTTCTTCATGGCTTGGCCATTGATAGGATCTTAGCAGTCTCTAACAGCAACTTTTCATACACTTAATATAAATCCTCGAGTTTCATACATTAGATAATTTACTAATGTGTGATCAATCTTGGATATTTGCGGCTAATTCTAATGTGTGATTTGAAAGAAATTAAAACCGGAACACAAGTTCTGTTGTTCAAACCATTTTTCTCTTGCTAAATTATCCATGGTTTCCATGTTTGTGTAGAACACTATAACAGCGTTCCAAAGAGTGGTTACACACCACTTTGCCCTAAAAATAAGATATAAGGGTTGATTTTTGGTGGTCAAATCTATGTCATGGGCTGAGGTGTCTACACTTTGCGCATTGTGGTCCTGGTATTTGGTATCGCCGGGGGAGGGGGAAGGAGTCTTAGCGATTAACGATGGAGACTATGTGCATGTTGTGGCCATTGGGGTACGTCTTCCCTTCCTCCTCCTGACCCACCGCGCGCACTTGGTTTGAATATGAGATTGGAATAACTGACGTGTGGGGCCAGGACTGATCACAATGGCGTGCCACCAGTGTGCTCTTGTGGCACCATGTGGTTCTCACTAGAAAAGGCTTGGTGCACGATGGCTTGCCATCGAGGCTTCCACAGATCGCCCATGCAAGGTGACTTGCCTCTATGCCATTGCTCGTGCATGCATGGTGATACACTGGGAAGGAGAAGATGGGAGAGCAAAGTCAGGGGTGAAGGCGACTAAACCTGATTTTGCTGCCAGCAGCAATGAGAAGTGGAGTCATCCTAATCGGGATGACTGCCCACTACTTATTCCTTCTTCCGATTGATGCGCTGCATCTTAGTCCTTCAATACATAAAATATTATGATAGAGGATTGCGCACCAATGAGGATCTTTATATAGGAGCTCTTTTTCTATTATTTCTTTCTGCTATATCCTTAATAGCGGGTTGGTTACATCTACAATCCAAATGGAAACCAAGTGTTTCGGCCTTGTGACATTTGGCTGAGGAGTTACCCGCAAAGAACTTGAAGGGAGAGGAAGAAAACATCCATCGAACTCGCAAATTAAACAAATCTTGTGGCCTATTTTCCATTCTAACTACCATGCACTTAAGTGGTCTACACCATCATTGATTTGTCAGTGGCGTAGTGTATGTGTCCATAATGTTGTGTTGATGTTACTGTGATATGATGATGGCATAGCAGTAACATGGTTGTGATTTGATGATAATGTAACTACCATATGGCAGTGATGTAGCCGCAACCAGTGTCTATTCCATGAGGATGACATGGCTGGGACACGACACCGACATGCCGATGATGTATTAGTGATGTGGCATTAGAATGCTTTGGTCAAGCATCGTGGGATATGGTCAACATTGAAATATAATTGGAGCAATAAAATGGCAGAGCCAACCTTGGCTGTGTTTTATTGGGCGCTCCATTGCTAAGGAATAGATTAAAACAATGCAGGAATAAATGATGTCAATGATTTGTCTTGATCCACCTTACTCTAGCCATTATCATACATAGTAATTTTGATCTCTACCAAATAGATATTAAAACTACATTTCTTAATGGGGAATTAGATAGGAATATCTATATGGATCAATCAGTTGGCTTTGTAGCTAAAGATTATGAGAACAAAATATGCAAGATTCAATGATCTCAACCTAAGGCAAGTATATATATTGACGATAGATCCTTTTATTTATGGTAAATGATTTGTGCGTAGTTTGCTAATTCTATCATTGTATGTTGACAACAAACTATTGATGGGAAATAATGAGTTAATTGATGCCACAAAGAAGTGACCATCCCCTAATTTTGAGATGAAGGATATGAGTGAAGCTAGTTATATGCTTGGTGCCAGGATCCCAAGAGATTTATCCGTGAGATCTTTTAGTTTATTTGAAAAGACTTCCATCGAGCAGATCGATGCTTGAATGATATCATTGCATAACTATAAATTCATAGACACTTTTGTGGAGAAGAATTTGAATCTAAGCCTTGATATGGGCTCTAAAATTCCTAAGAAAAGAGAAAAAATGTCAAGATTAATTTCCCTATTCCAATGCAATCCAAAGCTTGATATTTGCTAGAATGGTACATGGTCAAAAATAAATTATGCTATTGGGCTTGTTAGCCATTTTTATATTGATCGAGGAGTTTCGCGTTGGAAGACAATTAAGAGAATATTTAGGTACTTCAGAGGAATAGCAAATATGTGCTACATTATTAGGGTTAGGTTTTGTACTGGTAGGTTACAATGATGTTAATTGGGAAGGTGACCTAAAAGTGTGCAAATTGACATTAGGGTATGCATACTTGCTTAATAATGGCACCATATTTTAGAGTAGTGAGAAGCAACCTTATATAGCCTGATCCACCATGCATGAAGGTTGAGCATATATCATGTTCTTCAGTAGTGAAGAAAGCTATTTAGTTAAGAAGGTTCTTTTAGCATCTAGAAACTATGATCTATACATCAGATCCTATGATCATCTTGCTATTGATACATTAAATAGAATAAATGGATTTATGGGTATGATTGGTTGATCCCTAATTGAAGGCTTATGGATTTTATTAGATGATGACCACCAAAGTGGCCCATTCACTAACTTTTGCAAGATTCTTCTATATGATATTTTAGATGGATTAAGCAGCATTGCAAAATTATTGCATTCAATTATCTTCCAAAAGGGAGCTTATTGTGTATTATAATTTTGAAGTGGAATATTTTGTGACTAGTAAGTATGCATGGCCTATGGATTTATTTTACCAAAGTAGATAGACTTCTGAAAGCTGATGATACTTTTCTAGGTTAATTTCATGGGATGTTGGAGAGATATCTTATATGGATCACTTTCTTTCAAAAAAAAGTTTGTAATATTGCACCAAGAGCACTCATTAAAATAATGCTTATAAAGATTTTCAAGTATATTATACATGATAGATGCCGGATATAGTTTAAGAAAGGTAATAAAATTCTAAAAAATTAAATTTATTAACTTATAGAATATTGTTAAAGCAAACTTCAAAGAATCGAAAATGTGCGCAGCACTATCCTAAGGTGTACTACCATTCTTCATGCAGAAAATACCTGAAAACACCATCCCAAGATATGACTGATATCTTCTGCCTACAAGCATGACCATGGTGAAGGTTGATGAAGGCTCTTTCAATATTTAAAATAAGAAGAAGTGGATGAATTGGAAGAATCAGTAAAAGAGATGTTTGAAAAATTAGAGAGAAGAAGAAGTTTGAGCTCAGATTGCCCTATATGGTTAGGGACTCAAGGATCCCGCTTTTATAGCCATCAAGTTCTGAACGTTGGGCCAGCCCAACATTCAAAAAATAAATAGTCTGAATAAATCCCCAAGGTTCAATGGATTAAGAGCCTAAATAAAATCCAATGATTTAGAAAATTAAATAAACAAACGTTCAGAAATTTAAACCCAATGTTTAAAATATTAAAATGATAATTAAAATTTTAAATAATTAAATAAAAAATGATAATAATAAAAGATTAAAATAATATTTTTAGGTTAGCAAGATGTTGCACCTGCAACCATGTGCACGTCTCGTCCCAACCCAGCTCGATTTTGTTTGGTTCAATTCACGTGTCTGCACATAAAAGATTTTTCTTCAAACCACCTCAAATGCTTATAAGGGCTAAGTCAAATTCTTTTCTCATAAAAAGGGCTCAAGAAAACTTTCTATTTTCAATGTGAGACTAAAAAAATCTCAAAAAGGTTGAAAACAAATTTTGGAGAATTTTTTTTTGAAAAATTTAAGTTTCCAAGTTTGAATTTCTCACTAATATATATTATCATTATTATCCATTGATTAATTACATAAAGATTGTTTAGCTGGTAGCTTCTTTATATTGAATAATATTATATATTGGAGAGAAACACTTTATGTGATTCATTTTCTTTCTAAAGAAAGTTTGTAGTATTGCACTAAGAGCTCTCATTAAAATAATTCTTTTAAAGATTCTTAAAAATATATAATGATCATATTTACTATTGATTAAAATGCATAAAAATTGTTTAGCAATTAGTACTCTGCATTGAGTAATATTAATGCTCCTATTAAGACTTTGACTAAAATAAACTATAAACTATAGAAATATGAAATTGAGCTAGCACTATGTTTGATAGAATTTAAATATTGCATTAAGTGATGATCCTCCATCTTAAGTCATTAGTGAGAATACTCTAGAATATAAACTACCTATGAAAAGTGGTAAAAAGTAAATCATCTTAGCCTAGGAATCATGAAAAATTCATTTCTGATACTATTCTGGATATTGTACTTAAGAATGGTGGTTATAAATAATTCTTTAACCTAGTAAGAAGTGTATAGAATTTGATAAGATAGAGATTGGATAGCTAATAGATAAATTAATCAATATGAGATATAATGGCATGATGGTATTAGGGCTTATATTATGAAACTAGAGAGTATTGCACCTAAGCTTAATAATTTGAGATCCCCATCTCCAATATTTTTCTTACTTATGAAGCTCTTAATTCTCTCCGCATAAAATTTAGCCAATTTAAAATTATATACATAAATTATATTGATCCTTAAAAGATAGTGGGTCAAGGGCTAATTCTCTGCATCATGGCATAAGTGATTGGATCACATTTCTAAGAAGATAATTCAAATGTTGATAGATAATGGAATTCTATCTTCACTAAATTTTAGTACATTTATCTTGTATCAACTATCTTAGGGGCAAATTTGCCAAAATTAAAAGCAAGGAGTTTACATATAGTAATAAAATTTTAAAACTCATCATTCATACCGATATAAGTAGAATCTTCTGCAAATACTTGCAAAAGTAAGTGGTCGTTGCTTAATATACCATTAGTGAAACTTCTAAGTAAAATGGGATGGTTGAAAGACATAATTACACTCATTGGAATATGATTGGAATCTTGATGAATAAGTATAATTTATTATGATATTTCTAGAGTGAAACCTAAAGACCACTATCAATATCTTGAATAGAGTTCTAAGTAAGGCAGTTCTCAAGATATCTTTTGAGTTGTCGGTTGATAGAAAGTCCAGTACTAATTATTTTTATGCTTGGGGCTGCCCTATAAAGGATAAGATGTATAATGCAACAATAAAAGTTTTGACCAGAGCTAGTTATTATTATTTAATTAGCTATCCAAATAATTTTAAAGAATACAGATTCTACTATTTTGATAGAGATATAAAAATTGTTGAGTTTATCGGATTTCTAAAGTCTGATATAGATGTTACAGATACTCTCATACTGAAGATATGACATTAGAAGAAAGATAAGTTATTATTTTTTTATTTTAGTTATCCAAGAAAATATCATATTTCAATCTCAAAGGAGAGTGGAAAAGTAACATCAGATTGATGAAATGATTATAGTACCTCCATTGCCAGTTAATAAAGTATCAGTAAAGAAATCACATAAAAGAAAAGAAAATTTATCATTCCTAATGACTATTTAGTTTATTTAGTTGAAAATGACTATGGCATTGGCCATGTGGTTAATTCAGCCTCATATGATCAAACTATTGTATGTTCCTAGTTAGCTAAGTAGCTTGAAGCTATATATAATACAATACAATCTTTGATTAAAAATAAAGTATGGAATCTAGTAGAATTACCTAAAGAATCTGAGCCTATAAGATGTAAACATTTAAAATTAAGAATGACTCTAAAGATAATATTAAATTTTTTAATGCTGGATTGGTTGCATAAGAATGCTTTGAAAATGGCATAAATTACAATAATAATTTGTTCTTCAGTCTATTGTAAGAATTCTTTAAGTATAATGATGGCATTGGTAATCCATTTTGACCTAGAGTATCATTGGAAGAACGCTATATGAATCAACCATAAGATTTTATTAAGAGTAAAAAGAAAATATCGTATACAAACCTAAGAGGTATATCTATGGTTTTCAACGATCATCGAGAAAATAATATCTTAAGTTTAATGAATTATGAATTCTTTGAGATTTATAGATAATGTTGGGGATAAACACCGCTCCTGCCGAAGTCCAGTTCGATGCTCAGCCTAATGCAACGAAAGAGCTTCAGCAGACGGATCTTAATCGTACCTCTTCAGCCGACCGAATTTCTCAGCGGTCGAACTTCTTCGAACCCGTTCAATCGATCGAACTCGCCAGCGGTCGAGCTCCTGCGGACTTCCAGCAGTCGGCCTTTGGCCGAACTGCTTAGCGGCCGAGCTCCTTGGACTCCCAGCGGTCGAGCTTTAGCGAAACTCCCCAATGGCTGAGCTCCTGCGGACTCCCAGCAGCCGGGCTTTGGCCGAACTGCTTAGCGGCCAAGCTCCTTGGACTCTCAGCAGTCGGACTTTAGCCAAACTGCTTAGCGGCCGAGCTCCTCGGACTCTCAGCGGCCGGGCTTTAGCCAAACCTCTCGACGGTCGAGCTTCAGTTGGACTTCCGCAAGAGCCGAACTCCCCTCGAGCCCTCTCTGACTGGACTCCTCGACGATCGAGCCTCTTTCAAACTTTTCAGCGATCGAGCCTTAGCCGCACTCCTCCAGCCAAGCGCCTGTGAAAGCCGAACTTCCTCCGCACTCCTTCGACCGAACTCCTCTTGGAGTCCAAACTTCTTTGAAATCGATATATGCCCAAGTCCACCAACCAATACTTGCTTCCTCGAGCTACGGCTGTCGGACTTCGATGGTATGATCACCACTACCAGTCTGACAATGCCACTCTCTCCATAACCAGTCCCATGCGGTCCGCAATCGGACGACATGGCCGCCACTACTAGCGACACTACTCTCTCCGTAACTAGCCCGACGCGGCCCATGATCTGCCAGTATGGCTGTCACTATCCATCTAACGATGTCTTCTTCTCCGTACCGAACTCCATGCGGTCCCAACGGCTCGCTACCAAGCGGTATGGCCGCCACCATCAATTAAGCTTCGCCTATAAAGGATCCTCTAGATATGCTAACTTTAACCTCTGATCTCTAAGCTCTAAGCTCTCTTCTTCTTCTCTAAGCTCTGTAGAACTCATTTTCGAGCACTCCATTTTTATTGGCCAGAGCTGACTTGATCGTCGGAGGGTCCTGTCGGAGCCACCCTCCACCGACTTCGAATGAGACTTTATTTTGTAGGCCCCCGACGGCGACCTCGTTCACCACCGCTTCAGTCGATTCCGACGATGATCAGATTCTGCATCAACAGATTGGTGCTGGAGAAAGGGCATCCCGAACCTCCGAGGTTCTCTTATTCTTAAAAGAGTGCTCGACGACGATTTCTCTCTCTCCGGAGATCTCTCTTCTTCCTCACCAAAGTTCTCTCCCAAAAAGAAAATGCCTCCTAGGAGAGCCTCGACTCGACGATCGGCGGCCTCCGCATTTCAATCCCGTCCAGATCCATCTGCCTCTGCTTCAGCCCCGATAATTCAGGTTCCACCTGTACCCATGGTAAATGTGGAGCAGTTCAACCTGCTCATCTGACAGGTCCATGGCCTCGCGGATGCAATGCAGGCCATGCAGCAGCCTCTGGTGACGACTTCACCAAAAAATCCGCCATTCAGATGTCGAAAATCGGCCCTAGAGAAGGGTACTCGGATCGGTGTGCCCGTCGTCCCTTGGAAAAAAAAATAGAGAGTCGGAGATCCATGTTCGAATCATGGTTCTCTTCTGGAGGAGACCATTCCCACTTATAGCCAGAAGTCCCCCAAGATCTGCGACCAGGATGATGTCCCTGATCACAGACTACGAGAGATGGACCGACGGATTGAAGAGCTTGATCACGTCGTCCCGACTCATCATGTCGACGTCCGTGCCAATCCTCCTTTCTTCCTTCAGATTATGCAAGAGTCCATTCCACCGAACTTCAAGCTCTCTCAACTTGAAAGCTACGATGGGACCTCTGATTCGGTTGATCATCTAGAGGCCTTCCGGATCATGATGTTGCTTCACGGTGCTTCAGACGTCATGCTGTGCCGAGCCTTCCCATCTACCTTAAAGGGAGCAGCGAGAAATTGGTACTCGGTGTTGAAGCCGAGTACGATCTTCTCTTTTGATCAGATGAGCAGTCAGTTCGCGGCCCACTTCATCAGCAGCCGACGATCGCACCGAGGTTTGAATTTTCTGATGAACGTCAAGCAGAAGCAAGAAAAATCCATCCGGACTTACGTCACCCAGTTTAACATCGCGGCATTGGAGGTCCGAGACTTGGATCAGTCTGTTGTGATGGCCACACTCAAGGACGGCCTTCAGAAAAATGACTTGTTGTTCTCTCTAGAAAAAAGGTATCCCAGGAACTTCACTGATCTGCTGGCTCGGACCGAGAGATATGTCCGTGCGGAAGAAGCCTTCAAGTTGAAGGACGAAGAAGCCTCAAGGGAGCAGCTGGCAGACGGTGGAGAGCTGAACGAAGTTTGGCCCCGCTCACGAACTCTCTCCGAGAGCAGACGGGCCCGAACTCCTTGAGCTCGTCACTAAGGAAGCCCCGACATAGGGGTGCGAAGAAGCCCTCCTCCCAAAAGGTTCCGCGACTACGCCCTCCTCAACGTTCCTCGAACTCAGATTCTCACCGAAGTTAAAAATCAACTATCAAGATCAGAAGGATTACGGTCTCCCCCAAACAAGCATGACTGAAGCAAGTATTGCCTCTACCATCGCGACCACGACCACGACACTGAGGAATGCATGCAGCTTCGAGATGAAATTGAGGAGCTCGTTAGAAAGGGGCGGCTGGATAAATTTCTTCGATGCCAGCCTGAAGATCGGCCAAGGGCGCTACCGTAATAAAAAATGACAAGGTCGGCCGCCTCACGGCATCATCAATGTTATCCTAGGGAGCTTGGTACATCGGCGACTCGTCACCTCCCAGCGTCAAAGTCAGGAGAAGCATGCTCCAAAGTGAGGAGGCCAGCATGAGATAGAAAAGGTCGTCCGTATGAAGAAGCGCGGAGGAACAACTCTACCACGACCCTGAAGCACAAAGAATTTAGGAATGCATTGCCAGTAACTTCCTTTCAATAAAGTTCTTTCCTTCCAATAATATACTATTTCTGGGCGCGAAAACTATGTGATGACAGAAAAAGAAGCAATTAATAGTCGTCATGTTAGGAACAGGAGGAGAACCTCGTCCTAACACGGGTAGGTCAAAGACCTTCAACCTCGGTCAGAGATAATATCTTTTCCAAGAAGCAACCTCGGTCAGAGATAAGATCTCTCTCGATAAACAACCTCGATCAGAGATAAGATCTCTCCCAAGAAGCAACCTCGGCTAAAAATAAGATCTCTCTTGAGCGACAACCTCGGCCAGAGATAAGATCTCTCCCGAGAAGCAACCTCGATCAGAGATAAGATCTCTCCCGAGCGACAGCCTCGACTAGAGATAAGATCTCTCCCGAGAAGCAACCTCGGTCAGAGATAAGATCTCTCCTGAGTCCGAAAAGCAACCTCGGTCAGAGATAAGATCTCTCCCAAGCGACAATCTCGGCTAGAGATAAGATCTCTTCCGAGCGACAACCTCGATCAGAGATAAGATCTCTCTCGAGAAGCAATCTCGGTCAGAGATAAGATCTCTCCCGAGCGATAGTCTCGGCTAAAAATAAGATCTCTCTTGAGCGACAACCTCGGTTAGAGATAAGATCTCTCCCGAGAAGCAACCTCGGTCAGAAATAAGATCTCTCTCGAGCGACAGTCTCGGTCAGAGATAAGATCTCTCTAGAGAAGAGATCTATCCCGAGTGACAATCTCGGCTAGAGGTAAGATCTCTTCCGAGAAGCAACCTCGATCAGAGATAAGATTTCTTCTGAGCGACAGCCTCGTTCAGAGATAAGATCTCTCCCGAGAAGAAATCTCTCCCGAGCGACCGTTGACAATCTTGGCCCGAGATAAGATCTCTCCTGAGCAACCATGGATAATCTCAGCTAGAGATAAGATCTCTTTCGAGCAATCGAGTCAACCTCAACCTCACGAGACTGAGCCAACCTCGGTCAGAGATGAGATCTCTCCCAATCGACCGAGCCAATCTCGGTCAGAGATCGGATCTCTCTCGAGTGCCCGTATTGACCTCGGCTGTAGGAGAGGAGATCTCCTTCGAGTTAGCCTCGGCTGTAGGAGACAATGTCGCGTCCGATGAGCTCAACCTCCAACCTCGATCGCAGGAGATGAGGCCTACCTCAACCTCGATTGGAGATGGGATCTCCCCCAGGCTTCAACTTCGACATCAACTTTAGCGGGAGTAAGATCTCCCCCGAGCTTCGATCTGAACCAACATGGAGCTCAGAAGAGAACTTCGACAGTCGCCTTTTCTGCACTCCCTTTCTTCGAGTTTCGAACTCGGAAGTGGGGGGCTATTATTGGGGATAAATCCCGCTCCTGTCGAAGTCCAGTTCGATGCTCAGCCTGATGCAACAGAAGAGCTTCAGCAGACGGGTCTTAGCCGTACCCCTTCAGTCAGTCGAACTTCTCAGCGATCGAGCTCTTTCAAATCCGTTCAATCGATCAAACTCTCCAACGGTCGAGCTCCTACGGACTGTCAGCAGCCGGCCTTTGGCCGAACTACTTAGCGGTCGAGCTCCTTGGACTTCCAGCAGTCGGGCTTTAGCGGAACTCCCCAGCGATCGAGCTCCTGTGGACTCCCAGCAGTCGAGCTTTGGCCGAACTGCTTAGCGGTCGAGCTCCTTGGACTCCCAGCAGTCGGGCTTTGGCCGAACTGCTTAGCGGCCGAGCTCCTCGGACTCTCAGCAGTCGGACTTTAGCCAAACCTCTCGGTGGTCGAGCTTCAGTCGGACTCCCACAAGAGCTGAACTCCCCTCGAGCCCTTTCCGACCGGACTCCTCCTCAATGGTCGAGCCTCTTTCGAACTCTCCAGCGATCGAGCCTTAGCCGCACTCCTCCAGTCAGGCGCCTGTGAAAGCCGAACTCCCTCCGCACTCCTTCAACCGAACTTCTTTGAAATTGATATATGCCCAAGTCCACCAACCAACGTCTACTTCCTCGAGCTACGGCTGCCGAACTTTAGCGGTATGGCCGCCACTACCAGTCTGATGATGCCACTCTCTCTGTAACCAGCCCCATGCGGTCCGTAATTAGGCGACATGACTGCCACTACTGGCGACACCACTCTCTCCGTAACCAGCCCCACGCGGCCCATAACCTGCCAGTATGGCTGTCACTATCTACTTGACGACGTCTTCTTCTCCATATCGAACTCCATGCGGCCCCAATGGCTCACTATCAGGCGGTATGGCTGCCACCATCAATTAAGCTCCGCCTATAAAAGATCCTCCAGATATGCTAACTCTAATCTCTGATATTTAAGCTCTAAGTTCTCCTCTTCTTCTCTATGCTCTATGGAACTCATTCTCAAGCACTCCATTCCTGTTGGCCAGAGCTGACTTGATCGTCGGAGGATCCTACCGAAGCCATCCCCCACCAGCTTCGAACGGAACTTTGTTTTGCAGGCTTCTGGCGGCGACCTTGTCCACCACCGCTCCAGCCGATTCCAGTGATGATCAGATTCTGCGTCAACAGATAATAAAGTAAATCAATATATGTATCCTGAGGTCAGTGGGAATAGATTTCTCTTCTTTGTCTTATATATAGATGCTATTGCTACATGAAATCAAACTCAGCTATGTAAGGTCTTTGACATGAAGGATCTTAGAGAAGCTTTATTTATACTTAATTCTAAGATTCACAGTAATAGTTTGTGATATATTAGAGCTATCTTAATTAAAAAGCTTATATTGATAGTATATTGAATGGATTTGGTATGCATAATTACAAATCTTGAGATATATATATATGGTCAAGGGAGATAAGTTTAGTAGAAATCCATGTTTTAAGAATGATGTAAAAAAAGAATTTATGAAGAATGTGCCTTATTCAACTATTGTATGTAGTTTGATGTATATACAAATTTGCATCTGATCAGATATAACATATATTATAAGTATACTTGGTAGATATATAACAAATCTGATTATGAAGCATGTAAAATATAGGTAAAAAGTTATGAGGTATTTATAGAAAACCAAAACAAAATATAAGCTAACTTATTGAATATCTGATTATCTTGAGGTAATTGAATATTGTGATTCTGAATTTTGCTAGTTGCATCGATAATATGATATCTAATTTTATTATATTTTAATGATGACTGGAGGAGCTATTTCTTAAAAGGTTCAAAGTAGAATCTTGTGATATCTTGTGCTATGCTGGTAGAATTTGTGGCATGCTAGAAGCTGCAAGTCATACTATTTAGTTGAGGAACTTCATCTCAGGACTTATATTTGTTGATTCTATCTCGAAATCACTTTAGATTTACTGTGATAATAGTATAGATATGTTCTTTTAAAGAGCAACAAAAGTTTTCAGCATCTCTATCCATATAGAAATAAAATATTTAGTAGTTAGAGATTTGATTAAAAGGGAGATGTTGTAATTTAGTACATAGAAATTGATGCAATGCTAAGAGACTCATTGACCAAAGGACTTAGATTCACTGTATTTATTAAACATGTAAAAAATATGAATTTATTGCAATCTTTTGATGTTCTTGGTTAGTAAGAGAATTATTTTTGTTGAACATCATATAGATGTCGTAAAACTTTTATTCTCGTTATTTTCATAATAGAATATTATATTTACATTTATGCATATATGGTTGATTACAAATATTGTTTAAATGAAAGTCTTAAACATAAAGGTACCGCTTAAACATGAAGATATTGCTTATGTTATAATTGATATTGTTGATATCATGATTCGTCTTGAGATATAAAAGACTTATCTTGAGACATATGATAAAATTATAATATAAGCTTAAAATTATTATAGCTTTTATTGAAAAGCATAAAGGGATTTCATTTGAAATTATTAAGTAGATTGATGATGAGCTTTGTATGTTTTGATCATATAGGTACAAAATTCACACTACACGTACCACATCACTAAAATCGATAACATCACTAATATTTATAACCATTAATGGGTTTTATATCAATAAATGGTACGAAGACTGTTGTGATTCAATGTCAATGATTTTAGGTGACCGGATTTTTTGACTAAAGATATTATTCATTCAAGACTTTTGAGTATGTAGCCACATGAGGTGTACTTAGTCTGGGAGTTATTTTGAACTATATATAATAGATATATATTTTTTAAATTAAAAAAAAATAATCAATGTCATCCAAGTGGAAGAATGTTAAAAATTCTCGTAAGATGGGCTTTCATCGATTATAAACCAATTTCTTATTTCTGATTTGTTACAAAATATGGAGTAAGTTGTCGTCTGAACGAATGGTTAAGGAACCTATGATTCATATGTAATCATATTATTGGGTTCTATTGTCTTAGTCATGTGATGTAGTAGATATTGGTTTAGGCTTGACTCGACTAATGAATTCTAGTGGATCCATTGGAATTTACTAACTGGGCTAGGTTCTTACTCTACTTCTATATATATCCATTTGTAGAGAAATCCTAGGGCATCCAGATCTTCACATTTATAAGATAAAATTTATTTCATTGAAGAGACAGACATAAAGAGGATAAAGAGAAAAAGATCTATCACATCTTGATTTCTTCTTCCGTAGGATGTTCTAACTGCAATAATTAATGGTGCTCAGAAATACGGATTTAAAGATATGATTGATTGTTATTTTTATTATTATTGATCTTTAGAGATTTATTTTTGAATTTTTGTTATAATATATTTTAATTTTCCATATGGAATCCATGGATTTTTTTTTTTTTTTTTTCATCCGATACTGATAAAATTCCATGAAGTCAGGTTAAATTGACCTACCGTTAAATGTAGTTGTGTTATTTTACTTAGGGGAATGATGAAGGTACTTGCAAAGATTTTGCCAGTGTTTGTCAAAACACCGTAGTTCACGGAATATTTATTTATTTATTGGTAAGTCATAATCTTGTAATTAATTTCGGTTTGCTGCTTGATTAAGTAATGTGATGATGCATGTAATATATAAGATATTAATATTTCGTTTTACATAAAACTGATGTCAATTTGGGTACCACTTGTGTATAGGTAATGGCTTGGAAGTACAAAGTCGGGAAGCCTCTTAAATGCATAAATGGAACAAAATTTATGCAGATGGTGTGGAACCTATCCCGTTTGGTATTTGTAATTCTCAACAAGTAAACAATCAGCATGTTTTCCTGATTTATGGACTTCATGTTTTACAATTTCATATGCCCGCATCCTTTAGTGCAACATAGGAAACAGAATGTATAAAATAAATCAAGTAAATTAAGAATGTGGACCAAATGTAGATTAGTGCTTAGATTTTAGTTTCTGTATAATTTTGACCTTGGCCTAAGCCATGGGTCTACAAATACGAATCAGGTGAGATTTAATTAGATCGGGTTAGCTCATGCCTTGATTCATTTGCGGCACTAGAAATTGCTTATACTTTTGTAAGAATTAATCTCTTTTATACTTCCTCTTGAACAACAATTTGTTCTTGCTTTTTTAAATGGCCATTAGTTTTGTATCACCATCAATAAAAAAAAAAAAAGGAGCGTCACTTTTTTTTTTTTATAGACATTGCTAATCTATTTTCCTAATGAAAGGTCGTTAATGGATTTGTACTCAGAGGGAAGAAAAGCTAGGCTACGTCGATGTCCGTACTCCATACATAAAATGGAACAAAACTTGAAGGTCGCTTGAGCTAATTCGGCCGGAGGCTCTCCAATGCTTCAGTTAGACTGGGCTTTGGAAAATAATAGGAGAAGAAAGCGAAGATCAAAGAGATGGAGAAAGTATATATTTTTGTCATGCTTGTTACTTTAGCCACTTTCATGCTTGAAGAGTGCATGTCCTATTGGAATTAAGCTCTAGAGTTCGGGTGAAAAGATATCTGTGCTTTCTATTAGCCTATGTATCAGATTTCCGTTGAAATTGGTACCTATCGTGCCATGTGTCACCATCCAGTCTATTTTGGGGCATGCCTAATTTGATATCAGGCTAAATTTAGTATATCGCATTTCATGGTAAGAAAGGCTGCAATAAAAATAAATGATATAATCTACAAGTAACTAGCAATTGATCTCGATAAATTTATCCAGATTTTATATCATAGCTGGGATCGAATGATTAATTGTTGGAAAATGTTTGCACCCACGGAATAAAATATAAAAAAAAAAAAAAAAATCGCCTCCTCCATTTCCTCATGGAAAAAGGAAAAAAAGAAACCAATCAGAGCCAAGACTCGACCACGTTTCAACACATGAACAAGCCACGAGTCCGTCTATCTACGATCCATCCGTCCACCAAGGAAGCAACGCGTCGTGATAACATCCATCCGCTGAGCTGCATGTACTCCCCCGCACCACGTGTACACCATCTCTATCTTTATTTATTATTTACACTGCAATGCCGGTTTCGTTCCACCAGTCCAAAGGCAACGAGCCAGCAGCAACCTCAAAGACGTCAATCTCAAAGCACACAGGCCGAGCCCATGAAGCCCGGCGACGTGCTCCCCGTCTCCGGAGACCCCGTGGCTCGCAGCGAGCGAGATGCCCTCCTCAACCGTGATGACCCCGGGCTCGTCGTCGCCGAGACCGACCTCCCGGGGAAACGCCTCGTCACCGCTTCCGCTGGCGGCCAGGTATTAATTAACATCGATCTCTCCAAGCTTCAAATTAAATGGGAAGTATTTATACCGGCCGTCATACAGTAGTTCAGGACCAGTAATCCCTTTTACCCCTTTCAACTCTACACTTCAGGTTGTGGCACAGTTCGCAGTTCCGGCGCCGGCTGCTGGAGGGGCAGTGCCGGAGGGTGAACCGGTGACGATGGGGGAGGCACTGGAAGCAGCGGCATTGATGGTCGACGGAGAGAAAAAGGTGGACCGCGCCGACGCGGCGGCGATCCAGGCGGCCGAGGCCCGGGCAACGGGGCTAGAAGGAGCGACGCCAGGGGGCGTGGGCTCGGAGGCACAGGCAGCGGCGGCCTCCAACGCCCGCGGTGAGGAAGGAGTCAGTCTCCGTGACGTCCTAAGGGATGCGACGTCGAAGATTCCGAGGGACAAGGTGGTGACACGGGAAGACGCACAGAAGGTTGTGGGTGCGGAACAGCGGAACCGGGGTCAGGGAGAGCCGGAGGGAGGCGTGGCGGCGTCGGTGGTAGCAGCCTCGAGGCTCAATGAGAACAGAAAGGCATAGAGGGACTGTTTTAGTCTCGTCTTCCCTTTTGTTAATTAGCATGGCATACTATCTCCGTGTTTTAGTACACTACAGGATATCAGAACCCAATAAATATGCTTTTATCTTAGGAAAGGCTTTTGCTGGGAGATATGTGCATGTTTTGCTTGAGTTGCAGTCAGCTGCAGCCAAAAATTGAATCTGGGGAATGGCAGTACACAGAGAGTTGTTTTAGTAACTCAAAAATGTGCTTCGGTCTTGTATTCTTACTGCTTTAATCCTACCATAGCAATGCGAATGGTGCATGGCAGGTGGTTTCCAATCAAATATGCCATCAAAATATACTTCATTTAATTCTTTATGATATTTTTTTTAATTTTTATTTCTTTTCTATTTAAAATACTAAGGTTTTATTGTAATTAAAGAGTGGTAGTAGTATATGATATGAAAAATCCATTAATATGTCATCATTTTCGGGGCAAAGCAGGACAATTCTATAAACTTGGCTTCGGACTATTGTCTTGTTATCCTCCCCCCCCCCCCCCGCGGCTCCTCCTGATATCATAGGCTTGAATCGTTTATCATTTTTTATTTTCCTAGATTCTAGTCCTCTTGCCACAATCTGAAAGGGACAAAATAGCGCAATAAGTCATCTCCATCTCTAGTTGGATCAAGCATACCATGCATGAAATATCAATTTTTCATGTTGGTGTATCCACGATACAAATTCATCAATATAAATTTTAAAATAGTTAATATATCTTATGAAGATATAAATCTCTAAATTAATGTAGAAGGATAATCTACTCTCTCTATCTTAATCTTTATACGATCGGTCTATAATAAGTTCCAGAAGATACTAACTCATAACTATAACATATTATCAATCAACATGATTATCCTGTTAAAGGTTCAAAAATATATTAGCTCTAAAATCATAGAAATTATGCTTTCAATAGCATATGTCAGTGAGCGTTCCGTAGCATGTCTCAAAAATTTTTAATTATAATGTACCATCAATCGGTATATGCCAGTGAAGACTTGACTCGAATGGATGCCAATGAAGACTCGACTCGAATGGATACTAGCTTCCGAATCTATGTGATCATAATTAAACTAGAAAGTAAAATATCATAATTGATAAATTTGATAAATATGTTAATAAAATAATATTAATACAATTCATGGTTGATCCAAATTTTGGAAAACTCATTTTATATGGAGCATACATAACATGTAATATACATAAGCATGAATAATATTATTAATTAAATTTTAATATTCAATTTAAACATTATAAAGCAAATCATATACATAATGAAATACTGGGGTAAACATTCTTAGTGCTGCTTAACTCATAAGCACAAGAAAACCCCCAATCACCACCTGACAAAGAAAGAGGGTTGGTCCGCTGTTGGGACTCTCAACCACTACCATAAAGAGCAGATTCGAGAGGGAGAAATGCTGCTAGTGGTGAAAGAAAATAGGGAAGCTCTGAGCAGTGAGAGGGGCTCCGGCCCTCCTCAACGGGAAAAAAAGGAGAGAGAGAAAGGAGAAGGAAAGGCCGGAGGGGATCCAGGCACATTGATGTTGGGCCTTCTTGCACGTGAAGCGGCAGCATTTTGCCCGTGATCGAATGAAGAATAGCAACACGGGGGTTGGGCTTGGCCTTGACTAGCAGTGGTGCTCGGCACCCTAGGATGAAAATTGATGCTAAGTGAGGGAAAGGTGGCCAGCAAGGGTGTAATCGTGAAACCGTGGTGGCAAGGCACGAAGGAAGAGAAGAAAATGTAATGCTTGTTTGGCTTGGTAGATACAGAGGAGTCCTTCCTCTATTCAAAACTATGATTCGAGGAAAAAAATAAATGATAGAGAGGCAATAATCATGTGCCCTCCTTTATTTATCAGGATATGGGATCGAGCTTGTTGGTGTAGAATTTGGTTGACATCGGATCAAATTGAAGTCGAGAAAGACGAGGTCGCCGTCGGTGACCTGCAAAATAAAGTTTCATCTGAAGTCGATGATGATGGTTCCGGTAGGATCCTCTGATGGTCAAATTAGCTCTTTTGACCAACAAGAATGGAGTATTCGGAAAAGAGCTTGGAGGAGTTTCAAGAAGAAGAAAAGAGCTTAGAGAAAATGCATCTGAAGGATCCCTTTTTATAGATGGAGCTTGTTGTAACAGTCGTAACCGTCCTGATAAATGTCAATCGTAATCATCCTGATAAATGATAATCATAACTATCCTGATAAATGCCAATCGTAATCGTCTTGATAAATGACAATCGTAACCGTCCTGATAAATAATAATCATAACCGTTCAATAGTGGGATCGCCTGTAGGAATTTGTCTGAAGAAAAAGTCCGAAAGAAGTTTGGTTCTTGTAGGAATTCGACTGCTGGAAGAAGTTCGGAAGGAGTTCGGCTTCTGAAGGAATTCAATTGCTGAAAAGAGTTCGGTTCCTGTAGCAATTCAATTGCTAGAAGAATCCGGAAGGAGTTTGGCTTCCGAAGAAATTCGATTGAAGAAAAAATTCGGAAGGAATTCGTCTCTCGTAGAAATCCAACTGAAAAAGGAATTTGAAAGGAGGCTGACTGCTGGAGGAATCTGGAAGGAGTTTGGCTTCCGTAGAAGTCCGACTGAAGAAGAAATCTGGAAGGAGTTCGACTTCCGTAGAAGTCCGACTGCTGGAGGAATCTGAAAGGAGTTCGACCGCTGGAAAAGTTTGATTGGATTCAGTCGTTGGAGGAGTTCGATTGGGCTCGACCGCTGGAAAGAGAATTTTTGATTGAAGATCTTCCATGATTACCGATTGCATTAGGCTAAGCGTCAGACTGAACTTCGATAGGAGTGGGGTTTATCCCCAACAATAGTCCCCCTACTTTCGAATTTGAAACTCGAAGAAAGGGAGTACAAAAAGGGCGACTATCGAAATTTTCTTCAGGGCTCTGCACTAGTTCAGGTTGAAGCTCAGGGGAGATCTTATTTTCAGCCAAAGTTGACGTTGAAGTTGAGGCCCACGGGAGATCTTGTCTCCAGTCTAAGTTGACGTCGAAATTGAAGCTCGGGCACAATAGGACCGTCGTAGGGGCCTCTCCTCTT
Source organism: Cocos nucifera (assembly GCA_006176705.1). NCBI lineage: Eukaryota > Viridiplantae > Streptophyta > Magnoliopsida > Arecales > Arecaceae > Cocos > Cocos nucifera. The sequence goes on from QRFJ01000009.1 coordinate 2,547,155, forward strand.
ACCTCATCTAAAATAAATAAGGCCTTCGACTTTGCTCATGTTAGGACAAGGTTCTCCTCCTGTTCCTAATGGGCTGTGGGGGCACTTAAGGGCCATTATCAGGGCCTCTCTCTTCATCTCGTCTAAAATGAACGAGGCCTTCGACTTTGCTTACGTTAGGACGAGGTTCTCCTCCTGTTCCTAATGAACTGTAGAGGCATATAAGGACCGTTATCAAGGCCTCTCCCTTCGTCTCGTCTAAAATGAATGAGGCCTTCAATTTTGCTCATATTAAACGAGATTCTTCTCCTATTCCTAACGGACTATGGAGGCCCAAAGGGCCGTTGTCAGAACCTCTTCCCCATCTCGTATAAAATGAACGAGACCTTCGACTTTGCTCATATTAGGATGAAGTTCTCCTCCTATTTCTAACATGATCACTTTTGGTTGTTTCTTTTCTATCATCACATAGTCCTTGTACCGAGAAATAATAATGCTGAAATGAAGGAGTTTTATTGAAGAAAGATTACTGGTTGTACATTCTCAGATTTTCTGAGTTCCAAGATCGTGGAAGTGTTATTCCTTTGAGCTCCTTCAAGCGATAAGTTTCGGATCGGACGACCTCCATCACTTCATATGGGACTTTCCAATTTGGGACAAGCTTTCCTTGGCTCTGAGGCTGAGAGACGGTGACTCACCAAAACACTAAATCTTTCACTCTGAATGTTTTACTTTTGACTCTGGAGTTATAGTACCGGGTCACCCTTCGTCTGTAGGCCGCCATCCGAACCTAGACTTTCTTCCTTTTTTTCTTTCAATAGGTCGAGGTTGACTCTGAGGTCCTATGGGTTATACTGCTCATTGAAGGCCATGATCCGTGCTGATGAAAGTTTAAGTTCAATTGGGATGATTGCCTCTATTCCAAAGGTCAAGATGAATGGTGTTTCCCCAGTCGATAGCCTTTGAATAGTTCGGTATGCCTAAAGGACGTGGTAGAGTTTGTCCATCCAGACCTTTTTTGCTCTGTCGAGCCTTGTCTTGATGCCTTGCAGTAGAGTCCGATTAGTCACTTCAGCTTTTCCATTTGCCTGTGGATGAGCTACTATTGTGAAGGATGGAAGATGTTTAGATCTTCGCAGAACTCAGTGAACCTCATCCCAGCAAACTGTCATCCATTATCAGTTATGAGGATTCAGGGCAGACCGAATCGACAGACTATTGACTTTCAGATGAAGTTCTATACCTTGACCTCGGTAATTTTGGCTAGTGGTTCGGCTTCGACCCATTTGGTGAAGTAGTTGATCGCGATCAGGAGGAACTTTCATTGCTCGGATGCCGTCGGAAAAGAGCCAAGTATGTTCATTTTTCACTACAAAAATGGTCAGGGTGCACTCGGCAGAGTAAGCTCGGAGGTCGGCTATCTTTGTATGTTTGTATTCTTCTGACAGTGATAACATTTCTTAACATACTCCATAAAATTATGGTACAAGGTCGGCCAATAGTATCCTTACCGAAGTAGCTTTTGCGATAGGGACTTGGCTCCTACATGACTTTCATAGATTCCCTCATACATTTTTCATAATGCGAAGTTGGCCTCTGAAGGTTGGAGACATCTCAGCAGCGGTAGCGAGTATGACCTCTTATACAATCTACCTTCGTACAAAACGTACCGGAAGGCTCGATTCCTGAGTTTTCGAGCTTCTTTCGAATCTCGAGGAAGAACTCCCTCCCTAAGGTAGATAACCAATGGGTCGATCCAGCTCGGCTTGAGTTCTATCTGCAAAATGACCAGTGATTCCTCCAGACTTGGACACTTCAGAGTCTCAAAAAATATTTTTTTAGGCAGTTCGGCTGGAGCTGAAGTGGCCAACTTGGAGAGGAGGTCGGCTCTTTTATTTTGTCCTTGGAACCTGTCGAATGCCGAAACAGCTGAAGGTTGGAGTCAAGTTCTTTACTTTCTCAAGGTATTTCATCATACTTTCCTTCCACGCTTCGTAGCTGCCACTAACTTGGCCGATCAGTAATTAAAAATCACTGTAGATTTGAAGTCAATCTATTTTTAGTTCTCTTGCTATTTTTAATCCGGCGATCAGAGCTTCATACTCGGCCCCATTATTAGTCGCAGAAAATTCGAAGCGTAGCACATACTCGGTGACGACTTTCTCGGAGCTGACTAAGATTAATCCCACACCCGCTCCAGTAGAGTTGGACGAACCATCCACGTACAGAGCCCAAAAACCTTTAAGAATGTCGGCTATCTCTTTGGGGGGGGTTCGATTGCGACAACAAAGCGTCAGTCTCATTCTATTCAAGCTCAACATCATCGAAAATGGTACATTCCACTATAAAATCTGCTAATATTTAGACTTTGATCGATGGCCAAGGTCGATAATTGATATTGAATTTTGTAAGCTCGATTGTCCATTTTGTGATTCTCTCGGAACCATCTATTCATTGAAGGACTGTCTTTATTGGTTGATCCGTGAAGACCGTTATGGTGTGCCCTTGAAAGTAAGGTCGAAGCCTCCTAGCGGCAATTAGAAGAGAGTAAGTTGATTTTTTTAGCTTAGAGTACCGATCTCTACATCCCTTAGGATCCAACTTATGTAGTAGATCGGCCGCTGTATTTTCTCCTTGACTAGAACTGCTGCCAAGGCCGTCGGAGAGATCACTAGGTACAAGAATAATTTTTCTCCAGATTTGGGCTTTGCCAGTAGTGGGGACGAGCTGAGATAGTTTTTGAGCTCCTCAAACATCCGTTGGCATTCCATCATCTAGCAGAAATTTTTTGGTTGCTTGAGAACTTGGAAGAAGGGCATGCATCGCTCGACCGATCTCGAGACGAAGCGATTTAGGGATGCCACTTTTTCAGTCAAGCACTGAACTTCTTTGATTGTCTTTGAAGCGATCATCTCTTGAATAACTCGGATTTTCTCTGAATTTGCTTCAATCCCGTGTCTCAATACCATAAATTTCAAAAACTTTTCAGAGGTCACACCAAAGGCGCACTTGGTCGGGTTTAGCTTTATCTTATGCTTTCTGAGTGCACTAAAGATCTCTTCGAGATCGATGAGGTAATTTATAGAAGCTCGACTTTTGATGAGCATATCATCCACGTACACCTCTATGTTGTGGTCGATCTGCGCTTTGAAGATCTTGTTGACTAGATGCTGGTACGTTGCCCCTATCCAAAGGGCATAACCCTGTAACAATAATGACCATGGTTAGTTACAAAAGCAGTTTTCTCTTCATCCTCCGGTGCCATCCGTATCTGGTTATAATCAGAGAAGGCATCTATAAAGGTGAGGAGCTCGTGACCCGAGGTCGCATCCATCAGTTGATCAATCCTGGATAGAGGATAGCTGTCTTTTGGGCAGACCTTGTTTAGCTTCTTAAAGTCAATGCACATCCTCCACTTGCCATTGGCTTTCTTGATCAGAACCATATTTGAAATCCAAGTCGAATAGCTAACTTCTCAAATAAATTCGGCGTTAAGAAGCTTGTCGACTTCTTCTGCTATTATCTTCTACCTTTCTGGTGCATGGCTTCGAACTCTTTCTTTCACTAGTCGATATTTGGGGTCAATGGCCAGTCGATGTTTCATAACCTCAGCGTCAATCCTAGGCATATCTGTCGGAATCTAGACGAAGACGTCGGCATTCCTCCGTAAGAAGGCGATGAGCTGCTTCCGAACTTCATCTTTCAGATTGGAGCCAATTTGCACCGTATGTGCCGCATTTTCATCATTTAGGAGGATGGTCATAAGATCTTTTAAGGGCTCGCCCCGTTCTTCAGTAAAGTCATCGTGGACATCTAGCCGTCCATAGGACAAGGGTTGGACTGTGCTTCCTTTCGCAGGGTAATTCTTGAAGAAATCCGACTGCTGGAAGAATTCGAAAGGAGTTCGGCTCCCATAAAAGTCCGACTGCTGGAGGAATCCGGAAGGATTTCAGCCACTGAGGAAGTTCGGTTGGGTTCAGCCGTTGGAGGAGTTCGGTTGGGTTCGGCCGTTAAAGAAGTTTAATTGGATTCGACCGCTGGAAAGAGAATTTTTGATTGAAGATCTTCCGTGATTACCGATTGCATTAGATTAAGCATCAGACTGAACTTCGACGGAAGCAGGATTTATCCCTAACAAAGTTGAAAATGGAAGTATGTCCTCTCATCAAGTTGCCAAAAAGAAAAAAACTAGCTCAAAAGGCCTGGCCCTCAAAAATGGAAGGAGATGGTTAGATTCAAATGGATCCCTAGCTGATTTGGAAGATGGTGCGATCCATTGGGAAAAAGGAACACCCCCACCACAGCCCATTACATTTTGCGGGGAATCAAATTGCTAATCTAGCAGCAAAGCTAGTTGGACAGGATTCTTCTCGAATTTGAATAGAAATTTTTCGGAACCTACACCAATGCCTTACCCAACGTACTAAAGGTGCAGTTTTGTTGGCATTTAACGACAGATCGGGATCGGCTTCAGATTGCATATTTCGTGATTGATTTTCTTATATCCAATTATTCAAGCAGGCTCACACAGCTCTCAAAGCACTTTAATTTATCTTCCAGTGGTACGCATCATTAAAAAAAAAAAAAAAAAAAAAAAAAAAAAAAAAAAAAAAAAAAAAAAAACCGGTTCTAAATAAAGAAAAGGAAAGTCGGATCATTCTTTCGCGATCCAACCCGAACCCATCGGGGTCGGCCCTTTTCGTAATAATCCCAGAAAAAGGAAAAAAAAAAATCCGCAGGAACCCCACCTTATCCTTCGCAGGCCGCAGCACGATCCACTCCCCCCCCCCCGACCAAAACGAAGAAGAAGAAGAAGGGGAAAGAAAACGCTCCAAAATAATCCCTCCTCGCACAGGCGACCAATCCAATCCCATCTCTCTCCGCCCCTTCCACCTTCCAACCAGACCAGCAGGGGAGAAGAATAAAAAGAAATGGCCACAGCGACGAGCCTCCTCAACTTCGCCACCACCACCAAGCCCTTCCTCCTCCAACCCAGCCCACGCCACCAGAAGAACCACCGACCCCTCTCACTTCGCCGTCGTGTGGCGTTGGCGGCGGCGTTCAAGGTGACGATCGAGCACGAGGGAACGGCAAGGACGATCGAGGTGGGGCCGGAGGAGACGATCCTGGGGCGGGCGCTGGAGGAGGGGCTGTCGGTGCCGCACGACTGCAAGCTGGGGGTGTGCATGACGTGCCCCGCGCGGCTGCTGGCGGGCGAGGTAGACCAGAGCGAGGGGATGCTGAGCGACGACGTGGTGGAGCGCGGTTACGCCCTCCTCTGCGCCTCCTACCCCCGCTCCGACTGCTGCATCCGCACCATCCCCGAGGACGAGCTCCTCTCCCTCCAGCTTGCCACCGCCAACGACTGACCCCTACTCTAATTAACCAGTGAGCCCCTCTCTCCACTCCCCAGTTCTTCTCTTCTCTTCTATATAATATTCTTGGGAGAAGGCTTCTTTCCTTGACATTTATCTTGTGCTAATCGTGGATATATGTAATTGGATAGAATTTTAGTAGTGCTCTTCCAAGTTGAAGTATTAATTAGTTAAGAACTTAATTAGCAAATGTATGTGCTGTGAACTACCCAAATTTATACCTATCCCTCATCACTAAAATATATCTTTAAATCGGTTTTATTTTGCATTCAAATTCGTGCATGTACATAGGGTGCCTAATACGGAACAAGTAAACTAACTCTGATCCCTAAAATATAGTTAAAGCATACGTTTACCCATCCCTCATCACTGATTTGGATTTCATCATCGAATGTTATACCTAAAAGAGGAAAAAATAAATGAATAACAAAGTCTAAAGTTGTGTGGTCTATCAAGAGAGGTTTCAGGTCACACCGCAGGATTAGGCTGGATTCTTTTACAGGAATTGGGCGTGTTGACCTTTCAAGCCCATATTGTTCTAAAAGCTCATCCTAATGTTAGCCTACATCTCATTTGTCAGCCTGTTTGACTACACTTACAGGAAGAAATCTCTCAGGGCCTAATTGGGATTTCTGCGGGAATCGACGAGTCATTATGCGTTTATATAGGCCTCATCTACTCCATGAGTGCAATATGACGGCCAGCCCAATCTTGCTGGATTTCCCAAACAGGCCCTTGGTAGATGATTATCTCAAAGGATTTTAATCCAACAGGATCAAGGATCTAATGGAGCAGGGTGAGAAGACTTGAGGTGGTATTTCATTGATGACGTGTCCACAAAGCAATTAGAGAGAAGTCCTTACAATTAGGAATGAGTATCGTAACGTGTCCTCTTACTGGAAAAAAAGTATGGTAAATTACAATAAAATAAATCCACAATTGAAATTAGAACACAGATTACAATTATTTGGAAATAAAAACACATATTTGGTGGAATCTGTTCCCTTGAGTCACCACGAAGGATCGGTATTCCACTGATCTGCTGGTTGTTCTGGTTCACTTTCCAATGTCAGGAGAATGGTGTAGGTGCTCTACTGGTATTGTCAGAGGTACCCTCTGCATCGCAAATGATCAAATGCTACCATCAGTATGTTCAGCAACAAGGCTACCCACCTTCATCGTCCGTCCTAATGCTGTTAGCAACATTTTTGTCTGATTCTTAAAACCTTTTGTAGTAAGAAGGTAAGTAATAAGCAAGCATGTAAGATGGGAGAGAGGATGTGTTTGTTGTATTCTCTAGCCAAAATAGACAGAAAATATACTACAATAAACGCTTGAGACGTGCGGATTTAATAGAATAACAAGTAAGAAGAGATGATGTGTTGTGAGACGAAGAAAGCATACCTTTGCCTTGTAACGAGCACCTGAGATCGAACTCTAAGCCTCATGGTCGTGGACGTTGCAGCAAGCAAATTTATAATCACTATGCCACATGACGAGCAAACAAATGAATTACGGTTGGGAACATCGAACATTCTACATAGACACGCTAACACCACTCAGTTTACTAGCACGATGTGGAAGCTGGTGATAGGCTGCGCTGTGAGTGGAGCTGGACTGACTCCACCGACAAGCTTGTGTACCGCACCAATTGCCGAATGCCGCATCAACCCGATAAAATGAGTGGTGGTCTGACGGGTGATTGGTAGCAGCATCCCTGATAAATATATTTTTTATTTCATGCAGCACGGGTGTTATTTTTAAGTTCCATTGTATAATAATTAAGGAGAATGTCCCATATCAATTTGTAATTTGCATAAATCTTGCTTTTTTTTTCCTTTGAAAGGAAAGTGACCGGCTAAAATCATACTCAGATTTGAGTGCCTGTACCTGGTATGTATGTTTTGCCGACAGGTTCTATGAATCTTACCTTCTTGTAATACCTCCTAAACTTGCTTGCCTACTAAAATGCAACAGATGAATCAACTTGAAGATGCGTCCACATGCCTGTTTAATTAGAGAGAGAGAGAGAGAAGATACTTGGCTGCTTTGATGGCCTCCAAAGATCTGCTTGTCAAACTTTATTTTTCCAAGAACTATTGCTGCAAAACCTGTCCAACGAGCAGTGATTGGATGAAGTTTACTCATTGGCATACATCCTACTACTTGCATTCTTTGAAAAGAATGATGATAATCTTTTGATAATTTCTATTTCTTCAAATAATTTGCATCCAGCAAGGTTTGGTAAACCAACACTATCTTTTTCGGCATGACTAGAAGGGCTTATCCCCACTTTCTTCCCATAGCTACCCCACCCCACCGGGGTTGAAGCAATTGATGTAACGCATAATTAATGGAACTCTCATACCTCTTACACGGGGAGAGGAAGAAACATAACATCTAACCAAGCGCTTTGATTGCAACTCAATGTTATTTTTATAAAAAATACTTTCTACACCGCAGGCAGTATAGCTTCATGAATACCATCCGCAGTGATTGGCAAGCATGCAGACTCGGGTAAACAAAAAAATTTACGAGATGCTATGTCTTTATTTCGTCCAGGCCCGCATGCTTCGTAGGTAGTGTAGTGTAGAAAGTATCTTCCTATTTTTCATGAAAACCAAAATCTATCTTTCTTCCCGTGGTGATAGCCCTAGATGAGAGTAGAATTGTCTTTTCTTGTACGGGAGAGGGTGGAGACGGTGGAGGCATCGGAGGAGGCTGGGCATGGATTGCCAAAGGAGAAGAAGGAGACTGAGATGACCCAGGTTGATGATCTTGACAAAACTTGACCCACCATTCTTTATCGTGAATCCCTCTTCTTGGCAACGATAAGAGGCAGGCGTGCTTTATCTGCGAAGCAACTCATTTCTTGGGCACCATAGATCCAAAATCTCCCTTGATTTGCAATGGATAAGGGTTTCTAAGAGGCGGGTTTAGGGTTCCTAGGGTTTGTCTGTGAGTCAACTAAGAAATGAAAGATAATAGGTTCCATAGGATATCCTTTTTAAAATAGGATTCCCAATAACTAAGTCGACTCAAACTCAAGGTGAGTCGGCTTAGTGATAGATTGACTAAGTTTTTCATGAAGGAAAGAGTGAGTCTGCTCAGTCCGGTACAAATTGAACTGCCTAGATTTCAAGGCCAAAAATGATGAAGTTTAATCTTGCCTTTTCTTAATAAAATTAAAACATGAATCATTCAAGAAAATCCATCATATTAGAAGCAATTATTTCAACAAAAAAAATCACATTCAACAACTCAACAAATTGGATCAAATAAATTTAACTATTTTCTTATTGGATAAAATCTTTTTTCATTTAAAAGTTTAGTAAAGATATCTGCAATTTAATTTTCAATTAGCACATTCAAGGATTATATCATTACTTTGTACATGCTATTTAATAAAATGGTGTCTAACTTCTAAATATTTTATTCTTGAATGTAATATAGAATTTTTAATTAAATTTATGGCACTTGTATTGTCACATCGAATAGAAATATTATAACAAATAATATCATAGTTCTCTAGTTATTGTTTGATCCATAATAGTTGAGCGCAACAACTTCTAGCAGCAATATATTCGGCTTTTATTATAGACAAGGCTATTAAGTTTTATTTTTTGCCAAACCATGAGACCAAATTTACTCATAGAAATTGACATATACCACTTATACTCTTCCTATCTATGCAGCAACCAGCAAAATCTGAATCACTATTTCTAATTAAATTAAATAAAAATTATTTTGAATAACATAAACTTACATCTTGAGTATTTATTAAATACTTAAATATTCTTTTAACTATAATTGTATATGATTTCTTAGGATTTGATTGATAACATGCACACATACATATACTAAATATTATGTCCGGCCTACTTACAGTTAAATATAGCAAAGATTCAATCATACCTTGATATAGCTTGGGATCTGTTACTTTTTCTTTTGGATCTTGATTAAGCTTGCAACTTATGCTTATAGAGATGCCACTTCCTCTAACATTCTCCATCCTAAATTTTTTTAACATTTTCTTGATGTCTGTACTTTGGTTGATGAAGATTTTTTTATTTGATTGCTTGATCTGGAGTCTGAGAAAAAAAAATCAACTCTTCCATCATGCTCATTTCGAACTCTCTTTGTATAAGTCTAACAAAATCTCTACACGACTTTATTAGTAGCACCAAATATAATGTCATCAACATATAATTATATAATCAATAAATTATTTAATCTTCTTTTCATGAATAATGTTTTATCTATATTATCTTTTTTAAAATTATTATTTAATAAAAACTTACTTAATCTATCATACTAAGTTCTAGGTGTTTGTTTTAATCCATATAAAGCTTTCTTAAGTTTGAATATATGATTTAGCAATTCTTGATTTTCAAAACATGGAGGTTATTTTATATAAATTTTCTCCTCAATTAATCCATTCAATAATACACTCTTTACATCCATTTGAAAAAATTTAAATTCATACAGTAAGCAAATGCTAAGAGTAATCTAATAGTTTCAAGTCTAACTACGGGTGCAAAGGATTCATCAAATTTCATATCCTTCTCTTCATTATATCCTTGTGCAATCAATCTAGCTTTGTTTTTAATTACATTGCCCTTCTCATTAAGTTTATTCCTAAAGATCCTTTTTGTTCCAATTTCTAAAAGATTTTTAAGTCTTTCAACTAATTTTCAAACTTTATTTTTTTCGAATTGGTTTAATTCTTCTTGCATTACTAGAATCCAATTAAGATCTTTTTCAGCTCCCATTATATTTTTAGGTTTTAAATATGATACAAAAGTAAAATAATTTATAGCTTTCCCAAGTGATTCTCTAGTTTTAACATCATGAGAGGGATCACCGATTATTAATTTCTTAGGATGATTGGAATCATCCTCCATTCCGTTGGAAAATTGGATGTACCTTGTTCATTTTATGGTTGTGGCACATCTTCTTCAACATTTTGCTCCGCATCTTCTTTGTCTTGAGAAGGAGTATCTTCAATAGTCATATCATTTAACTTCTTCTCAAGATTTTCCACATCCACATTAAGCTCTTCTTTTCTTATTTTGAAAGAGTTAGCTTCATCAAAAATAATATGCACTGATTCTTCTATAATCAATGTTCTTTTATTAAAACTCTATATGCTCTTCTATGAGATGAATAACCTAAAAAAATGCCTTCATCTGATTTTGTATCAAAATTTTCTAATTTATCTTTACCATTTATTAAAATGAAACACCTACATCCAAAAATTTTAAAATATAAAATATTAGGTTTTTTTATAAAATTCATATGGAGTTTTCTTTAATATTGATCGTATTAAAGCTCTATTAAGCACATAGCATGCGATGTTAATAGCTTCCGACCAAAAGTATTTTGAAAGATTGCTTTCATAAAGCATTGTCCATGCCATTTCAATTAATGTCCTATTCTTTCTTTTTACCACCATATTTTGTTAAGATGTTCTAAGTGCAGAAAAATTATGATTAATTTAATTTTTAGAATAAAAATTTTTAAATCTATAATTTTTGAATTCAGTACCATGGTCACTTCTTATTTTTAAAATATTATATATTTTTTTACTAGTTATTTTATTAAATAAATCAACACACATATCAAAGGCTTCATCTTTATCTGCTAAGAATAATGTCCAGGTAAATCTAGAATAATCATCAATTATAACAAATTCAAATCTTTGTCCTCCAAGGCTAGTGGTTGAGATAGGTCCAAACAAATTCATATAAAGTAATTCTAGTGGCCTAGTTGTTGAGACAATATTCTTGGATTTGAAAGAGGATTTAGTTTATTTGCCAAGTTGATATTCTTTGCAAATTTTATTCTTTTCAAAATTTATCTTAGGTAAAGCTTTTACTAAATCAAGTTTAGTTAAACCTACTAATAAATCTATGCTTGTATTGAAGGAAAAAATATATTTTTCGGATCAGATTCGTTCAGATCTGATTTGATCAAGAAAAATTTCAAAAAAAATTTCTCTTAGATCTAAATCAAATCTGATATTTTTCAGATCTGATTTGATAGATCTAAAAAAATAAAATTAAATTAAAATAAATTAAATTAAATTAAATTTATACCTTGTTCTTGGATAATCTAATTATCCTGTGATGATCCTGCTGATTGTCTGAGGTTCTAGATACAGCCACGCAATCGTCTGGCCTCTACCGGTATCTACTCAAGCAAAATCTGGATATCTCATTCTTCTCGATCTATCCTTCGAAGATCAGATCTGGATCTAATCTTGAAGGTCTTCAAAATAATTTTTGAAGATTCGATGTCGTCTCTTGCAGCAGTGTTGTCTTCTTTCTTTCTTGTTGTCTTTCTCTTGCCTGAATCGCTCCAAACTTGAGCCCAAAGCCTCTTGGGTGTGAAGAGGAGAGAGAGGATCTGAGGAAGGCATGGAGAAGAGAGGGAGAGAGCAATGTGGTATGGGCAAAGGAAGAAGTCCTCTAAAGCTAGGCGCAGATAGGATTTATATAGATCCTACTGCGCCATGCAGTGCCACATCATTCCGACCAATCATGTCTCTTCGTGCAATCAGATCTAAATCTAATTGGTGGGATGACATCATCTGATCCAATCAAATGAGAGCCCATCTCCAACACCCTTAGGTGGCACCAAGACTGATCAAAGCAGAATCCTTGGCGCCACCTAGTTTGATTCCAAGAAGCAACTTGAAGTCCCATTTGTATGGGACTCCAAGCGTTCCTATCCTTGGGCGCACACCTCTCTAGGCATGCACCCCCTCCTTTTCTCTTTCTAGCAAGAGGACAAGCTCCTATCTGCTCTTCTATGGGTGCATGACATATTGGCAGATATTTAAGTATCAAAGGTCAACGTTTGACCAAAGTCAAAAGACAAGAATTAGTAGATGACGAAAAATGGCAGGTATTGTCTTAAATTTATCTCATAAATTAAGACAATCCTTTTTTTGACCTGGATAAGTTCTAGTCAGACCAAGTAAAGGTATCTGAGTGAGCATAAACACATTTAGCTCAGTCGAGACAACTTTTAATGATTGTAGAAGGAGAACATTAGGCTCAATCATGTGCTAGCACGATTTTCTTGAACCTAATTAAATCTAATTCAAATCAATTAAACTGGGTTAATCCAATTGATGATATCCAAATCCAAATTCTTATTTGTGTGATCCAGTTAAGTTCAGTTCTGTATGGTAATGGGATATGTCATGATCTCCATCATCGATATCATCGAAATACCTTTCAATGGATCAGAACTTTTCTGATTCAGACAACTAGAATGATCGATCATCTAAATTATTTTAATTACTTCCAAAATCCATCAGTGACACCTAGCAGTATATGGTGGCAACCCATCAAAACTAAAAATGAACCTCTTGGTGCAGTTACATGTGTGATTAAGTTCTTCTATCTGGCGCTCCGATCAGATTAGGGTTAAGATGAACTCGTCAAATCCTAATTTCTGTCATATGATTTAATCATTTGATTCAAGTCCGATGTGAAAACCTTAATAAAAACTCTTTCTGTTATTTCACTCTGCCATGGCCATGGACTTATGGACTTGATTCTCATGATCATCATAGGACTACTCCATATCTACCGAGGTAGATAGATTTTCTCTTGGTGCAATCCAATTTCTATAATGAACATGCTATAGCCAACATATATCTGAGGATTCCGAATGGCTAGGAGATCGAGTCATGGTGTAGTCAAACTATAGGACCCTCAAAGTGAACTATGATGCACCTCAGGTCAAAGAACCAGACACACCACTGCAGCTTCGAACCAGTCATCGACGAGAAGATAGACTTCCTTATGACTGCTCGAGATGGTCACGCTCAATATCCTCGTTCTCTAACAAGTATATATACTCTCACTCCGATGTCTCTACACCATAGACTCAAGACTCATCTACTATAAAAAAGCAATTATACACCAACCTTTCGGATCAATCACCATCCTTATGATGATCCTATGGTCGGGAGCATTTTATGAGTTAATAACGAAAATTCATATCTTAAATTTTTAATTCTTGAAAATAAGAATTATCATTACCATTAACTCAAGAAATGTATCACAAACACTAAATATACATTGTGATAGAAAATAATTTATTTTATTATTTATAGTCAAAATTATAATTTTTCTCTTAGAAGTGTACAACGAGTGTCAGCCAATTCTGACTTCTAAGGCACACATATCTAACAAACTCCCATTTGACCTAAAGCCAATTGGCTACAAATCTAAGTTCCATCTTCTTAAGGTGGGCTTCGATCTTCTGCTGGCCCCACGACTTTGTGAGTGGATCCATCGTATTTTCTATGGAGTCGACTTTCTTGACCTCGACGTAACCCTTCTCGAGGTAATCACGAATGAGGTGGTATCGCCGCTCGATGTGCTTGAATTTTTGGTGAAACCTCGACTCCTTAGCAAGGGCTATGGCACTATTGTTGTCGTAGTATAGAGAAATAGCATCTGATGGCATCACTCCGATCTTTGTGGCAAACTTTTTGTACCAGAATGCCTCATTTGCAACTTCTGATGCAGCGATATATTCTGCTTTCATGGTGGAATCTGCTATCACTGTCTGCTTGGAACTCTTCCAACTGATAGCACCACCATTACACACAAACAGACTCTCAAATGTCAACTTTCGATCATCTACATCGGACATAAAATCCATGTCTGTATACCTCTGGACTTGGAGTTCTTCATTACCAAAAATCGACAACATCTTCTTAGTTCTTCTCAAGTACTAAAGGATATATTTCATAGAAGTCCAGTGCTCTTCATCTGGATTTGACTGATATCTGCTCGTGAAACTCATAGCATGGGCTATATCAAGTCACGTAAATAACATGGCATACATGAGGCTCCCTATTGCTGAAGCATAGGAAATCTTGCTCATGCATTTTATCTCCTCAGGTGTGCTAGGGCACATCTTCTTGGAAAGATGAATGCCATGTCTGAAGGATACCAAATCCTCTTAGAGTTTTCCATGCTAAACCTCTTTAGCACTTCCTCTATATATATCTTCTGTGAAAGTCCTAGCATCCTATTCGGTCTATCTCTATAGACCTTAATTTTTAGAATTTAGGATGCTTCTCCTAGGTCTTTCATGAAGAATTCTTTGGATAACCATATTTTAACTATGATCAACATGAGAATATCATTCTCAATAAGAAGAATATCATCCACATACAATACGAGGAAGACAATAGTGCTCCCACTGATCTTTTTGAAGACACATGGTTTCTCCTCATTTTTGATGAAATCAAATAATTTGATCACATCATTAAAATGAGTATTCCAACTCAGAGATGCTTACTGATAGGAACGCAATGTTGTCGTTAAGACACTATATTTATCAGTTTAATTTAATTTCTTAAAATAATTAAAAATGCGTAGATAGCAGTGAGTCGGGTCGAATCCATAGGGAAGGTAGTATTTTTAGATTTGAAATCTTTGATTTTTGTAAAGAAAAGAAGAAGAGAATTTGAGTTTTTGGAATTAGGAGTGAAGTCGGAAAATTAAAAGTAAAAATTAAAAGATGCAGAAATTTAAATTTGGTACTAAGATCTATTAGTTAGATCTTAGCATCTACTTGCAATAAAATAAAAAGTAATAATTAAAGTGCAGAAATTAAATTACAATAAAAATAAAAAGTAAGAAATTAAAATACAAAAATAAAATTTTTATTAATTAAAATTTTAAAATTTAAATACATAAAATATAAAAAAAATAAAATAGCCTGATCTCTGATCTTGGATCGGCATTGGCAGAAAGATGGTGTAGAAGCTCGGCTCTTCTTCTCGGCACCCATTGCTTCGAAGCAGCCTTTAACCCATAGCCTGACTTCGCCCTGTACCAAAGCTTCACCTTGATCGGAGATGTTGATTTCTGGTGGCCTAGGGTCCTTTTTATAGAGCTAGGAGGGCTGGATATTTTTTCTAAAGGCAATATGGGACTAATAGCCTTTATAATCATCAAAATACAAAGAAATTTGAATAAAATTTGAATCAAAATAGCTCTGATATGACTCTAGTAAATCTGATAAAATCCAGCCATTCAACAGAAATCCAACAGTGCAAAAATCATCAAAATCGGATGCAGATCAGCCCAGATCAGGTCGGATTAATTTCTGGCCATTGGATCGCACTTGATGGAGGAAATCTGGCCGCAAATCATGCACCTGAGAGTTTGATCGCCGTTGGGAGCTTTCTGGACCGTCGGATCGTCGCCTGGATCGAGCGCTGCCATCCGATGGTGATCCGCGTGATGTCTGTAGCTGAATAAAATCCGAAAGCAACCACAGCCATCCGATCCTAACCGCAAACAACCACATCCGTCCGATCGCGCAATCACTATTTCCATGGACCGCGTAGACTGGCCGCACCGCACACCGCAACCAATCAGGGCCTCTGTTGCCAAGCGAAAAGACTAAATTACCCTTGTGAGCCGCGATAAATTTCTGTAGACCCTTTAGGGGTCTAGGTCCACCACGTGGCAAGCTCTGATTCGATGGATTTTGCTGAGCTGGCGGTCCACGCCTGGATCGTGGACCGGCTGATGGCTTCAACGGTTGAGTCGGCTTTGATGGCTTGGCTTGGCTTGGTGGCTCGGCTTGCGGAGCCGGCTGAGCCATTTTCTTTTTTTATTTAATTTTTATTTATTTTATATTTTTTAAAAATTTATATCTTTTCCATTTTAGCTCCGTTTTATTTGAAATTTATTTCATTATGATCAAAAAAATGAGCTCTTTCTATTAATAATAAAATTTTATTTTTTTAATTTTTTATTATTTTTTAATTAATTTTTTAATTAATAAAAATATAAATTTTTTAAAAATTATATATAAATTGATTAATAATTTTTAAAAATTAATATAAATTAATTAATAAATTAATACTTTTATTGATGAATTTATGATGCTTATCACTTACTTAAGTCTATATATGGACCTTTGCAGTTTGCATACCTTATGATCAGCATCACTGAATGTGAAACCTAGCGGCTGTTCCATATAGATATCTTCCTCAAGGTATCTATTTAAGAACGCCATTTTTACATCCATTTGTCATATTTTATAATCAAAATAGACTACAATAGCAAGCAATGTGCGGATGAATTTTAACATAGCTACTGACGAAAAGGTATCTGGATGTTAATGCCTTCGCATTGACTATACCCTTTTGCCACTAATCTAACTTTGAATGTCTCCATATTTTTATCTGCACCAATCTTTCTCTTGTAGATCCATTTACATCCAATAGGTACTATACCTTCTAGTGGATCTATTAAGATTCAGACTTGATTTGAGTGCATCGAATCAATTTCTGACTTCATTGCCTCTAACTATTTCTCGGATTGATATCTGATATCATCTCATTATAGCTTTTGGGATCATCACCATGAACCCTATTATCTACGAGAAATATTTTCTCTACTTCCTTTGAAATAGTACCTAAGTACCTCTCAAGGAGACGAAAAATCCTTTTTTGATCTACGAGATGGAGGTAGTGATTATATTGGCTTAACCTGATTTGGTTCTATTTGGTCCTTAGCTCATTGCTCTTGTGAGACTTTCTCCTCAAGCTTGATCTGCTTTCCAATGCTGCTATCTTGAATAAACTATTTTTCAAAAAAGATGGCATATCGACTCATAATTACATTATGATCTTCTAAAATATAGAAATAATATCCTAATGACTCTTCAGGATATCCTATAAAATGAGCTCTAAAAGATCTAAAGTCTAACTTATCCGTTTGTTGTCTTTTGACATGAGCCGGATAACCCCAAATTTTGAGATGACTCAGATTTAGTTTTTTATCATGCCATATCTCATACGGTATGGTAGAAACGATTTTAGAAGGAATCCTACTCAATAAGTATATTGTAGTTAACAAACTATATCTCCAAAAAAAATCAAGAAGGTTTGTAAAGCTCATCATGGATCGGACCATATCTAATAAGGTCAGGTTCCTCCATTTTGAAAATCCCGTTGAGTTGAGGTGTTTCAGGTGGAGTCCATTGAGAGACTATGTTATTTTTCTTGAGATAATCCAGGAATTTTTGACTAAGGTATTCACCTCCTTGATCTGATCGAAGGATCTTAATGGATTTTTCAGTTTGCTTTTTTACTTCATGTCTGAATTTTTTGAATTTTTCAAAAGCTTCAAACTTGTGTCTCATGAGATATACATACCCATACCTAGATAAATTATTAATAAAGATTATGAAGTAGACAAAGTTGCCTCTAGTCGGCACATCAAATGGGCTGCATACATCAGTATATACTAGGGCAAGAAGATCCGTGGTCCTTTTCCCATATCCTATAAAAGAAAGCTTAGTCATTTTGCCATGAAGATAAGATTCATAAATTTGATATGACTCGAAAGTCAACGGACTCAATAGCCTAATATTTTCTAATTTGTTAACCCTATCTTCTATTATATGACCTAGTCTTAGGTGCCATAGATACCTATCATTTGGACTGTCCCTAGGTCGTTTCATGGCATTCATATTTTGCTCGATATTAATAACAGATACATCAATATGTAACTGATAAAGATCGTTAATAAGAAAATCACTTGCAATTTTATTTTTCATAAAGAATGTTATAATGGTCCTTAAGAAAATTAATTACATAGCCTTCTAGTGCTAGGCATGAAACGGAAATCAAATTTCTGCTTACTGCGGGCACATAATAACAATCTTTTAATTCTAAGTCTAAATCAGATGGTAGTCGAAGAGGATATGTTTCCACGACCATAGCAGCAATTCTTACTCTATTTTCAATGCGTAGGATCATCTCACCATCCCTCAGCCTTCTGCTATCCTCAAGATCTTTCATGGAAGTGCACAAATGAGCACCAGAATCAGAGTCAAGCATCCAACTGGATGCAGAAAAAATTATAAGGTTAGACTCAATGACGAGCATACCTCCAGAAGGACATATCTCCTTCTTGTTCTTCAAGGTGGTCAAGTATGTTGGGCAGTTTTACTTTCAATGGCCGTCAGTGTTACAATGAAAATACTTTTCTTTATCAGCGGCCTTCTTCTTCAGCTTTGTCATTTTCTTCTTTCCTCCTTCCATCTTTTGTCTTTTCACAGACTTCTTCTTCTTTTCAAAAGATTTTCTCTTGAAAAAAATCCATTCCATAGCAAGCACTGAGCCTTTAGAACCTTTCATAGAAAGCTCAGCAGTAACCAGCATGTTTATAAGCTCGGTCAGAAAATTTTGAAGTTTATGCATATGGTAATTCATGATGAACTGCCCATATGCTTCAGTCAAAGATTGCAGAATTATATCATTCTGCAGATCTAAGTCCAACTTCACTCTGAGCTTCTTAAACTCTTCCAAGTCCTTGATCATCATTAGATAATGATCTTAGACTGACTGTCCATCACGCATTTTAGCCTTGAATAGTCATTTAGTGACTTGATACTTGGTTGCATGACTCTATTCACCAAACATCTCTTATAGGTGAGCCAATATTTGGTGGACAGTCTTGATATCTTCATGTTGGCACTGAAGCTCATCAAACATCGAGCCCAATATGTAATATCTGATCTTGTTATCTTCGTCAGTCCACTTGTCAAGAGACGCTCTCTGTTTAGTGGATGGACGAGCTGATAAGGTAGGAGGATCCTGGTCCAATACATGAGTTAACTTTTCAAAATCTAAATGATTTTGAAGTATTGGAGCCAATCATTGTAATTGGGTCCGATCAGTCTATGGGTGTCCAAGATATCTGCTAGTGGGTTGGACACAGACATTTTTCTGTAAAAAGTCAAAATTTTTAGTTAGATATTATAATTAAGACTTGATCAATTTATTTAAAAATTTTATTTTTAAATAAATTAGCTTTCACTATTTTTTTGGATTTCTACACTTTTTCTGTAGAGATGCAAAAATCTTCATGATTAATGTTGGTGCAGAAATCCGTCGCCGTCGGAGGTCGCCGAAATCGAGGCCGCTGAGTGCCGCCGGGGACCTGCAAAACGAAGTCCCGTCCGGAACCGGTGGGGTGGTGGCTCCGGCAGGACCCTCCGACGGTCAAGTTAGTTTCCGGCCAACAGTAATGGAGTGCTCGGAATGAGTTCCGGAGCTTAGAGATGTGGAGGAGAGCTTAGAGAGTCGAGAGTTCAGAGAGCTTAGCCTTAGTATGTCGGGAGGGGTCCTTTTATAGCGGAGCTTAGTTGATGGTGACGGCTGTGCCGTCTGGCAGAGAGTCGTCGAGCAGCATGGAGTTTGGTACGGAGAGGAAGGCGTCGTCCGGTAGATCGTGGGAGCCATACCGGCGAGCCGTGGGCCGCATGGAGTCCGGTACGGAGAGGAAGGTGCCGTCCGGTCTTGCTGCAGGCGACAGTTCGTCCAATGGAGTTCGGACTTGTAATAGAGTTCGGCCGAGGGGGAAGCTGGGGGAGTTCGTCTGGCTGAAGGGTTCGGCCACTTGGGCTCGCCTGAAGTCGGTCCGAAGGAGTTCGGCCGTGGGGTCCGAATGGGTTCGGGCTTGTAGGAGAGTTCGGCTGAAGGGAAAACCCGGGAGGAGGCTCGGATGGCCGAACGGGCGTCTGGGAGGAGTCCGTCTCCCGAAGAAGTCCAGCCGCTTGGAGTCCAAGGAGCTCGGCCGTCAGGAAGTTCGGCTGGCGGTGGGAGTTCGGCCTCTAGGCAGTTCGGCCCGGACCTCGGCGCAGGGGAGCTCGGCCTCTAAGGCAGTTCGGCCGTGGACCTTGGCGCAGGGGAGTTCGGCTTCTAGGCAGTTCGGCCCGGACCCTTGGCGGTCGGGGAGCTCGCCTCTAGGCAAGGAGTTCGGCCGGACCTTGGCGCAGGGGAGTTCGGCCTAGGCAGTTCGGCCCGGACCTTGGCGCAGGGGAGCTCGGCCTCTAGGCAAGTTCGGCCCGGACCTTGGCGCAGGGGAAGTTCGGCCTCTAGGCAGTTCGGCCGGACCTTGGCGCAGGGGAGCTTCGGCCTCTAGGCAGTTCGGCCCGGACCTTGGCGCAGGGGAGTTCGGCCTCTAGGCAGTTCGGCCCGGACCTTGGCAGGGGAGTCGGCCTCTAGGCAGTTCGGCCCGGACCTTGGGCAGGGAGTTCGGCCTCTAGGCAGTTCGGCCCGGACCTTGGCGCAGGGGAGTTCGGCCTCTAGGCAGTTCGGCCCGGACCTTGGCGCAGGGGCTTGGCCTGGCGCCTGGCGCTAAAGCTCTTCAGCGGCTACTGGTTACATTGGGCTGAGCGTCGGGCCGGGCTTCGGCAGGAGCGGGATTTATCCCCAACAGTAGCCCCCCCACTCCCGAGTTCAAAAATTGAAGGAAGGAAGTACCAAAACAGGCGACTGCCGAAGTCTTCTTCCAGGCTCCGCATTTGTTGCAGCTGAAGCTCGGGGGAGGTCTCATCTCCAGCCAATATTGACGCTGAAGTTGAGGCTGAGGCTTGGGGGAGACCTCATCTTCAGTCGATGTTTGGAGTTGAAATGGAACTCGTTTCCAGCTAAAGTCGATGAAGCTGATGTTGAAGCCGAAGTAAATCTCGCCTCCTTCGGTCGAGGTCGGATTTGAGCTCCTCGGGGGCGACATTATCTTCGTCGAGTTGAAGTCGACTCGAGGGAGACCTCCTATCTTGCAGCCGAGGTTGAAAGTGCGCGCTCGGGGGAGATCTTATCTCCTACGGCCGAGCTTCCCTCGGGGGAGATCTTATCCTCCTGCAGCCGAAGTGAAGTGCGCGCTCGGGGGAGATCTTATCTCCTGCAGCCGAGCTGAAGTCCCCTCGGGGGAGATCTTATCTCCTGCGGTCGAGGTCGGTGCTCGCGTTAGGACGAGGTTCTCCTCCTGTTCCTAACCGAGATTGTTCCGATCGCTCGGGAGAGATCTTATCTCTGGCTGAACTTGTTGTTCGGGAGAGATCTTATCTCTGGCCGAACTTGTTGTTCGGGAGAGATCTTATCTCTGGCCGAACTTTGCCTTTGGGAAGAGATCTTATCTCTGGCCGAGGTTGCGGTTCGGGAGAGATCTTATCTCTGACCGACCTTGTTGTTCGGAGAGATCTTATCTCTGGCCGAACTTGTTGTTCGGGAGAGATCTTATCTCTGGCCGAACTTTGCCCTCGGGAGAGATCTTATCTCTGGCCGAGGTTGCGGTTCAGGAGAGATCTTATCTCTGGCCGACCTTGTTGTTCGGGAGAGATCTTATCTCTGGCCGAACTTGTTGTTCGGGAGCGATCTTATCTCTGGCCGAACTTTGCCCTCGGGAGAGATCTTATCTCTGACCGAGGTTGCGGTTCGGGAGAGATCTTATCTCTGGCCGACCTTGTTGTTCGCGAGAGATCTTATCTCTGGCCGAACTTTGCCCTCGGGAGAGATCTTATCTCTGGCCGAGGTTGCGGTTCGGGAGAGATCTTATCTCTGGCCGACCTTGTTGTTCGGGAGAGATCTTATCTCTGGCCGAACTTGTTATTCAGGAGAGATCTTATCTCTGGCCGAATTTGTTGTTCGGGAGAGATCTTATCTCTGGCCGAACTTTGCCCTCGGGAGAGATCTTATCTCTGGCCGAGGTTGCAGTTCGGGAGAGATCTTATCTCTGGCTGAACTCGTGGTTCGGGAGAGATCTTATCTCTGACCGAACTTGGCCCCCGGAAGAGATCTTATCTCTGGCCGACCTTGTTGTTCGGGAGAGATCTTATCTCTGGCCGAACTTGTTGTTCGGGAGAGATCTTATCTCTGGCCGAATTGTCGGGAGAGATCTTATCTCTGGCCGAGTTTGTTGCGTTCGGGAGAGATTCTTGGGGCTCGGGAGAGATCTTATCTCTGGCCGACTTGTTGTTCTCGGGAGAGATCTTATCTCTGGCCGAACTTGTTTGTTCGGGAGAGATCTTATCTCTGGCCGAACTTTGCCCTCGGGAGAGATCTTATCTCTGGCCGAGGTTGCGGTTCTCGGGAGAGATCTTATCTCTGGCCGAGGTTGATGTGCGCGCTCGGGGGAGATCTTATCTCCTGCGGCCGAGCTTCTCTCGGGGAGATCTTATCTCCTGCGGCCGAGGTGCGCGCTCGGGGGAGATCTTATCTCCTGCGGCCGAGGTGCGCGCTCGGGGGAGATCTTATCTCCTGCGGCCGAGCTTCTCTCGGGGGAGATCTTATCTCCTGCGGCCGAGGTGTGCGCTCGGGGGAGATCTTATCTCCTGCGGCCGAGCTTGTTGCTCGCGTTAGGACGAGGTTCTCCTCCTGTTCCTAACGCGGCGATTATTGACTGCTGCTCTCCTGTCATCGCATAGTTTTCGCATCCAGAAATAATATTATGTAGAGAGGAGAATTTTACCGAAGGGAAATCGTGGACAGCGCGCTCTCGTTTGAGGGGTCGATGGGGCGTTGTTCCTCGGAGCTCCCTCGAGCAGCAAGTCCCGCCCAGACGACCTCCTCTATCTCATGCCGGCCTTCATAATTTGGACCATGCTTCTCTTGACTTTGTCGCTGGGGATGACAATCACCGATGTAGCTAGCTCCTAGCTCCTCCCCGGGGTGGCGTTGATGACGCCGCGGGACGGCCAACCTTCTTGTCTTTTCCGGTTACGGCAGTGCCTATAGCCGATCTTCTCCTTGATCGCGCATGTTTGGAGAGGCCGTAGTCCTTCAGGTCTTGGCGGTTGGCTCTTAACTTTGCCGAGAATTCGAGTTAGAGGAGCGGGTCGTAGTTGCGGAACCTTCTGGGAGGGGGGCTTCGTTCCGTCCTTGCCGGCGCCGAACTTTATTTTGGAGGTTGAGTTGAGGAGTTCGGCTTTCCACCGAGCTTCATTTTACCTTGATGCCGAGCTTTGGGGGGAGCCCGGCTTTTCTCCGAGCCGAACTTCTTTCCGCTTCGGCTGGGAAACTTCTGCTCTCTGTTTCTCTCTTCGGGGCGATTGGGCTCTTCCTTAAGGCTGATTTCTCACGCCCTCATGGCGGGCTTGCTGGTGGAGTCGCTACCGGAGACTGCTGTAAAGCGTGCAACGCCTCCGTGAGGCCACGGCCATGGATCTGTCGGTCAAGCAGGCCGAACTGCTTCACATCCACCGCGGGTTCAGGTGGAACCTAGGCCGCCGGGGCCGGAGCAGGGACAGACGGACTCGGAGGGGATCGAGCCGCGGAAGCCGTCGAGCGCCGCGTCGAAGCCCTTTTGGGGGGCATTTCCTCTTTCCAGAGAAGGAATTCTGAAGAGGGAGAAGAGAGATCCGGAGCAGGGGCGGAAAATCGTCGCCGAGCACTCCTTTAAGAACAAGGGAACCTCGAAGGTTCAAGCCCTTCCTCTAGCGCCAATCTGTTGGTGCAAAAATCCGTCGCCGCCGGAGGTCGCCGAAATCGAGGCCGCTGAGCGCCGCCGGGGACCTGCAAAACGAAGTCCCGTCCAGAACCGGTGGGGTGGTGGCTCCGGCAGGACCCTCCGACGGTCAAGTTAGTTTTCGGCCAACAGTAATGGAGTGCTCGGAATGAGTTTCGGAGCTTAGAGATGTGGAGGAGAGCTTAGAGAGTCGAGAGTTCAGAGAGCTTAGCCTTAGTATGTCAGGAGGGGTCCTTTTATAGCGGAGCTTAGTTGATGGTGACGGCTGTGCCGTCTGGTAGAGAGTCGTCGAGCAGCATGGAGTTTGGTACGGAGAGGAAGGCGTCGTCCGGTAGATCGTGGGAGCCATACCGGCGACGCCGTGGGCCGCATGGAGTCCGGTACGGAGAGGAAGGCATCGTCCGGTAGATCGTGGCGTTGCCATACCGGTGAAGTCGTGGGCCGCAATGGAGTCCGGTACGGAGAGGAAGGCGTCGCCTCCGGTAGATCGTGGGAGCCATACCGGCGAGCCGTGGGCCGCATGGAGTCCAGGCACGGAAGAGGAAGGCTGCCGTCCGGATCTTGCTGGCAGGCGACAGTTCGTCCAATGGGGTTCGGCTATCTTGTAACAGAGTTCGGCCGAGGGACGAAAGCTGGGGGAGTTCGACCGCTGAGAGGCTGAAGGGTTCGGTTGGGGCCAGTTGAAGGACTTCGGTTGCTAGTTGGTTCGGCCAGGGCTCGCTGAGGAGTTCGGCCGCCTGGAGTCGGTACGAAGGAGTTCGACCGCCTGGGCTCACCTGGAGTCGGTCCGAATGGAGTTCGGGCTTGTAGGAGAGTTCGGCTGAAAGGGAAACCCGGGAGGAACTCGGCCGCAGAAAGGTTCGCAGGAGCTCGGATGGCCGAACGGGCGTCTGGGAGGAGTCCGTCTCCCGAAGAAGTCCAGCCGCTTGGAGTCCAAGGAGCTCGGCCGTCAGGAAAGTTCGGCTGGCGGTGGGAGTTCGGCCTCTAGGCAGTTCGGCCCGGACCTCGGCGCAGGGAGCTCGGCCTCTAGGCAGTTCGGCCCGGACCTTGGCGCAGGGGAGTTCGGCCTCTAGGCAGTTCGGCCCGAACCTTGGCGCAGGGGAGCTTCGGCCTCTAGGCAGTTCGGCCCGGACCTTGGCGCAGGGGAGCTCGGCCTCTAGGCAGTTCGGCCCGGACCTTGGCGTAGGGGAGCTCGGCCTCTAGGCAGTTCGGCCCGGACCTTGGCGCAGGGGAGCTTCGTTCTCTAGGCAGTTCGGCCCGGACCTTGGCGCAGGGGAGCTCGGCTCTAGGCAGTTCGGCCCGGACCTTGGTGCAGGGGAGTTCGGCCTCTAGGCAGTTCGGCCGGACCTTGGCGTAGGGGAGCTTCGGCCTCTAGGCAGTTCGGCCCGGACCTTGGCGCAGGGGAGTTCGGCCTCTAGGCAGTTCGGCCCGGACCTTGGCGCAGGGGCTTGGCCTGGCGCCTGGCGCTAAAGCTCTTCAGCGGCTACTGGTTACATTGGGCTGAGCGTCGGGCCGGGCTTCGGCAGGAGCGGGATTTATCCCCAATAATTAATAATTTCTAGTGGATGGTACAGTCCCACCAACTGACTCATCACCTCACCTAACAGTTATTGATGATGGATTAGCTAATAAGTGAACAACTCTTATTCAATGATTCTCTAATCATGGTGCATCCAAACTTGATCTCTAATTCATGAATCTCACCATGCCCGAAATATTGATCTACTCCTTAGTTAAGTCAGACCCACCATTTGCACAGATTGGATTCCTAATTGAGTCTCTCACCATATTCGAAATATTGAGCTCAATCCATCCTCCAGCCTATAGCATCCAATGCCTAATAGACATGATTGTGTCTTCTCGATGCAACTGAACTACTGTAATCAGTCGAGAACAATCAACCCCGAGAAGGGTCCGCACATCTACAATGGTGAAAGATCTTAGACTTAATCTTTTCTTAGAAAGATTTGATTTAGGTTTCATTAAACTAGACTTGACATAGTCATAACCATTATGACTAATCTAGTGGTATGGGTTAGCTCAGATTATTGACCACCTCAGATCAGAACTGAGCCAACAAATATGGCTAAGTAAGTGAGACCGATAGAAGGGATATGTCATTAACTCGATAAGAATGCATTCGAGTCGAGTAGCTCTCAATTAAAAATCAGTCGATCGTATCTGCCAAACTTACCTTAGACACTAAATTATTGAGTTAGAACCAATCGAGTTAGCCTACAATCCAGACTCTAACCATTGAGCCTAATTAGATCTTAGCTTGATCGATCACTCATATGATTCGATCTTGACCCAGACTTAATCCTATTAGGTTGGTCAGTTTAAGCACTCTTGATCCCATCTAACCAACTTTTGATTCGGTTTAATCAATCGCTTAAACCTAATTGAACTACCCAAGTTCGAATCCAATTTTATGAATATATCTTGGATCTAAAATTTTTAATTTTAGATCTAATATATATATTTCATAATCTTAATTCTTAATTAAGTTTAGGGTTTACAAATAAAATATGTAAATAAAATTCTAAGATTTTAGGACCTAGAATTTTGCAAAAAATAAGTTCTTGATTTCTAATTAAGGATGAATGCGCAGCACCCCTACATATCATAAGAATATCCCATAGAATGGAAGAAGAGGACATTTAAATCCTACTTTGTTCTTATAAATGGATAGTCAAGGAAAATGCCTTAATCAGAAATATAAAAACTATAAAACTAGTTAGATCTATATCATATATCTCATATATAAAAATTGATCTAACTATAAACATGTTTTGCATACATCTCATGTATCATATCATGCATGTTTTCAGATCTAAATTATCTTATAATTATGTAAAAAATTAAATTTAAATTAATCACATTAAAATAAATTCTATTCTAGATAATTATCTAGAACTATTCTACAACTAGTCTAAATATGCATTCATCATATCTCATATAAATCAAAAATTAAATATTTTTATTTTTTATTTTTTAAATTTTATTATAATATTTATAATATTAAAAAATAGTAAATAAATTAATCTAAAATTATAACTTAATTAAATTAAATTATGATCATGCAAGACTATACATAGAATAATTTTATTCTACAACTAGTCATGCATCTTGTAGAACTTAGATCTAAATTATTTAATTTTAATTTTTTTGATTTCAGATCTAATTACATCTTATGTGATATCTAAAATTATCTAATTATTAAATTAAAATTAAATTAAAATTAGATCTAAATAATTTATGGAAACCTGACTCTGATACCAGTTGAAGGAAAAAATCTATTTTTCGGATCAGATTCGTTTAGATCTGATTTGATCAAAAAAAATAATTTAAAATTTTTTTCTCTTAGATCTAAATCAAATTTGATATTTTTTAGATCTAATTTGATAGATCTAATAAAATAAAATTAAATTAAAATAAATTAAATTAGATTTAATTTATATATTGTTCTTGGATAATCTAATTATCCTGTGATGATCCTACTGATTATCTGAGGTTCTAGATGCAGCCACGCAATCGTCTGGTTTCTATCGATATCCACTAGGATAGGATTTGGATATCTTCTTCTTCTTGATCTATCCTCCAAAGATTAGATCTGGATTTATTCTTGAAGTTCTTCAAAATAAGTTTTAAAGATTCGATGTCATCTCTTGCAGCAATGCCGTCTTCTTCCTTTCTTGTCGCCTTTCTCTTGCCTGGATCACACCAAACTTGAGCCCAAAGCCTCTTGGGCATGGAGAGGAGAGAGAGGATCTGAGGAAGGTATGGAGGAGAGAGGGAGAGAGCAATGTGACATGGGCAAAGGGAGAAGTCTTCTAAAGCTAGACGCAGACAAGATTTATATAGATCCTGTTGCGCCATGCAGTGCCACATCATCCAGACCAATCACGTCTCTTCGTGCAATCAGATCTAAATTTGATTGATGCGATGACATCATCTGATCCAATTAAATGATAGTCCCTCTCCAATACCCTTAGGTGGCGCCAAGACTAGTCAAAGTAGAGTCCTTGGCGCCACCTAGTTTGATTCCAAGAAGCAACCTGGAGTCCCATCTGTATGGAACTCCAGGTGTCCCTATCCTTGGGCGCACACCTCCCTAGGTGTGTGCCCCTCCTTTTCTCTTTCTAGCAAGGGGACAAGCCTCTATCTGCTCTCCTATGGGTGCATGATACATGGGCAGATGTCTAAGTATCAAAGGTTAATATTTGACCAAAGTCAAAAAATAAGAATTAGCAGGTGACGAAAAATGGCAGGTGTTATCTCAAATTTATCTCATAAATTAAGATAATCTTTTCTGATCTGGACAAGCTCTAGTTAGACCAAGTAAAGATATCTGAGTGAGCACAAACATATTTGGCTCAGTCGAGACAACTTTTAATGATTGTAGAAGAAGAACATTAGGCTCAATCATGTGCTAGCACGATTTTCTTGAACCTAATTGAATCTAATTCAAATCAATTGAACTGGATTAGTCCAATTGATGATATCTAGATTCAAACTCTCGTTTGTGTGATCCAGTTAGATTCAGTTTTGTATGATAATGGAATATGTCGTGATCTCCATCATCGACATCATCGAAACACCTTCCGATGGATCAGAACTTTTTTGATTCATACAACTAGAATGATCGATCATCCAAATCATTCTAATTACTCACAAAATCTACCAGTGACACCTAGCAGTATATGGTGGCAACCCATCAAAACTGAAAATGAATCTCTTGGTGTAGTTACATGTGTGATTAAGTTCTTCTATCTGCAACCCTGATCAGATTAGGGTTAAGGTGAACTCGTTAAATCCTAATTTTTGTCATATGATTTAATCATTTGATTCAAGTCCGATTTGAAAACTTTAATAGAAACTCTTTCTATTATTTCACTCTGCCATGGCCATGGGCTTATGAACTTGATTCTCATGATCATCATAGGGCTGCTCCTCATCTATTAAGGTAGATAGATTTTTTTTTGATGCAATCCAATTCCTACAATGAACATACTATAGTCAACATACACCTCAGAATTTCGAATGGCTAGAAGATCGAGTCATGGTGTGGTCAAACTATAGCACTCTCAAGGTGAACTACCGATGCACCTCAGGTTAAAGAACCAGATACACCACTGCAACTTCGAGTTAGTCATCAACGAAAAGGTAGACTTCCTTATGACTGCTCGAGGTGGTCACGCTCAGTACCCTCGTTCTCTAACGAGTACCTATACTCTCACTCTGATGTCTTTACACCATAAACTTAAGATTCATCTACTACAAAAAAGTGATTGTACACCAACCTTTCAGATCAATTACTATCCTAATGATGATCCTACGTCGGGAGCATTTTATGAGTTAATAGCGAAAATTCATATCTTAAATTTTCAACTCTTGAAAATAAGAATTATCATTACCATTAACTCAAAAAATGTATCACAGACACTAAATACATATTATGATAGAAAATAATCTATTTTATTATTTATAGTCAAAATTATAATTTTACTCTTAGAAATGTACAATGAGTTTCGGCCAATTCTGGCTTCTAGGGCACACATATCTAACATGTATAACCTAATCTATTATACCAAATCCAAGTAGATTCATTTACTTTAATATTCATAGCAACAAGACATTCAATATTTTTATTTTTAAATTTATCAAGATCAATAATTTAAATTTTGCCATGTCTCTTTCCTATGAATTTACTGCTATCATCAAATGAACTAGTTACAATGCAATGAGAAGATTTGAATGAGACATTAAAATTTTTATCATAAAGTTGACTTATGCTAAGCAAGTTATGCATCAAACCTTCAACATACAAAATATTTTCTATACTAGTGGAGGGTATTATCAAAATATTATCAAGATCAATGATTTTTTCTTTACCATTGTCTTCAAATGTCACCATACCTCCATCTTTAGCTTTAAAAAAAATAAATTATGACTTATCTCCCAGCATATTCCTTAAGTATCTACTATCAAGGTACCATCTTCTTTTAGATCTCATGAATGCCAAGCACACCTATACAAGCAATCAAGTAGTCTTAGGTATCCAATCTAACTTGGGTTCTTGGGGGTTAGCATAATGATTTCTTTTGGAATCCAATTTTTTTTTTGTTTTTAGTTTGTTAGAATTAAAGATTTTACTTGCATTAATGATTTTTCATTATATAAATTTATGTCCAATCTTATTATATTTATAATAAGTTATACTTCTACCATGATCTTGATATTTTGTGAATACATTCTTTAAAAATTTATGTTTCCTTAATGGATTATATCTTACACCAGCTTTATTAAAAATCATCTTTTGATTTTCAATCAAAATTTATAAATTTTGAGAACTTAGTGTAAATTTATCGACTATAGATTTTAATTTATTCACTCCTTCTTATAAGGATTCCTTCATTTCATTTGATTCATTTAGCTTACTTCATAATTCCTTCATATCTTCTTCTATTTTGACTTTTTTTTTTACTTAAGGGTTGATTCTCTTTCTTAAGTTCTTTGTTCTTATGAGATAATTTCTTAAAATCATAAAATAAATTATTAAAAATATCATATAATTCTTCAAATATAAATTCAGAAGTAAAGTCATCTTCATTTATCTTATCAACTAAAGCCATAAGGTAAAGATTTATTTTTTCTTCTCTTTGAAACTCTTCCTTACTT
Organism: Cocos nucifera; assembly: GCA_006176705.1. Taxonomy (NCBI): domain Eukaryota; kingdom Viridiplantae; phylum Streptophyta; class Magnoliopsida; order Arecales; family Arecaceae; genus Cocos; species Cocos nucifera. Next base: position 2,577,498 of record QRFJ01000009.1, read on the forward strand.
GAAGAGGAATCCTCATCATTGCTCCATGTTGCTTTTAGTACCTTCTTTCTTGGATTCTTAGAGCTTTTCTTCAATAATGGGCAATCCATCTAGAAATACCCGAGCTTCTTATGCTCATAATAAATAAGTTGTTCTTTCTCTCTTTCTCCTTGCTATCTTCTCTCTTGTTATATCTTCTCTTTGGTTCAAACTTCTTTCTTCACCTCATAAATTTTTTGAATCTTCTAGCTATCATTGTCATTTATTCATCATCCTTTGAGTCTTTTTGGAAGTCGCTGTCTTCTTCATGAATGGCAGCAGATTTGAGGGCAATGCTCTTCTTCTTTTTTTTCATTTCTTCTTTCTCTTAGTTCATATTCAACTCATGGGTCATGTGTGAACTGATGAGCTCTTTTAATGTAAGATTATTTAGATCTTTTATCTCTTGAATGGCAGTCACTTTTGGATCTTAATTTTTTGGTAAAGATCTAAGAATTTTTTGCATAATATCACTGCATGTATAGTCTCTTCCAAGATCTCTTTAAATCATTTAAAATGTCGATGAATTGTGTAAATATTTCAGTGATAGTTTCCTTATTTTTTTAACTTAATTAGTATCCTTATGGATGACTTCAAGTCTATCCCAAATCTATTTGATGGATAAATAATTAATATCCTATTGAATTTATTAATGTCTAAAGCATAATATAGAATATTCATTGCTTTGGCATTAAGTTGAGCTTTCTTGTTATATATTCATCCCAATTCTTTTCCAATTTAGAGATGGACACTCCATTAACTATGATCGTGGATGTGCGCAGGCCTAACATTATGATATTCTACATGTCATAATCTTGTATTTGGATAAATATTCTCATTTTTGCTTTTCAATAGGTATAGTTAGTCTCATTGAATAGCGGGGGTCTATTGGTTGATTGATCCTTAATCAATGAAGTTCCAATTAGGATTGTCATAGAATCTTTAGCTTAATAAGATGAGTACCAAGTGAGCACCTGCTCTTAGCATTGAGCAAGAAATCAAAACCCAAAAAAATCCACTCAATCTGACCCGATAAAAATTGATTTCAGTTAGTTAAAAAACTTGAATCGGGTTGTGATCCATAAAAAATTTGGTTAATTATGGTCGGATTTGATTTCTGTATTTTTAACCTGTATGAAACCAAACCCGACTGACTGATATAGTATTTTCAATATTTAGATGTTTGGAGATTAAAAATTAGCAATTATGACATATTATGTATTGACTTATAGATATTATAAAATTATTATATCTTAGTTTCTATATAAATTTAATGGTGTATTGGTTTGTAATCCTTAAAATTAATATTAGATCAACATTGAAGTCCAAACCGACATAACTCATCCGAACCCGTTACAAACCATTAACTTTGGTTTCAAACGGTTTATATATGATAAACAGTCGGCAGCGGATTGGATTTTTTTCAATCCGATTGAGTTCGGTTGGATCAATTTTTTCTCTCAACCCAACCCAACCCGTGCTCAGCCCTACCCGCTCTGATACTACTTATTATCTAAGGATGGCTATCCAAGAGGAAGGATGAATTAGATATTTTAAAATTTTAAATAATAAAAATATAAATTTATCTACCAAGTGCTTAATGAGATAAATTACAAGATATGTAGTGAATGAGAATAGTAAGAAGATAAGCATGCAATCATAAATACTATAATTTTATAGTGGTTCGACGGCAAACTCAGCACCTACGTCCGCTCCCCAAGTAGACCACTTGGAAATTCAACTATAATCACTAAGCTTGATTATAATTCAATTATTTTTTTAGAATTCACCATCTAACCTAATTAGTTTTAACCTTAGCTCATTAATCACAATCATACAATGACTATTCCCTTAGGCTAATAATCTATCCTGATTGATTTTAATCTTGGTTTATCAATCAAACCATTACAATCATCCAACTCTAGACTTGAACCAACTCAAGTTTCTCATTCTAAGAAATTTAAAATAAAATATAAAAATATAATTAAAATAAACTCTTTGAAGCTTAAGAGAAAAAAATCTAGGTTGCTTTGCTTGTGGGTTTGATTTCTTCTCCTTAAATACTTAAGAGAAATAGGTGATTATCTTCAATGTTAATGGCCTAACTTCTCTCAATTTGAGGATGATGGAAGGATAAAAAAAATGTGAAAATCACTTTCTTTCACTATTTTGCTCACAAACTTGAATGCATTGAAAATTGTTTGAAAGCTCTTCTATGTAGATTTCAAAAGTCTTCTTTAATGTTCCAAAAGATTTTCTTATATATTCTTGAGGCTTTTCACCACTTTAAGTCACTTGAAATGGTTGTATTTAATGATCTAATTATTGGAAGAGAGAAACTAACTATTGAAAGGTGTTTTAGATGCAAAATTGAAGTTCTGAAAAATTAGCCGTTATGGTCAACGGATCGACTCAACTTTTTTTGAGTCAGCTTAGTTTCTTACTGAGTCGACTAATAATTCTTCTTAGTTAACTAAGTTTCAGAGGGCCAAAAAATTGACTTTCTATCTTTTGCTGTCTTTTGAGACTGGATTGGCTAACTTTATAACTGAGTCGACTAAGTTCCTGACTGGATCGACTCACATAAATTTTAGGTCAACTAAGTCTTAGGACTTCTGAAATATGGCTTTCTGTCTTTTGTCCTCATTGAGACTAGATCAGCTTAGATCTCCACTGGATCGACTTAGCTGACATGCTAATATGTATCATGGACTTTTGATAGCTTTTCTTCTTTAATTTGATTTATAGGCTAGACTTGCCTTCTTAACTTGATTTATCCCTCATTAAAATTTCTTGTAAGGTGTGTCTAGTCTAGCATTTTTTTCACTTAGATCTTGAGCGGTGGTTCTTTATTTTGATATCGAGAAATACTTAAAAATTATGAATACTTGAAAATTTAAAACTATACATCCTCGTAAACATCATTAATAATTTATAAATTTATACTCAAATACTTTTGTTATCATCAAAATCAATCTAGGATCAATAATAGCATATCGATTGAAATTTTTTTGATATTCTCTGATATTTCATGATATTCTCTAATATTAGTTGAAGATAGTTCTTAATATTTTCTAATATTCTCTAATACTCCTCAAATTGGTGCATCAATCATGAATGTCCAGCTTACTTTTAAGAAAAGAAAATCGATCCATCGCTAAAGACTTGGTGAAGAGGTGGGCAATTTGATGCATAATAGATATAAAAAGAGGGCATATTAAATCTTGTTGTAGTTTCTCAAGAACAATATAACAATCAATTTTAGTATATTTAGTTCATTCATGAACGACTAGATTTGCAGTAATATAAAGAGCAGCTTGATTATTACAAAACAAGGAAGGCAATAACTAAGAGATACCAAAATCATGTAAGCATAGTTATAGCTTGATACTCAAGTTCAGCTGATAAATGAGAGATAGTAGATTATTTCTTTCTCTTCCAAAAGAAAGGATTCAAACCAAGAAAAATGCAAAAATGCATAGTGGAATAATGGGTCATAGGACAAATCGCCTAATCGGAGTCACAATAAGTATTGAGCTTTACATCACTAATAGATGAAAAGTAAAACATCTTGTCCTGGCAACTTATTCAGGTAATGAAGAAGATGGTGAGCTACATCTAGTTGAGGTTTACAAGGTTGATGCATGCATTGGCTCAAGATGTTAACAGGAAATACAATGTCCGGCCATGTATAGTAAGATAAATAAGTTGTCCCATAAGATAACGATAAGGAGGACCAGAAAGACGTTCACCATCAGTATTGGTAAGTTTGAGATTTTTCTCCATTAGATGATCTGCTATTCTAGCTCCTATAAAGCCATAATCTTAAAGAAGATCAATCAAATATTTATGTTGATTAAGATAAATACGATGCTTAGATTGTGCCACCTTAATTCTAAGAAAATATTTAAGATTACCAAGACCCTTAATCCGAAAGTGGTAGTGAAGGAAAATTTTGATGCGTTAGATGGCATGGCTATTATTGGTGGTGATGATAGTATCATTAACATATACAAGAGTGAAGACAGATAAATTGCTATAGTGATGATAGAATAAGAAATGATCAACTTGAGATTAAGTAAAATTTAGATCCAAAAGAGCAGAGATAAATTTAGCAAACCAATTCCGAAAAGCTTGTTTAAGTTTGTAAAGAGGCTTGTTAAGATGACAAACAAAATTCTCCCCCTATCGAGAATATCCAGGAGGAAGAGACGTGTAGTTTCTTATCCAAATGACCATACAAAAAGGCATTCTGAATATCCAGGTGATAGAATGACCAATTCTTAAATAGTAGTTATGGCAAGTAAGACCGGCACCATGACCATCTTAGCAATTGAGGCAAAAGTCTTGTGGTAATATATACCTTCTGCTTGAGTATAGCTCTTGGCCACTAAGTAGGTTTGGTATCATTTAACGCTCCCATCAGAGTTATACTTTATCTAAAGACCTATTTATATCTAATGGATTTCTTGTGAGGAGGCAAAGGAATCAAGGACCATGCATTATTATCTTCCAAAGCATGAATCTCTATATCCATTGCTTGTCTCTACTCAGAAAATTTTACAGCTTGGGAAAAGTTTTAAGTTCAATAGTAAAAGTTATGGAGCTAAGAAAGGAACTATGAGATGAAGAAAAATGATCATAAGATAAAAATTTGCAAGTGAAAATAAAATATCTATCATGGGAGAAGAATATTGAACCTAAGCTTGAAAATAGTGATAGTCTTATAAAAAAGCAGGACGCCAATGAACTCTTTATAAATAGTACAAAGATGATATAATTAGATTTGATGGTAGAGGTATATCTCATTGAGAAGCAGATGCACCTAGAGTGTTAGTAACAAAATATGATGCTTGAGATGTATCGGGTGGATAAGCAAGACACTGATCAAAAATAGATAAGGAAAAAACTATAGTGGTTTTGTCAAAGGAATTAAACTGTCTTACAGGTTAAAATAGATTCAAAAAAGTGACATTTGTACTAACATAAATTTTGTTAGAATGAAGGTCAAAAATTTTATAACGCTTTTAAACAAAAGGATATCCAACAAAAATATCGGGAGATGCACAAGCATCAAATTTAGGTTGGATATTTGGATTGTGCCCATAGCATAAACAATCAAAAACCTTTAAATGATGATAGAAAGGAACCATTTTAAATAATAATTCATAAGGAGTTTACCTTGAAGCACTTCAGTGGATATTCGATTAATAAGATAGGTGGCAACAAGATTAATGCAAACACCCCAAAATCTTAATGATAAATTTGCTTGGAAACGAAGTGCACATGCAACATTTAAGAGATGTTGGTGTTTTCATTCTACTATTCCATTCTATTGAGGAAGCACAACTATATTAACAGATCACACTGAGTTCAAAAAATTAATAATATCATGATTAAAAAATTCAAGATGATTATCACTATGAATTTTAGGAATAGTGGTGTCGAATTATATTTTGACCATTACAAAAATAATTTTTGATATGGATAAAAGTCTTAGATTTATGTTGCATGACATAAACCTAAGTACTACACGAAAAATCATTAGTAATAGTTAAGAAATAGCGTGCATGACTAATTGATGGAGTATTATAAGGTCCTTAAACATCCATGAACTAATTCAAAACAAAAGGTTGATGTAATGGTACTTGAGGAAAATGGTAATTGATATTATTTAGCTAATGGGCATATAGTGTAGATGCATTTATTTGATGAGGAAATACTAGAATCTAAAGTAGAAAATTTTTTAGATAAACTAGAAGCTGGATATCCTAAATGCTATAGGTTGATTTTATTTTGATGAACAAGCATAGAAGCAAAAGGATCTGACTTAAGGTCTACATAATAAAAACCACTACATTTTCTACCCAGTTCAATCTCCTTCATTTGTAGGTCCCAAAAAGTAGCATACCTAGGAAAAAAAAATATGATAGAATAATTGAGTATTTTGGTGGTTTTACTGATAGCTAACAAATTAAATCGAAAGTGAGGAACATACAAAATATCTTTTAATGATAATTGCAGAGTAAGTTTAACAGAATCAATGTGCGTGGCTTGAACTATATCACCAATAGGAAGTTTGATAGGAGAACCAGAATTGTTAAATACGACCTAATAGTTGTGACAATCATCACATACTTATAAAAAATTTTCTCAATAAGTATACAAGGTATTTCAATACATATCAATGTATCACAGTAGAATTAATTAAAATTATTAAAAGTTAAATTTTAAATTTATTGATCAATCTAAAGGATATTCAAATCTAAAAGTTTTACATCAAATAAATCTCCACTAAAATTTAAAATAATAATAATAGATCTAAGTTCAATGATGTTGATTGTGTCAAATCTCATCTCTAAGCTCTCTCATAAGTAATGCCCACGTTCGTAATTAAATATTTGAATCTAAAAAGAGAAGAGAGACAATCAGCTCAATAGTCCAGTAAATAAAGAATATCTTAACTAAATATTTTAAATATTATCATAAGATATAATATTTAAAAATAATTACATACTAAATTATGTAAATTAAATACTTTTAAATATTCATATGCAAATATAATTATAAATCTGATTTGAATTAAATATTATATAACTCAACAGTCTTAACTATGACCATACTTATACTTTGTGGCAGGGCCAGAATAAAAACTGTGAGCTCAATTAGAGTGTCAATGTATAACCTTCATTGTCAAGATCCAAAGAATCAATATACAACTTTCATTGGTAGGGTCCAAAGAATCAATATATAAATTCCATTGGCAGGATCTAGAGAACCAATGTACAACCCTGACTGGAAGGGTATAGAGAATCAATGCATAGTTAGGCGGAAAGTTTAAATCTGATGCATATCAAAGCACTTTTATAAGATAACATATATATCATAATTTCATTCAATATATGCATATTCCATAATAAATCAATAAATCAAAATATTCTAAAAATCTTAAATTTTTAAATCACTTTTTGTTCAAAATATGATTTCATAAATCACATATAAATCAATGACTAATTATTTACTTTAAAATAAATTATGAAATATATTGAAAAGATGGTTTATTATTTATCTTTATATAAATAATAAATGAATAGATTCAATCAATTCTGAAAGTATCATTTAGAATCTATTATTTAAAATATATTTTTCTATCAAATTTAAGCCATAACTAATAAAAATCCTAAATATCGACATCCTTGTAAGACTAACAAAAATAGTAACATCCAATGTCCTAGTCAGTCCAATCAAGATAATTTTATCTTATCATAATTAGACTAGGATACAAGTTATTCAATGGAGATCAAAGGTATTCAAACTAGTAGTGTTCAATAAGACTCGAGGCATAGGTTAATATATCACTCAGCAATCAAAGGTCAATTCAATTAAATAATTTTATTCAATAAGGATCACTTAATATACAAGGATTGGATAAATATCAATAAAGGTAAGATCTTATGATAAAGACTTGGATGGTGCAGACATACTATCTAATCAATAGGATGATTTTAAGTATATCTATCGGTCAACTTAGATTCAAAGTAACAAGACAGGTTCATTGGGTTCATAAATCATATAGAAAGATAATATCATAAGAGAGAGAAATTAACAAATGGAATATGGCCGATCAAGCATCACTGTCCGACATCTCGATCAGTCTGATCAAGGTGATTTAATCAAATTATGATTAAATTAGTGTACAAATGGTCCAATAAAAATTATGGATGATCAAATCTAATGATATTCGGATCCAATCAAGGAGGTGCCAGCACATTGTCTAGCAACTATCCTTCACTGGACTAATTTTAGAAAGAGAAAACTTTATAGAGATAAATAATTATAGAGAAAAAATATTATATAAAGAGAGAAACTAGAGGGAGAAACTAGAAAGAGAAAGTAGGAAGAGAGAAAGAGAACAAGAGAGGAGAGAGAAACTCTCTTCTCTTTTTCTTTCTTCTTTTTTCCTCTTTCTCTCTCTCTCTCTCTCTCTCTCTCTCTCTCTCTCTCTCTCTCTTCTTCCTTACTTTTTTGACAAAATAGGGGATTCCATTGAATCCCCCTTCCTCGAAAGAAGGGATACTTTCGATGGAAAGATGGTGGCTGAGGATGTAGCCTATGATGGCACATCAGTGGTTGATGATGATGAATAGCACTGGCAAAAATCAATGAAAATAATAGCTAAAAATAAGGGAAATAGAGATCTTTTGTTCTAAGAAAAATCTAGCAACATCATGTCAAATTTTGGCCGATGATGGGTTGAAATAGGAGGAGAAAGATCAAGGAAGAAGAATATAGAGGAATTGGAGCCTCTTACCTTATCTCCTGTGAGTTTTTGTGGCTAGCAAAATGAACTCGATGGTGGCTTCAAAGAAGAAGAAGGGAAGAAAACAAACATCAGCGATTGATGATCCTCTATGCTTCAAAGAGGTGGAGGTTCTAGAAACATAGGAGATCTTTAAATAAGAGGAAAGAATAGCTTCCGGTGGCCTCAATTAAGTCCGACTCTCATCAGAAGTCATTGAATCAGGAGTCTTCATCCAGGCTATTTTTTTTATGCTTTAATAATCATGCGGTCTATTTTTTTAGGCCATTTCTCTTCGTGAGTTAATTGATTGGGTATTACAAGAATAAATATGAGATGTATTCAAAAGATCAAGATCATAAATCATTTGATTAGTGCATCTTTACTCTATAACCTATGATTTATCCGAAGAAGAAAAATAAGAAGTAATACCTGCAAGGTTTGGGCCAAAGGATCATGGGGTGATTAGGGTTTATAGTCAAATTTGGAAGTGATAGAGAAAATTGAAGATATCTTAGAATTAGTATTCGCATCAGCCATGGGAAAGGTAAAAAAAGTATAGGGTCATGAGTTGATGAAGGTCGTAGGATGCTACAGCTTTGATACTATATTGGAGTTGAAAAAAAAATATATTATAATTTTATATTCAATAGGATTGTATATATACAAAGCACGAAGATTTAGGAAATTAGAATCCCATAATTTTAATACAAAAAATAAACAGAATTGGGATTCCATGATTTTCGCGCACATGATATATATTGTAGAAATTTCTCCGATATTTCCTAATATGATACATTTGTTGAAAATATTTCCCGATATTCTCTAATATGGTATATTGAATGGAAATCTCTTTAATATTCTCTAATATTCTTTTATATTCTTTAATATCATATGAAAATTTGTTTTGATATTTCTTGATATTCTCTGATTAATTGGTCTTGCTCGTCACACCAGATATAGGGTACCGCAGATGCAAACACTTCTTTATTTTTAGTGGAGCATTAAAAATGAGATAAAGCTGCCCATTCTCCAATGGCACTGTGAGATAAAGTGCTATTCAACAATGGTAAAAGACCTCTTTTCACTTAGCTTTGTTGAACTATCTTTGGGAGAAGGGAGGTGACATGTCCTTTTCTTTTTTTTTTTTTTTTTTTTGGGGGGGGGGGTAAAGTTGAAATATGTGTTTGCAAAACTTGTTATTGGGCATTTGGGGGAGTTTGCTCATCAAGCATTGGCTGCCACAATGATAAGGCCACTAGCTGTGAATACAATGCCAAAAGAAAAGAGGAAATTATGAAAATGAATGATAAATAGGTTTGCAAAACCTATTCAAAATGAGTTAAACATTCTTTCGAAAATGCATCTTATGATTTTGAGCTTGGAAGTGCCTTAAGTAGAGTCTCTAGTCATCTGGGGAAACAACCATGGCATGCCAAACTTTAAAAATCATCAATTTGATGCATGAGGCTAAAATAAAGCAACTAAAACCTTTCAGAAATCATGAATATTGAATCTTAACTTTTTTGAAAACATCTAATTTGAAAATGGCTCTCAGAGAGGGACAAGGCCTAATCCTTATTTTTTGGTAGGAGAATCTTATCCCTTTGCCACTCCTATCGAAGTTCTCAAGAGAATTGATGATTTTTCCTTTTTCTTTTCTTGATCTGCTATATTTTCTTTTTATTTTTTTATTTTTTAGATAAAATTTAGTATTTTATCTTTATTTCTCTCACCTCTCTTAAAATTCTACTAACTTCACAAGACATCTCGAGCAGAGCAGATGAATTGCAATTAGACTCTTGGAGAGATCACTTCCATAAATAAAAAGATGTATTATAAAAAGATGAAAAAATGTATCCGATATGATAGTGATTTCAAGGGATACAATTCTTGATGATTGGATGGATTATGTGAAAAAATGTGTGCAATAAAAAGATGCCTAAGCATTCAATCATATTCGTCCTTTTATATTTATAAATAAGAAAAGATCCATACTTTTCATCCATCAAAATAGCATCCCCTTCCATCCGAATAAAACAAGATAAGGGAAGAGAATTGAGCAATTAATTAAGTGAATTCAAGTACACCCATTAAGCACTTAAGGATCGTGTCTATATAAAAGGGGATTGAGAAATTATTTTAATCAAATTTACTGGATTTAATATCTTGGAAATAGATCATTATCAACTATTTGCATTTGGGCATGACGAATTCTACTATAAGACAAGCATCTTCCAAAATATGCCTCGAACTAGATAACATCAAACCTTAATTTATTTTTTCATTATGTGTAGAAAACTATTAATTAAATATTAAACTTTAAATTATAATATTAAATAAGAAAGATTTTTCAACACAATCAATTTGCCAATCCTATTACCTAGTGAGAGAGAGTCGTCGGCTCAGTTTGGGCTTAATTGCTTAACCAATCAATATAATTACATAAAGAGATGATCAACACCTACCCTTTACATTTAGCTCTATTAATTGTTTAAACCTATCCCTCATGAATTTCCAAATATTCATATTGATTGTCCTCTGGCTGAGTTTGCCCATTTTTTCCCTTGATCAGAGCAAATCAAATGAAGCCTCGAAAGTTCATTCATAGGTTTCACTAATCAATAAAACTAGGCTTACATATTCTTCATCTCTTATTACTTGGAAGCTCATTTCATTCCATATTTGAAATAAGTGATGCTCCTAAAAGAAGGTGAAAACATCCCACTAAAATGGTAGAGTTTGTCATCTTAAAGGTCTTAGAGGTGCAACACTCGTGGCCTCACCTAATTTCTCTACATATTTCACCCTTCAACCTCCTTGATTCATTGTGTTCCATTCATCCAAGAAATATTAGGGAACTAGGTTGCCATCTGTTCAAGGAAGCCCATAATTTAAGAGCCAACAACATTATCCTCCAGTCATTTGTATATGTTCGCAAGCAAGCAATCACCATCACAAGCATGTACATGCTAAGAGATCTCCAACAAGGACCATGCAAGTTGAAGCAACGAAGCAGGCAATGCTTTTTGAATTTTTAAATTTTTTTTTTACTTTTATAACACTAAAAAATTTAAATAATTTTATATTTTGTTATATAAAATGTTAAGTCTATTTTGGGATGTTTCAAAGAGACATATCTCCTGGAAGTATGATAGCTGTTCTTAAAACGATTCTGAGTTTTTCTGTTTTTTTTTTTGGCCTCTCTTTATGCAAGTATATGTCCCTTCATAAAAGAGCTGTAAGGATGGTTATTTCTAAAGCATCATATCTCTTAGGTTGCACCCTTCTAAATCCTATAAATAAGATTTATTGTATAGTATCAATGTAACCAATTAGAGTACAAAATGATTGTGAGAATTCCTATCATTATTATTGTCCATTTAATATAGTTTTGTTCTTTGCTATTCCTTACAACATTTGGAGTCAGACTAGTTTTGATTCAACCAGCAGTTTAATGTATCTTGAGAGTAGACCGCCACAAAACTGCCTATGCTCAGAGGGAAATATACTTTGAAGAGAGCATCCATCATAACTTGTGACATGGATGGGAAGCCTAGCATAAACTTCAAAGCAATACAACCGAAGATAAACTATTCTAGGAAATTAATTAAAACTAAACATGGAAGTAAGAAAGCAAAAATAAATTTTGAAATCGAAGGATAAACTAAGAACTGAAGGCTAAGTGATCAAGAAACTGATGATAGCTTTTTACCTTGCTACCAAGGTCTCCAACTTACTACACCATCATTTCCCGGAATCTACTAGGATACCATAGAGTCTGTGGAGCTTATGCAAAATTTACCATGCCAAGAATTTTTTTATTTGTAAAGCCAGCCATGAGCTAACATGTAATCAAAAGAAAGCGAACTTAAGTTATTGACAAAATTTGTGGTGCATAGGGGCATATTTATAAGCTCCGGATCCCTTACATCAACAAGGACCAAGTGTCCTCCGAGTTCGACTGCAACATGAAAAATGAAGTCCTATGATCACTAAAGCAAGTTGTCTCATGGAGGGCAAGCTTCTAGAACGAAGATATATATGATGGTGGATCTAGTGTCATTAGATTGGTTTGGATAACAATTAGTCTGCCATTAAATTGGATTTCAAGGTGATCAGGTTGCCATCAGATCCGCTGGACCATCCCTGGTTGATGTTGAGGTGAGGCCAAACCATTTCTTTTAAAATTATTCTAATGATAGGCTTCCTTGTAATAGCAAGCTTTATACTGTTGGATTGGTTTTGACAACATAATAGCTATGGGCTCTTTCGACCTCGGCTTGGCCCACCTGCATCATGCGCTTAAATTGGTGATATTTTTTAATTATTTTGTGCTAACTATGGTTTTACATGCATGGTAGGCACGATCTTTCCAGCAAAACTCAAATAATCTTTGCTCATTGTTTAACGACGTAGACATTAATTAAAAGCTATCTTTCAAACTCAATGAACGTTTTTGTCGTAAATAAGGTCAAGAAAGAAGCTATTTAGACTGCATCAATATTGAAGGATTTTATTCAATAGTTCTCATCTTTTGACCTGAAGGCGGCTAGGTTTCGTTTTTTCGAGGCAATCAAAGTAATAGGTTTCAATCAGCAGCACCAGGTCTTGCATGTTTTCTTGGAGGCATATATCCAGAATTGCTTATTCTATAGATATAAGACTTGTGATTTGAGATTTTCCAATTGAATTGTATGCCAAGTGCCAAGTTGACCGAGGCAGACCTTTTTCAAAGCAGTTGCAAGTGAGGGGTTTTTCGCACCTTTAACATTGCTTTGGTTGAAGGATATATTGGAACTGAGTGCCACAAAGTTTACCTGTTTGGTCGCCCAGAAGTAGGTGCCGCCCCAAGTATTATTTTAATCAAGTCTACCAGCGCTTGCACGTCGGATGCGAGCTCTCCTTTGGTGGGCAGCAAGATATATTCACGTTGTTGTACTCTTAATTTTATCATTCACGTTGATGTATTGTTAATTACAACGAACAATGGGGAGTACCTATTCACATGTCTCATCCTTTTTCAATAATAACAACATCAACAAATATTAGATAAATTATAAAAATATCTTCTCAACTTTAATTCGATTTTACTTATATTTTATGTATTTTAAAAAATATCAAATTAATCCTTCTAATTATTAAAATATTTTAATATGATCTTACCATTCATTTACTAGCAAACAATATCAACTTACCATTTTAGTGGATGAAAATGCCTCTTGTTGATATAAAAGAAGGATGAGGAGAAAGGAGAGGAAGGGAAGAAGGGATCATCAGTGGGGAAGGAGCAAAGATGGAGAGAGCTACAATGAAGAGGAAGAGTGGGGTCATGGAGATTAGCTTGGAGGGGAATAGCAGCATCGATTTGCCTCATGGGTGGGATTGGAAGAAAGGAAAAGGAATGACGGGTCGTTGGCAAGAAAGGAGAAAAATCATTGTCATCCCTAACAAGAAATCTTGGATGTAATCATGTTCCCAAATAATCTGAAATGAGAAAATGAAGGAATTAAAAAGAAATGAATCTAACTTATCCAGCTAGTATACATTATATAAAAGCACAACTCATATTTTGCCAAAACAAGTAGGCAAGTATAAACAATATAAACCATCATATGGATGATTGTGCATAAACACATGAACCATTCTGAAGGTAGATTTTATTTCCATCCTAATAAAGCAAATCAGCAAAGAGATCCTTAATGCTAGTTGAAAGGGAGTTTTGTTATAGACCAACTGAATTGGTATATACATATATATTTACATACATACATACATACATACATATATATATATATATATATATATATATATATATATATATATATATATATATATATATATATATATATACATACATGCATAAATATATTTAATCGAAGATACTACAAATAAAAGAACCAATAATTTTTCTATAAACTTTGCTGAGACTATTCTTTATGCAAAAGGCTGATCCAGCATTTTTTGAAATATGATAAATATGGTTGGTACATGATATGAATATTCAAGAGTAAGAATGTCATGCTCAAACAACTAACTAAAAATTAGCTATCTAATCAAAGTTCAATGTCCTAACATACAGCAAAGTTTGACTTAAAATAAATATTAGATAAAGCATTCTGTAAAATAAAAAAATACAAAAGTGAAATATGATAGTGTATTGTTACTGGAAACTGACAATGAACAAAACTATCCAAATAAATTAGATTAATAGTAAAGCTAGAATAGTTTTTCCTATGTTACTATTAATTTGAGAACAAAAAAAAAAAAAGGTACATACCCAACATAGCTATTCAACCAAGCAAAACCACTCTATAAAAATATTAAGAATAAATCTATCTTGTCAAGGTTAACAAAATCTAATCTTGTCAAAATTAACAAAATCTAATCTTGTCAAAATTAACAAAATCCAACTTATATATTTAAAATAAAAATAATAAGTAAATACTCAATAATGTCGAAGAAAATAGTTACAGCATGACTGCAACTCAGCATCTAAAAATTCAAATAAATTAGTAATGACTAGAAAAGGTGTAGATGAAAATAGAAGAAAAAATTTTTTAAAAAAAATCCATAAAAATTAACATTCAAAAATTGTATCTAGTTCTTAAGAAAAGCAAAGCAATATTTGATTGGAATCAATTAAAATACCAATCTATCTAATCTCCTCTATCTCCCTCTCTATTTTTTTCTTTATTTTCTTACTTTATTTGTTCTATTTTTGGAAGAATGAGAGAGATAGAGGTGGAGAAAAGATAGAAAGAAGAAAAGTCTGGTGTGGGATGGGGGTGTGTTTTTTCTTTCCTTTATGCTTTCCCTTTTGCTTTCTTTCGTAGAGGATAAAAAATAGTAAAAAAATTTGATTGATCATACTCGATGATGTTATGCTCCCTTCATATCCCTTCCTTTTCTCTCCACTTGATTTGAAATTATTTTCTTCTCCTTTCCATTTGATTTAAAATTTATTTGATATTAAAAATAATTTAAATATTTTATTAAATGATGGTACTATATAATAGTCAGTAATAACATAGCATTAAGAAATGTCGGCAGTAAAACCATATTATAATATTTTTTTAATATTTTTTAAATAAAAAAATATAATAAAATCAAGTTAAAATTGAATAAATATTTCTGTAATTTATGCAAAACTATTTTATAATTGTTGAACCATTTCTATCAAATCAGTAATAACAAGCTGGAGAGCTCGCCTTTTCCCTTTTTTTTTTTTTTTTTCCTTTTACCTTTTCTTTTGAGCAAAAGCTCCTTAATGTTATTCAGAATTGGAGATTTAACTAAAGAGCGCACGAATAAAGTAGTAGCAATAGTGGGAAAACGGATCATAAAAGAAATAAGAAAATACAGAAGAATACGCTATTACAGATCTTTTATAATGTCCGGTTGGTATCGGCCAATCATATTATATCCATGATCCCAATGACCCAAAAACCACCATCACAAGGATAGCAGCAATCATCAAAAAGAAGCAGCAGTAGAAGGCTGCAAAACAAAACCGTACTTGGCATGGATAAAATGACCGACGAGTATGAACAAAAGTGACTCCCTACATTGGTTACATCGGCCCCCCAGCATCACAAGGAAAACCCAAGCTGCAACCGGTACAAGTAAAAACTAAGTTTTACCAAAAACATATTCTAAAATACGGATTTTCAAATTCCACAAGCCAAACGAAGTCGCACCAAAGAATGTTTAACAACATAATTCTCAGAATCTGCTCAACTGGATCGTACCAAAGATTAAAGAGAGCAGCAGGCTATGAACTGGATTTTACCTAAATGGCCTACCGGCCACATGCCGTGTCACCTGATGGACAACATGATGCAAGAACGAAGGTGGAATCTTAGAATTATAGAATGCAACAAGAAGAGAGGTCACCAAGGGTCATAAGGTGGCAAACATAGCATGCAAGGACTGTTTAATTAGATGTACATAATCATTTATAGATGAAACTAAAATTCGAGTACATGATACCACAGCTACTCCGTCCTGCAATAGTGCTAACACCTTGAAACATCCAGTGTTCGGTCATCAAGGATTTAAACATCATCTCTGAGCGTCATCCATAAACATTTACATGCATTAAGGCAATACAGGATACAACAGACCTAAACAAGAACTAAATACCAAGCCACCTAATAATAAGCACACGCAACCCTACCTTTGTAGTTAGTCACTACAAAATAGGCCATCGAGCACGATAATTAGTAATTATTTATCAAAGCCTTGGCACCGCCATTCCTATCGATAATAGGCCTGCTGATACCCTGGTGCTAATCCATTGTTGTAACCTGCCAAACCATTGTTGTAAGCACAATAGGCAGGATAATTCATCGGAGCTGATGGGTAAGAGGCACCAAGGGCGGCAGGGGCTACTTCCTCGGTTGGATATGCGTATGGGTCCCTGATAGCTGGCGGGCTTCGGCTGCCATAGACCCCATGTCCTGCTGGCCTATCATAAGGATAAGGTGGGGCAGCAGCTGGATGGGCAGCATGGGCTGATGGTGATCGCACAAACGCCGTCGTGGCTGGGAAAGAAGAGACGTAGGCATTGTTTGTTAGACGACCAGCCTTGGCCGGAGGCATTGGTCCCCCATTATTGGCTCGTGTGCGCTTGTTGGCAGGACCACCTCCGGATGGCTTTTTCTTCTCCACCTTAGCCTTCTCTAAATTTTCGAGTCGTTTCTGGAGACCTTCCAAGGGGAACTCAGCTTCAAGTTTGCGATCCTCGATGCATTTCATAACAGACCGAAGAGCCGACTGTTCCTTGCGGCTGCCATTGTTCTGTAATAGAGACAAATAACGTTCTCTAACTTCCTACATCTATGGAGAATGATATATGGACTACACAATCTAAAGAAAGCACCATTTAACCAGATTCGACCATCCAATCTCATGATATGACTACGACCAGCCAAATGATGGGAAAATCTAACAGGTCGGGCTTACAATAAAATCTCCCAAACTGAAAAAAAAAAATGAATGGTGCAGCTGAAAAGAATAATTCCATATAATATAGGAAAGCATTTAAAACCACGCCTAACTAGAAAGACACCAAAAAAGCAGCCGGATGCTGAAGATCTAATTGGGAATTCTTTAATTCTAAAAATACATAACAAAGCAAATGTATAAATAAGTAGACATACCACAGCTTGGCCAGAGTTGTTGCGGTCCTCTGAACTTGAAGATGTAGCCTTCTTTGAATCTTTCAGAAAGGATTTCAGTAATGGTACCGGAGGGAACTTGTCCTGAAGACCAGCCTCATAGGCAAAATTTATCGCATCAAGCTGCTGACCCTTACTAATTAGTTCCTCAATTATATCTGCAGATTAAAGCACAATGAATTTTGAGCTTCAATAACCGAATAAACATAACCATGTTGAATTGGCAGAAGAGCTGATCTTGGAGAAACATCTTGTTTTACTGCCACCCACTCATTTGAGTACTCAACACCAAGAAGAACTCTAATAGTGAAGACCAATGATACAGAAAATTCAGAGATGATTACACATTTTATCAAATATATATGATAGTAACAGGAATAAATTAATTAGTAGCATATATTCTTATAAATATCTGAAAATCTAGTAATATGTTTAAAAGCTCAAAAATGCTTACATCCATCAGAATTATCAGTCTCAGGATCTGGAAACCCAGCCAGCAGCATTGGCAATGCAGGCCTTTAGACCAACGATCATGATATTATAAAGAAAGATAAGATGGTAATGCATGCTGAGTGAGAAGAGGCTTGTTGTAAATATAGGATTATCAAATAGACTACAATGTATGCCAGCCACCATATCTGAACAACCCAACACAACCCCCAAGCATTCATTTTATCTAAACAGCAGTAGGCGAAACCTCATAAAAACAGGTACTAATGACATCTATTTTTCTGTTGGTGTGCATAGATAGCAATTTGCTGGGCAAATCTAGATACAGACTGGAAACTAATGAATCTGCACAGTCAGAGCAGCATAATACCATCCATTGGCACTACCACCGATATGGTACCAGCACTATAACATATGCAACAAAAACAATCTTGAGATGATCATTAAACACGTGGAGGAACTTGTATGCTATCGAAACATCCAGAGGGCCCACCAGTTCTCACCAAAACAGAATAGGATGCAGAAGAGAAGATAGATGGCATCTAAAAAATTGCAAGGCACTAGAGCACAGCATGGCTACCATGAACAAAGAGTGCCAAGCCAACTTGTACCATTCAACACATGGTTGTTCAACCTAATCTTTTGGTAATTCTTGAGAAACATTGCTCCTTGTTGCTTTTGAAGACAAGAAGATGCAATTACCAGAGATGTAACATCCTCTTCATCATTACTCCCATTCAGACTTTCTTATTGCAACCGCATATGCGATCAGAGGTGTTCATAGAACTAGATAAGCATGGCAACAATAAGATCAAGATTGTTGAGAGATAATTTGTTCCCCATTAAATTCTACCACATAATCGCAATGATGACTGGCATAACTAACCCTAGTCCTCCACCAACCCATCAAAAGTAAAAGCAAACAAGGTTTCTTTGAGGGACATGCCTAATACTGTTACTACAAGAAGGTATCAGCAAGTATTTTTGAATTACATGAGGAAAAGGCAATGTTATATTTTAATTCTTAAACTCCTGTTTGTTAAGTCAGCCGGCTCAGTCCTACGGAGATTATTAAAGTGAACATCTAGTTTAAGCATCACTAAGACTAAGTCTCAATTTACAGCATCCCTCCCCGGAGCAAAAGGAATAGATTTTACAAATAATTTATGTTAACGAGATTGGTAGGATTACAAAAGTGTTTCATTTTCTTTCCTTCTCAAAGTGCAATCTACAAACGAGACAACCAATATATATATATATATATATTGAAGGGATAAATATTTGAATCAAATATAAGTCGCCGGGAAAAAAAAATCATACCAGCCATCCTATCCTCAAGCCCCAAGAATACTGCAAGCCTGGGCATCTGCCTCCGCCATGCGAAACTAACCACAAGCCTCCGGTAGAACTCCCTGTCCTCCTTCGCCGCGATCCCGAAGGTCACCACGTGCTGGAGGAACGTGTGCGCGTCCGGCGGCTTGGCGCTCTCGACCCCCCCGCGCTGCTCCAAACACTCCTTCCATGCGTCGGCCATCCCCCTCGCCCGCTCTCTCACGCTGCGCGTCACCAGCGGACGGGCCGTCCCGAGCTCCGGATCCGCCAGGACGGGGACCACGGATTCCAAGATCAGCACGCAGGCCCAGCCGAAATCGTTTGGGGACTTGGCCGCCGCCGCCGCCGCCGCCCGGCGATCGATGGGGAAAACCTTGGAAATGGCGTCCATGACGAATTTGGCGGGATCGATGCAATCGGCAAGAGCCAAGGGGAGCTCCGAGCGGAGAAGCTCGACCTCCTTCCGCTTGGAGACGACGAGGTCCCAGAAGGCGTCGGAGTCCATCCTAGTGCAGAAAGATCGGAGCTTGCCGGGGAGATCGTTGGTGTCGTTGTTGTTGTCGAGAGGGGAAGCGGGGGAGGAGAGGGCGAGGAGAGCTGCGTCGCGGCGCACCTCGACCTTGGCGAGGGCAAGGTCAACGGCGCTATCGATGGAGAGCTCGCGGCGGTGGAGGGAGTCGAGGGAGCGCTGGGTGGAGAGGTCGAGGGACTGGCGCTTGGATCGGAGAGACTCGGACCAGAGCTGGAGGTCGCGCTCCATGGAGGAGAAGTGGTCGGAGAGCTCCTTCCACAGAATAGTGCAGCTCGTGATCAGCTCCCGCTGCCTCTCCAGCTCCTCGAAGCTCTCCTGCACCAGAGAGCTCGAGATGGCGGCTGCCGCCGAACCCATCTCTGGATCTCTATCTATCTCCTAGATCTCTCGATCTCGATCTCTTCTATCGGAGAAGCAGGAAGGAGGAGAAGGATGGAGAGACGGACCCTAACCCTAACCCTCAAGGAGAAAGGAGAAAGGAAGGTAAAGCGCCCGGCAAGGGCAAAGGAGGAGGAAAAGACGAGGGGTGTGGGAGCGGGGCGTACGGTCAGTATGCTGACGAGTGAAGTGTTGACGCGTGGCGGTTGCCCCACTGTAAAGTGTAATGGAGGGAATGGTAGGTCAAGGGTGATCGGTTATTAATTAAAATTAAGGGCGAGAGGGGACGCATCGGACCCCGATGTGGTCACCACCGGTGACAAGAACGAACGTGGGGCCAAGAATTTTGAAAGCTTACCGACCGAGGTCTCCATCTTACCCAGAGCTACCGCATCGCCCATTCCGCGGTATAGTTGAACCTTTCCCGCGCAACCGTATAGCCTATTTATCTATCCATATACATTTTCCCTGATCGCCTACCATTTTACACGTGATGATAGTCATTTTTAGGATTGTTTCAAAAACCAGAATAGTTTCTTAATAATGGAAGACTGCTATCTTAATTTCAATTAAATGATCCTAACCCCCTTTGACATATGAGCAAGTTTGAGTAAATCATAACCACATGCAATCCGTTTGCATTTTGCATAAAACTAGATTAATCGAACTTGATTGCAATCAAATGCCTATTTTCTTCTAAGCAAAATACTGCAATCCTTTACTATGGTATATATTGCTGTAGAATTCTTACTCAGATTAGGATGGCTGGAGTTGGACAACAATCATACATTCCAATAGTAAGATCCGTAAAATAAATTTTTGATTGGAGTTAGCTCTGACAGAGATCCTCCGATGAAGTCAGGAACTCTTGAACAAAAGAGAAAAAGCATGCGTGAGAAAAAGATTATATACCTTGAGGGTTCCTATAGAGTCTTTATTTATAGACAGATGCAGAAACCATTCGAGAGGCATTACTTGAATTTATCCCAGCTAGTTTGAACGCGATATCTCAAAATTCATGATCGGATTTATCGGGATAAAGCAGTTATTATTATCTTTCTGCTTCGTGGCCAGCTATTGCAACAGCGATCGCTCGATTTTGAAAAGAAAAGCGGAATCTCCAAATTGAATCAGATCTAGCCAAGGTACTTTGAATCGACAAGCAGAATAGTCGATGGAGGAGTGGATCATCGACAGCTAGGACTAATAGTTGGAAGTTGGTGAGAGATACAACTTAGAACTTGGAAAGATATGTCCATTGACTTAATTTGCTTTAGACTTGTTTGGAATTAGGCATTTCAGTAGCAATCGGTGAACAATTTAGATAAATTATGAAGCATCGAAAGATTGCACAATAAGAAAATCCAATAGGTAATTAAATATAAGATAAGAATCGATTTCTAGGCCCTTCTAATCGTCCTTGTTAATATCTAAGGGGAGTCTATCTTTTATGGGTGTAAATGAAATATCCAGATGCTTATAATTCCTTCATAATATATATATATATAATTAAATAAAAAAATTACCTCAAAATATTAATCTTCCACCAAGTAATTGGGCCTTTTTGCCTAAGTAAGCATTGATATTCGCATAAAAAAATAAGCAATATAAGAAAATAATATAAAAAATAAATAAAAAAATAAAGAAATAAAGGGGCAAAAAAATGAACCTATCTTAAAGTTAGATAAACCAAGGATAAAAATAAGAATAGACCAAGAAAAAATATAAAAATAAAATTCTATATTTGATACTTAGCCATTCTAGTGGGCAACCTTAATTTTCTAAGGATACACTTTACTAAACTTCTGATTGAACACCAATTTTTTTCCGAGATCACCTAAAGACGTTCATGACTAAGTATGCTAGAATAGGGCATCAATCTTTCTTTTACTCCAAAATAAGTAAAATTTAAGTTGGAGGATACGATGAATACTTAATTTATAGCAATAAGAATATCAAACATCGCATTGATTGATATTAGTTAATTAAAATTTGATGCTCTTATTCTATTTTATAGATAATCAAGAGATTAGATTCAATTCAATCTAATTTGGCTCCAAATCAAGTAAACTAGGACCAACTCAAGGGCAGCTACCAGTAAAGCAAGAGATCTAATGGTTTGAAGTAAAACACTCCATCCAAGGGCTAAAATTTGAAGTGCCTACTCATGAAGATCCAAGTAACATGACTTAAAAACCAACGGAGGAGAATTCAACCCTTAAGATTGTAAGGCTCCCTTTCATGGCTTCTTTTATATATATTAATCCCACATGGAAAAGAAACAAAATCCTAACATCCTCTAACTCCTATAAATAAACCCTCATGCTTAGAACATAGGGCATCAAGCACCATGCCTAAAAGCAAACCCTAGTTGCCACTTTCTTTATTCTCTCCCTTTCTCTCCTTCACACCAGGCCATCCTAAGGGAGATTCTAACCCTAGGTGCTATCCTCCACCTTCTCCATGCCTCAAACCTTCTTCCTCTCCTTCACATCTCTTCTCTTTCCCATTTGAAATTCTTAAACTAAGCCTTCTGTTGGGGATAAATCCCGCTCCTGCCGAAGCCCGACCCGACGCTCAGCCCGATGTAACCAGTAGCCGCTGAAGAGCTTTAGCGCCAGGCGCCAGGCCGAGCCCCTACCACGGCCGAACTGCCTAGAGGCCGAACTCCCCTGCGCCAAGGTCCGGGCCGAACTGCCTAGAGGACGAACTCCCACCGCCAGCCGAACTTCCCACGGCCGAGCTCCTTCGGACCGACCCCAGGCGAGCCCGTGCAGCCGAACTCCTTCGGACCGACCCCAGGCGAGCCCGTGCAGCCGAACTCCTTCGGACTTCCCACGGCCGAGCTCCTTCGGACCGACCCCAGGCGAGCCCGTGCAGCCGAACTCCTTCGGACTTCCCACGGCCGAGCTCCTTCGGACCGACCCCAGGCGAGCCCGTGCAGCCGAACTCCTTCGGACCGACTTCAGGCGAGCCCAAGTGGCCGAACCCCTTCGGACCGATCCTAGGCGACCGAACTCCTCAGCGAGCCCTGGCCGAACCAACTAGCAACCGAAGTCCTTCAACTGGCCAGCCGAGCTTCTTCGGGCCTCTCAGCGGTCGAACTCCTCGGCAACCATCCCGCGGTCCGAACTCTACAGATGGCCGACCCTTCAGCCAGACGAACTCCCCCAGCTTCCCCCTCGGCCGAACTCTGTTACAAGTCCGAACTCCATTGGACGAACTGTCGCCTGCAGCAAGGACCGGACGGCGCCTTCCTCTCCGTACCGGACTCCGTGCGGCCCACGGCTCGCCGGTATGGCTCCCATGATCTACCGGACGACGCCTTCCTCTCCGTACCGGACTCCATGCGGCCCACGACTCGCCGGTATGGCTCCCACGATCTACCGGACGACGCCTTCCTCTCCGTACCAAACTCCATGCTGCCCGACGACTCTCTGCCAGACGGCACACTCTCCGTACCAAACTCCATGCTGCCCGACGACTCTCTGCCAGACGGCACAGCCGTCACCATCAACTAAGCTCCGCTATAAAAGGACCCCTCCCGACATACTAAGGCTAAGCTCTCTGAACTCTCGACTCTCTAAGCTCTCCTCCACATCTCTAAGCTCCGGAACTCATTCCGAGCACTCCATTACTGTTGGTCGGAAACTAACTTGACCGTCGGAGGGTCCTGCCGGAGCCACCACCCCACCGGTTCCGGACGGGACTTCGTTTTGCAGGTCCCCGGCGGCGCCCAGCGGCCTCGATTGCGGCGACCTCCGGCGGCGACGGATTTCTGCACCAACAGATTGGCGCTGGACGAAGGGACTGAACCTTCGAGGTTCCCTTGTTCTTAAAGGAGTGCTCGGCGACGATTTCCTTCCCCTGCTCCGGATCTCTCTTCTCCTTCTTCAGTATTCCTTTTCTGGAAAGAAAAATGCCCCCCAGAAGGGCCTCGACCCGGAGGTCGGCAGCCTCCGCGGCCCGATCCCGTTCGGGTCCGTCCGCTCCCACTCCGACCCCGGCGACACGGGCCCGCTCCATACCCGCGGTGGATGCGGAGCGGTTCGACCTGCTTGCCCAGCAGGTCCGCGATCTTACGGAGGCGGTGCGGGCGGTGCAGGCCACGCATTCGCGAGGTCCGGCGCCCACTCGACCGGCGCGGGGTTCCCCGGAGCCCGGGAACCCAGTCCAGGAGCGACCGATGTGGGCTACCCGACCTCCGGCCCTCGGGAGAGAAGGGCAGCCGGCAAGGAGCCCCTGCTCGGACCGCGGCTCGACCCAGGGAGAGGCTTCACACCTATTCCGCGAGAAGACCTTGGGGATTAAGGATCGCGAAGACTTCCTGGATCAAAGGCTCTTGGAGATGGGACGACGCATAGAAGAACTTCGTCATACTCCTTCCTCCCGCGGGTCATGCCTTTCGGACTCAAGAATGCAGGAGCCACCTACCAGCGCTTGGTCAATAAGGTCTTCAAGGGGCAGATCGGTCGCAACATGGAGGTGTACGTGGACGACATGCTGGTCAAAAGCCGAGCCTCGACGGACCACCTCGCCGACCTTGAAGAAACCTTCGATGCGCTTAGGAGGCATAAGATGAAGTTGAACCCGACCAAATGCGCCTTCGGCGTGACCTCCGGAAAATTCCTAGGATTCATGGTGTCGAGACGCGGAATCGAGGCGAATCCCGAGAAAATCCGAGCCATCCAGGAGATGACTGCCCCGAAAACAATTAAGGAAGTTCAGCGCCTGGCTGGGAAGGTGGCGTCCCTGAACCGCTTTGTCTCGAGGTCGGCCGAGCGGTGCCTGCCTTTCTTCCAGGTCCTCAGGCGACCGAAAGATTTTTGCTGGACAGCGGAGTGCAAACAGACATTCGAGGAGCTTAAAAACTACCTCGGCGCGCCCCCACTGCTGGCAAAGCCCGAACCTGGAGAAGGGCTGCTCCTGTACCTAGCTGTCTCTCCAATGGCCCTGGCGGCTGTCCTGGTCAGGGAAGATGTGAAGGCGCAACAACCAGTCTACTACGTGAGCCGAGCCTTGAGGGACGCGGAGACCAGGTACTCCAAGTTAGAAAAAACTAATTTACTGTCTTCTGATCGCAGCCAGGAGGCTCCGACCTTACTTTCAGGAGCATACCATCACGGTCCTCACGGACCAACCAATAAGAGCCGTCCTCCACCGAGCAGACGCTTCAGGAAGAATCGCCAAATGGGCGATCGAGCTCACGGAGTTCGACATCAATTACTGACCCAGGCCATCGATCAAGGCTCAGATACTGGCGGACTTTGTGCTGGAATGCACCGCACCCGTTGAAGCCGAGCTTGAATCAAGCGAGACTATCATCGGAGGGAGACCAGGCCCCAACGAAGCCGAGCTGTGGCGGTCGAGCTTCCCTGAAGAAAGGGCCGACCTTCTTGAAGGCGCCTGGGTTCTGCATGTGGATGGCTCATCCAACTCTAGCGGGGCCGGCGCAGGGCTGGTCCTGGTTAGCCCCGAGGGGATCGTCACCGAGTACGCATTGCGCTTCGAGTTTCCCACAACCAACAATGGGGCCGAGTATGAAGCGCTGATAGCCGGGCTGCAGATAGCCAGGGAATTGAAGGTGGGTCGGCTTCAAGTCTATAGCGATTCCCAGTTGGTGGTCGATCAGGTCGGCGGCAGCTACGAGGCGCGGGAGGAAAGCATGGTGATGTACCTCGGGAAGGTGAAGAACTTAATACCAGCCTTCGACAGCTTCGACATTCGGCACATCCCAAGGACCGGGAATACAAGGGCCGACCTCCTCTCCAAGTTGGCCACCTCTGCCCCGGCCGAACTACCAAAAGAGAGTGTTTCTGGAAACTCTGAAGTGCCCGACCACCGAGGAAACCTCAGGCCGTCCTGCGGACGGACTTCGAGCCCAGCTGGATCGATCCGCTGATCGCCTTACCTCGAAGAAGGGGTCCTCCCTCACGACCGGAGAGAAGCTCGGAAAGCTCAGGAGTCAAGGCCTCCCGCTACGTCCTGTACGAGGGCAGGTTATATAAAAGGTCGTACTCCCTCCCGTTGCTGAGGTGCCTCCGACCCTCTGAGGCCTGCATCGCGCTACAGGGATGTCCACGAAGGACTCTGCGGAAGTCACGCGGGAGCCAGATCCCTATCGTAAAGACTACTTCGGCAAGGGTACTACTGGCCAACCCTACTTCGTGATTCCACGGAATACGTGAAGAGATGTGACCGCTGCCAGAAGAACGCCAGCGTGCAAAGGCAGCCGGCATCCGAACTCACTCCGCTCACTGCACCCTGGCCCTTCGCGCAGTGGGGGATGGACATCCTCGGCCCCTTCCCAACGGCGTCCGGGCAACGGAAGTTCCTCCTGGTCGCGATTGACTACTTTACCAAGTGGGTCGAGGCGGAACCACTAGCGAAGATCACCGAGGCCAAGGTGCAGGACTTCGTCTGGAAGACGCTGATCTGCCGGTTCGGCCTGCCCCGAGCCCTCATAACTGATAACGGGCGACAGTTCGCTGGAGCCCGGTTTGCCGAGTTCTGCGAAGGACTAAACGTCTCCCACCACTTCACGTCGGTGGCTCATCCGCAAGCCAATGGGGAAGCCGAAGTGACCAATCGGACCCTGCTGCAAGGCCTCAAAACGAGGCTCGACAGGGCAAAGGGGGCCTGGGCAGACGAACTCTACCACGTCCTCTGGGCATACCGAACAACGCAGAGGGTACCGACCGGACGAGACGCCCTTCGCCTTGGCCTTCGGCACCGAGGCAGTCATCCCGATCGAGCTCAAACTTCCATCTGCTCGAATCGTGGGCTTCAACGAGCAACTCAACCCCCAGGACCTCAGAGCCAACCTCGACCTTCTAGAAGAAAAGAGGGAAGCGGCCCGCATCCGGATGGCCACCTACCAACGGAAGGTGGCTCGGTATTACAATTCCAGAGTCAAAAATAAGGCATTCAGAGTTGGGGGATTTGGTGCTCCGACGAGCAGCCGTCTCTCAGCCCCAGAGTCAAGGGAAGCTCGTCCCAAATTGGAAAGGTCCGTACGAAGTGGTAGAGGTCGTCCGACCTGGAACCTATCGCCTAAAGGAGCTCGGAGGACTAACGCTTCCCCGACCTTGGAACTCGGAAAAACCTGAGAATGTACCACCAATAGTTTCCCTCAATAAAACCTTGTTGCTCGACACTATCGTTTCAGGGTCGCCAAAAAAAAAAAAAAAAAAAAAAAAAAAAAAAAAAAAAGAAAGAAGAGAAGAAGCGAGCGGAAATGTCCCGCTAGGAACGGGAGGAGAACCTCGTCCTAGCATGAGCAAAGTCAAAGGCCCCGTTCGCGAAGGACGGGATGTGGGGAGAAGCGAGGACGACGGTCCTCATGTGCCCCCACAGCCGGCTAGGAACAGGAGGAGAACCTCGTCCTAGCACGAGCAAAGTCAAAGGCCCCGTTCGCGAAGGACGGGATGGGGGGAGAAGCGAGGACGACGGTCCTCATGTGCCCCCACAGCCGGCTAGGAACAGGAGGAGAACCTCGTCCTAGCACGAGCAAAGTCAAAGGCCCCGTTCACAAAGGACGGGATGGGGGGAGAAGCGAGGACGACGGTCCTCATGTGCCCCCACAGCCGGCTAGGAACAGGAGGAGAACCTCGTCCTAGCACGAGCAAAGTCAAAGGCCCCGTTCGCAAAGGACGGGATGGGGGGAGAAGCGAGGACGACGGTCCTCATGTGCCCCCACAGCCGGCTAGGAACAGGAGGAGAACCTCGTCCTAGCGTGAGCAAAGTCGAAGGCCCCGTCCACAAAGGACGGGATGGGGGGAGAAGCGAGGACGACAGTCCTCATGTGCCCCCGCAGCCGGTTAGGAACAGGAGGAGAACCTCGTCCTAGCGTGAGCAAAGTCGAAGGCCCCGTCCACCAAGGACGGGATGGGGGGAGAGGCGAGGACGACGGTCCCCATGTGCCCCCACAGCCCGTTGGAAACAAGAGGAGAACCTCGTCCTGACGCGAGCGAGGTCCAAGGCCGAGCCCCAGAGTCTACGGCAAGCTTCACTGCAGAAGACGAGGTCTCCTTCAGACCTCAGCTTCAACTTCGGTATCAGCTTCAGCGGGAGACGGGATCTCCCCCAAGCGATCATAACCTTGACTGCAAAAGAGGAGGTCTCCCCCGAATCGACTTCGGTTGATGAAGGCAATGTCAACTCCGACCCTGACCATGGGGGGCGACACTGACTCCGGCCTCAACGTCGGCTTCACCAATTTTGGCTGGAAACGAGTCCCACTTCAACTCCAAACACCGACTGGGGACGAGGCCTCCCCCAAGCCTCAGCTTCAACTTCAGCGTCAATATTGGCTGGAGATGAGACCTCCCCCGAGCTTCAGCTGCAACAAATGCGGAGCCTGGAAGGAGACTTCGGCAGTCGCCTGTTTTGGTACTCCCTTCCTTCAATTTTTGAACTCGGGAGTGGGGGGGCTACTGTTGGGGATAAATCCCGCTCCTGCCGAAGCCCGGCCCGATGCTCAGCCCGTGTAACCAGTAGCCGCTGAAGAGCTTTAGCGCCAGGCGCCAGGCCAAGCCCCTACCACGGCCGAACTGCCTAGAGGCCGAACTCCCCTGCGCCAAGGTCCGGGCCGAACTGCCTAGAGGACGAACTCCCACCGCCAGCCGAACTTCCCACGGCCGAGCTCCTTCGGACCGACCCCAGGCGAGCCCGTGCAGCCGAACTCCTTCGGACCGACTTCAGGCGAGCCCAAGTGGCCGAACCCCTTCGAACCGACCCTAGGCGACCGAACTCCTCAGCGAGCCCTGGCCGAACCAACTAGCAACCGAAGTCCTTCAACTGGCCAGCCGAGCTTCTTCGGGCCTCTCAGCGGTCGAACTCCTCGGCAACCGTCCCACGGCCGAACTCTACAGATGGCCGACCCTTCAGCCAGACGAACTCCCCCAGCTTCCCCCTCGGCCGAACTCTGTTACAAGTCCGAAC
Source organism: Cocos nucifera (assembly GCA_006176705.1). Lineage (NCBI taxonomy): Eukaryota > Viridiplantae > Streptophyta > Magnoliopsida > Arecales > Arecaceae > Cocos > Cocos nucifera. The sequence goes on from QRFJ01000009.1 coordinate 2,606,632, forward strand.
TCCATTGGACGAACTGTCGCCTGCAGCAGGACCGGACGGCGCCTTCCTCTCCGTACCGGACTCCGTGCGGCCCACGGCTCGCCGGTATGGCTCCCACGATCTACCGGACGACGCCTTCCTCTCCGTACCGGACTCCATGCGGCCCACGACTCGCCGGTATGGCTCCCACGATCTACCGGACGACGCCTTCCTCTCCGTACCAAACTCCATGCTGCCCGACGACTCTCTGCCAGACGACACTCTTCGTACCAAACTCCATGCTGCCCGACGACTCTCTGCCAGACGGCACAGCCGTCACCATCAACTAAGCTCCGCTATAAAAGGACCCCTCCCGACATACTAAGGCTAAGCTCTCTGAACTCTCGACTCTCTAAGCTCTCCTCCACATCTCTAAGCTCCGGAACTCATTCCGAGCACTCCATTACTGTTGGCCGGAAACTAACTTGACCGTCGGAGGGTCCTGCCGGAGCCACCACCCCACCGATTCCGGACGGGACTTCGTTTTGCAGGTCCCCGGCGGCGCCCAGCGGCCTCGATTGCGGCGACCTCTGGCGGCGATGGATTTCTGCACCAACACCTTCCATCCATCTTTATCTCTATTTCAAACAGTTAACCGATTCACCAAAAGACGCAATAAGGAACTTCAACTTCATGGGTGAATCATATTGTAAACGGGTTTATGTTTTACATTTTTATCTTATGTATTGCTTTTAATGATAAATAAAAGTACGTTTGATTCTATTGCAACTCTTCCTCAAATCTTTTATTAGCCTTCTATTTTTTCTTCGCATGAACAGCCTATACTTCACTAGGATGGGCGTGATCTAAGGGTACGGCTCATGCTCAAAAGAGATAAATCATTTTGGAAAGTGAACTCTCTTTTTATAGTTTTATAAGATGTTATTTTGCATAGTCTATATTAGGACTGCAAATGAGTCGAACTGCTCACGAGCTACTCGAGCTCGACTCGAGTTCAAACTCGATTCAATTAAATTATTATCGAGTTCAAGTCGAGCTCGAATATTGGAGTCAAATATCTGGATACTCAGCTTGAAAGCTCACAAGCTTACTCGAGTATATATATATATATTTAATAATATTATAGTTATTTATAATATATATATTAATATATATATTATTAGTAAGATAAGACTTGATTTTAAGCTCGTGTATGGCTCGGTTCATATTCGAGTCGATCTCGAACTTTGTCTATTTTTTATCGAGTCAAGTTCAAACTTAAAATATTAAGACTCAGTCAAGCTCAAGCTAAGTTTTGAGTCCGAATATTTTGAGTCAAGTCGAGTCAAGCTCGAGCTTTCAGTTACTCGACTTGACTCGATTGCACCCCTAGTCTATATCCTATAGGACAAGTCGTGATCTAAGGATACAGGCCGTGCTCTTCAAGAATAGATTATTGTAAAACTCTAATCATAAATACAATCATATGAAAAGAATATAAAAATATATTTATATAATATTTTCAAAAATCTCTCAAATCTTTTGTGCCTAATCAACTCTTATAACTAGTCTACGTTTAGATTAGTTCAACAAAAGTTTTTTTTTATTGAAAGAATTCATGTTTAACCTTCTTCCTTTTAGTTTTTCAAAATAATCAATCAACGATACTTGTGGATTCGACTCTTACACTTGCTACTCTACATAGTAGTTGTGGAACTAAAGTAATAAAATAATTTTGATAAAATGATACATCAATGAGCAAGATTGTATTAGAGATGATGGTTATTATAAGGAGGTGAATATTGTAGTAGTATTTATGGAGCATCGTATAGATGAGATAGACTTAGACATGGTAAAAGCACATATCATACTTTCAGCTACCAGCAGGATACAAGGTTGGTAAACTTAATTATGAGAATGGTCAAAAGAATACAAACATGGCAGCTGTGGTTGAGCCTACTTAAAGTATAACGGCAAGATTACATAGGATGATAAAAAAAAAAGAAAAAAAAAGTAAATGGCATGTGAAGAAGGGGAGTGGTTGGTGAATATAAATATAAAGGGGTATGAGAAAGGACATGCAGTGGGAAGAATGCCTGATAAGAGTCTATGGAAGAAGATGTGCAAGTGGATGATATTGATAGTGGGAGTGACAATAATTTCAATTTGTCCTTGAGTGATTTCAAAAGGAGTGATAAGAAGAAAGAATACCTCTTTAAGGAATATATCAATAACTCAATTATTGAGATGATAGAATTACATAAGCCTCAAGGAGATGAAGTTGGAGAAGATGAAAATTTAATTGGCAAGAACCCTAAGTTAAGTAAGAATGATGAGCTTGGAATCCTAGATGGCTCATCAAAAGGGGAAGGTTCAAACAAGTTGAGGTTTGCTAAATTGAATGAGGAAATAGATTTGAATAAGCCTATATAGTTGAAACTTAGCATGATATTTGCTTTAATACACTTGTTCAAGAAGGGTTTGAGATTATTCTTCATTCAACAAAGGTTTGGCTACATTTATAAGCATAATGAAAGGACTAGAGTCATAGCTATTTGTAAGAAGAACTATGGTTGGAGAATTCTCAATGGGTAAACACATATCAAATTAAATAATTTGAGCCCGTATATAAATGTGGTATATACTTTAAGAGCCACAATATTAACTTGAAATGATAATTTCATATCAACATCAAAGATACTAGGCTTAACACAAATTAGAGTGTTAAAGAATTTACGGCAAAAGTATAGAAAAAAGAGAAAGATATTGTTAGCCATATATGGGTTCCATAAAGATTAGTATAGGAAGCTATATATAAGAAATAGTAATATCATCAAGATGACAAATCCAGGCAAAACCATATTCATAAAAACCTTTTCTAGTGATGGATGTGGTAGATATTTTAAGAACCACAATGTTAACTTAAAATTATAATCTCAGATCAACATCAAAGATACTAGGTTTAACACAAATTGGAGTGTTAAAAAATTTATGATAAAAGTGAAGAGGGATGTAAAGGTTCAAATATCTAAAGCTCATGCGTATAGGGGAAAGAGAAAGGTATTACTAGCCATACATGAGTTCCATAAAAAGTAGTATAGAAAGCTATATATGAAAAACAATCACGTCATCAAGATGACAAATCCAAGGCAGAACTATGTTCGTGGAAATTTTCCTAAGGATGGATAGTAGTCCCTCTTTCAAATAATCTATGTTTGCCTTAAAGTATGACCCAACATCATGGACTAAAAAATAATTAGAGTTCATCCATCCAACGAGTCATTAATAATTAAAATACTTCTCTTCTTTAAGAATTGACTCGTCATCATTTAGGATCAACTCATCTAGCCTATAGGTTGACTCTTGAAGTACTTTTATTTTTGACTATCCTTAGTCTTATGTATATGGCCATTGGGGTTGACTCTTGGTAAAGTTAGGATCGACTTATATTTATCATAGGTTGATTCTTGAAATGCTGGGGCCAACTCTCAAAAAGGCTATTTTTTTAGACCTTTTATCTTATCTTTAAGACCATCTTGGGGTCTACCCATCTCTTCTTGAGGTTGACTCATCCCTATTTGAAATTGATTCTTGTTTCTCTATGATCCCTTCTTTAGGAGGTCAGTTTTGTAAGCTTCTATTTTTAGCATGAGACTATTCTAGGTTCGACTGTTGCAAACTTAGAGTTGACTTATAGAAAGTACCAGTCTACTCTAATGTGCTTGGGTTAACTCATGAATTTTGGAGAATTATGGAGGGTCAACTCCTGGAACCTCCAAAATTATGGATCTTCTATTCAAATCTATGGATGCTCAGGGATCAACTTCTAATTTTCTAGGGTCGACTCCTCTACTCCAAATATTGGTATGTATAAATTATCTTGAAAGCTTTTTTGGCTTAGTTTATTTGAGAGGATTTCTTCTTTAATTTGGCGGATCATTATGAGCACTTGAGAGATCCTATAGCCAAACTTTAAACACATAATCAATGTCATTTGTACTCAAGTGTTTTGGTATTATTGAAATTAAATCTTGGGTCAACATTAGAGTATTCTATAGAAAAACTCGCCAATAATGGCCTTATAGTGGACAAATTCACCAACTAATCTCTTTATTATGGAAGCATCAAGATTTTTATGAAACTTAACCTTTAAAGTTTATAACCTATAAAAATGACAAGGTTGAATATTGCCTTGAAGAGTCCTTAGGATCTAATGTTTGAGGAGTAGGAGAGACTATTCTAAAAGTAAAAATGTAGGATTAGAAGATCGGACCAAATATGTAAATATTGATGTTTGAATATTAGGTTGATACTTGAAACTAAAGTCAGCGTTGGCCATCTTAATCAATAGATGGCTGTTAGTAAAAAATATAGATGGAATGATGTTGACATAAATTCCTACTACTGAAGTTGGTCATCCCCTAATGGCAACAGATATAGGTCCGATGATACAGTCTACCCTTATTCCAAGGGTTCGGGGACTACTACATCAATGGGTGCCACCATTCTTTCTCTAGCAATAATGCAAGCTCAGGTTGATACACATGCAAAAATATTTTATTTAGCCTGAAAGTTCGTTATTTGACCTATTAGGAATCCTCATGTTGAATATGTATGAAATAAATTCTTGTATTTTGACTGCCTATGGAGGACTGGAATGAAAAATCAAGAGATCAATCTAAAAATAGAATATTGTGAATAAAGTATATAGTGATACCAATTAGTCATCAAACAAAATAATTTTTAATTGTATATGTTGTTTGGCCAAAAAAGCCCATAAATTATTCTAGCTTAAAAGTTCATAGTTTTATAGGATAAAGGGTGCCTCTAGACTTCTAGTTATGCTCTTAATCTACTCTCATTTATTATAAAGTTCTCAACCTTCCCCACAAATCCGTCCATTCCAGAGAGAAGTTTAGGAAGTGGGAAATTATAATCATGGAGCCAAGCTCATACTTTATTCAAAGCCCTAAATTTTATTTACTATTCCTCTCTTGCTCAAGTTGGACTACTTTCAGAGCCTTCAACCTATCATGGGCTTTGATTAACGAAGTTTATAAGATGGTAACCAAATGTTTTGCTAATCGAATCTACTCTTAAAGGTCATCATAGGCATTCATGATAGGTTTTAGCTTATCTTTTAGGATGGCCACCTCAAACTCAAGCTCATCCTTTTGAGATGTCACCCTCTCAATATTCTCAACCTATGAAGCTAATAATTGGTGAGTATGAATGAAGTGTGAAAGTCTATCTCTTAGATTAATGAAGTTTGTCACTTGATGAACTAGGAGATCAGCGGTGTACAAGAGATCGTAGATCGTGCTTTGGACCATTTTTTGAGAACTATCAAGGTCATCAAGATCACGATTGATGATACTTTGAATTTTCCTCTTGGCCTTCAAGACTATAGTTGAGGTGTTAGGAGAATGAGATGTTGATTATTGGTAGCCTGGTTGAGTGCACAATCAGCCTAGCCTTTGTGTGAGCCAGTGAAATAAAGATGGAGGGATTGCAATTATTATGAGTCTACAAGCGAAAATTGACTCATTAGACTAAACCATGAGCAAAAAGATAAAGTTGACTACTTATTTTAACTCCTTGGCTAGCAATGGACAAGCTCAAAAGTGATAGCTTGGAAGCATATTTTGAAATAGGGTTATTAGAAACAAAAACTAGTAGGGGCTCTATGGTATTGGCCAGGCCAGCCTCAGCTTCTATTTTGAATCTTAAATAGATAATTGTTGCTTTAGATGAAGCTATTAAGATGACTTGGCATATACTAGTCAATAAAGAAAATAGGTCAGATCCTCAGAGAATTTATTGGTAATTTATTCTCAAAGTTAAGGAAGTTCTTGATGGAATTTATGATGAAAATATGTAAGGATTTCACGCATAATTTTCAAAACTTTTTCGAAAACAAATACAGCGAAAGATATTAGATTAATTTTTTTAATCTAAAAATATATTAGATCTAATCTACAAACATCCTACTGCAAGATCTATGATACGATACCATGCATATAAAATTTGAAATAAGAAAACAAATATGAGATCAAATCTCATACTTGAATCTGAAGTGGAGATGTAGCTTCTAAAAATCTATAGATATGTTCGTTGCTTCAACTATGCACATGAATGATCTCTATGGGTATCCATGCAAAATTCGATCCATCGACTTCGGGAGTGCTAGCTTCTTATGAAGATGCTCTTAATAGCTGAATAAGGAAAAAGAGGATGTACGGAATACAAGAGAGAACAACCTTCTCTTTAGGCTCTTACAAAACTCTAGCAAACTTTCCAATGGAGAAATAATTTTCTTTGAATCTTACATGCCAATAAGCCCACCCCTAAAGCCTTATGCCCTAGCTTCTCTCTTTGAGATCATGCCAATAATCTACTCTCTTGTGGCACAAAATGGTAGTTTATATAGAGGGCTGGGTGGTATAGATGAGGTGTCATGTTTAAGATCAATACGAACTCCAATTCAAAATCTTTTTTGAATTGAAATTCTACTAATCCAAAATCCTATTCTAAAGTGGGCAGCAAGGGATGTTTGGCATCTAGATATCTCATGCACAAACAATTTGGGCATTGAGAAAGGTGGGGCGGTTTTAGGATTATGCGCATGGAAGTATGCAGTCCATGTTTAGACTCTTGGTTCTCATTCAATTTGGCTTCAATCAAATCTCATTAGATCTAACCCAAACATATGAGTTAACCTAATCTAATCAGGCTTTTAATCTCTTAATCAAATGAAAAATTAATTAAGTCCAAAATCTAATCAAATCATGATCTCATCTTTCTTAGCAATTAAGTTATCCAATAATCTAATCGAGTTAGACTTAATTGAATCTAATTCAATTAGACTTGATTTAATCCTTATAATTCAATCAAATTGAGTCAATTTAACAATCTAATTATTAATTAATCTTTTCTTAATTAATTATATTAGATTAATCATTAATCACATTGATAATTATACCGTTCAATGATTCTAAATCATTGATCAGCTATTTGATCAGATCAAAATTTTTAGTATGTGTGATCCCATAGGTTCGAATACTAAGTCAGTAGCATAAAAATAAATTTTCTATATCTAACCATGGTATCCGATGTTCGGATAGAGTCGAATGTAGCGAAGCAACATTCATAACCTACTGGAATATGGTTATCGTATAATTCATCCACTTGATCCTTAATGCTCAGAATGACTTCAAAGTTTACTGTCAACTTTTGATCAGTATATCCTTATAGTATCTCAACCTACTAAATCCTATGACTCCTCATAGGGACTATCCTAAATAAGATTTTACTAAATTAAAATATATTGAGATATTCTCTCTAATTTTATTTAAAATGGTCCATTCCATCTTGACTCATGCACTGACTTAACAAGTATTTGACTTTACCCAAAAATTTTCCGCCACTAAATTAGAAATTTAGGTAGTTTGGCATCAAAGTATAGTGGATTGCTTGAAAGTCATCATGGTGATCTTAGGTCAGAGAAATACTTATACCTATATCTTCTTAAATACACTCTTGACAGCAGACTTCTCCAGAATGGTCATATTTAGTATAAATCAATATCCCACCTATAACCATACAAGTACCTCCACACTCCTTAGTTAAGAGGACAACCAACTCATATGACATACAATGATCTATTCTTGCTATAATTATTATTCTTATTAATGATGTATTATTTGATCACGAATAAGTTTAAAAACTACATGATAAATCCTTCTTTATCATATTAGAAATAGTTCTAAGTACTTTCATCATAATAATGGAGTTTGATTAAAAAGATGTTCAATCTTATGATAAAAAATGCTAAATAACTTTTATTAATATATGATTAATATATAATTATAAAAAATAAACTCAATCATCTACAAGCTAGATGATTGATTTTAGGACATAATTTCTAATAACTCTGACTTGAACTAAAGCCAATCGATACAATATTGTATACCCATCCTTAATTTGTGTTCTTCGAACTTCTTGATACCAAGGACTTTAATGAATGGGTCGGTCATATTCTTTTTTTTCATTAATCGATCAATGTCACCTCGATCCATCATCTTTCGAATAAAATGGTAGCGATATAGGATGTACTTTATTTGCTGATGAGCTTTTGGTTCTTTTGCCTGAGCTATGGCTCTAGTACTATCACAGTAGAGTAGAACTGGACCGTCAATAGAGGGTGTCACTTCGAGCTCGTTGATGAATTTTCACAATCATGTAGTTTCTTTTGTAGCATCAGATGCCGCAATATACTCTGCCTCGCATATTGAATTGACCATGGAGTGTTGCTTGGAACTTTTCTAACAAACCGCACCACCTTTAGGATAAACATATATCCCAATACACTCATGCTATCATCACGATCTAACTAAAAATTAGAATCAATGTATCTCACGAGTTTTATGTCAGATTCTTCATAAGCTAACCATTGATCCTTAGTATTTCTCAAATACTTAAGGATGATTTTAGCAACCCTCCAATAGTTCTCTCCTAGATTAGATTAGTATTTGCTCACTGCTCCCAATGAGTATACCACATTTGGTCTCGTACATATCATGGCATACATTATAGAATCTACTGCTAAGATATATAGAATCTTACTCACACATACTCTCTCTTGAGGAGTTGTCGGATAATCTCTTTTTGAGAAAGAAATTTCATAGCCTATCGGAAGATAATCTTTCATGAAATTTTTCATGCTGAACTACTTCAGCATAGTATTTATATACATGGACTGAGAGAGCCCAAGTAGCCTCTTAGATCTATCTCTATAGATCTTCATCCCTAGGATGTAGGATATTTCTTCCAAATCTTTCATGGAGAACTATGATGATGACCAAATCTTTATTCTTTGTAATGCAGCAATATCATTCCTGATTAAGAGAATGTCATCCATATATAGAATAAGAAATACTACCACTGAATCATTTACCCACTTATAGATATAAGGTTCTTCTCTATTCTTAATGAAGCCATACGTTCTAATCATCTTATCAAAATACATGTTCTAACTCTAAGATGCATGTTTCAATTCATAAATAAATCTCTGAACCTTGCATACCTTAGACTCGTCTATGAATGTGAACCTTTCAGATTGAATCATATAAATCTCTTTTTTCAGCTTTTCATTTAGGAAAGTTATCTTTACATCCATTTGCCAAATTCTATAGTCTAGATGTGCAGTTATTACAAACATGATCCAAATGAACTTGAGCATTACTACTAGAGAAAACGTCTTGTTATAGTCAATACCATAATACTGACGATATCTCTTGACAATCAGATGAACTTTATAGATCTCCAGCTTTCCATCTGCGCTCCATTTTCTTTTGAAGATTCATTTACACCCTATGGATCTTATCTCCTTCAGATGGATCAACTAATGTCCATACATAGTTGACCTTCATGAACTCTATTTTGAATCTCATGGCTTCTAGCTATTTTTTAGAGTCAGACCTCTACATTGTATTCGTATAGATGATCAGATCTTTATCGTTCTCATCAAGTTTAATAGGATCGTCGTTCCGAACTAACAAACTATAGTATCTATCCAGCTGACGTGGTACTCTATCAGATTATCTTAGTAGTAGCTCTACGTTAGGCTTCGAATTTAATCTAATCAAATCTAGTTTAGGTTTAGTCATTGATGTCGATTCTTCTATCTATTGAACTTTCTTAAGTTCAACCTTAGAAGTACTAGTCTCTTTCCTAAGAAACTTTTTTTCCAAATAGGTTGCTCTATTACTAATGAACAATCTTTGTTCTTCAGCATGATAGAAGTAATATCCTTTTATCTCTTTAGGATGCCCTATAAATAGACATCTATCAAATCTTGGTTCAAGCTTATCTATTTTTAAACATTTAACATAAGTTGAATAATCCCAGACCCTAAGGTGTGAGAGTACCGACTTACATCCTATTCATATCTCATATGGAGTTTTACTTACAAACTTACTTGAAACTTTATTCAGCAAGTAACAAGTCGACTCTAGTGCATATCTCCAAAAAAAGATTGACAAACTCACAAAGCCCATCATGGATCGATCCATATGTTGAAAATTATATCCCAAAGTCAATCATTAGTCTATTGACGGTTTAACTAATTTTATAAATTATATATGATTTATTTATAAATAAAAATTTATTTTGGCTTATTCATCATAAGTTGTGCATCTTCCTTTGATGAACTCTTGTATTGTGATGAAGTCCAGACTATTTAAAATTGATAAAGAATGATTTATTATTTTGTTCTAATTAAATCTATTCATGATCAAATTAATGATACGTTATTATATAGGATGATAATTTTTATCAAGTATAGGTCATTATGTGCCATATGGATTAGTTATTCTTTTAATCAATAAATGTGAAGATACTGGTTTGGCATATAGGTGAGATGTAGGAATATATCTACATTGAATGTGACCAACTTTGGAGTATTCTACTTTAAGATTTGCTTCGAAGGAATATGGATATAAATGTTCCTTCAACCTGAGATCACCATGATGACTTGCAAGCAACTCATAGTGCTTTAGTGCCGGACTATCTGAATTTTTAATTTAGTGATGAAAGATTTTCAAGCACAATCAAGTACTTATGAAGTTGGTGTATGAGTTAAGATGGGATTGATCACTTCTAGTTTTAGAAGATGCATTATATTATATTTTAATTTAGCAAAATCTTGATCAAGGTAGCCCTTATAAGGAGTTACAAGACTGATTGCATTGAGACACATTATGGATGTACTTTTTCAAGAGTTGATAGTTTAACTCCGAGTCATCTTAAACACAGAGGTCAAAGGGATGAATTATGTGATAATCATAGGCCAAGATTTTTGAATATTGCTTTACATACATTCGATCTATCCGAACGTCGGGTACCATTGCTAAATAGTCACTTCGATTGGTATAGAAATTTATTCCTATACTATCAACTTAGATTCAAACCTATAGAATCATATACATAAGTAGTTTCTATCTGATCGAATGGTTGATCAATGATTATGAATCATTCTAGGATCAAATCATCAATACGATTGATGATTGATCAACTGCAAGTATTGTAGGAGGATTAATTAGCATTTTGATTGCTAATTGACTCAATTTAATTGAGCATTAGGGATGAGATCAAATCTAATTAAATTAGATTCAATTTGATTTGGTTGGACTTGATTAGATCAAGTCTAATTTGTTTATGAGATAACCTAATTACATGAAAGATTAATTTTTTATTCGATTAGGACTTGAATGCACCTAATTTCTAATTAGCTTAGGATTTAAATTAGATTTAATTAAGATTTAATCAAATTTAAATGAGTTTCTAGTTGGACTAGGATCATTTTTAATTAGGTTGTACTAATTCTAATTTAAATAAAATTAACATTGGTTTAACCAAAGAGAACAAAAGAGTCCAGTTGGACTGGGACTCTCTTCCCCCTCCCTTACGCCAAATATCCAAGCCCCACGCCCATATATTCTGAGTTTTACATGAGTTTTCTCATGCCTAAGAGAGCCCCATGCATGCCCCTCTCTCTTGGTTTAGGGATAAAGTTTGACTAGGTCAAACAAGGTAAGTTGTGATTGCCTTGGACTCTATTTGATAGAGTTTTTTGATTCCAAAACACTATCCACCCTTGGCACCTAAATAAATTAGATTTGATCTGATGTTGTGCATGGAAAAGAAGAAATTTTAGCATGGTATTATGGTAGCCTAGGCCTAGAATGAATAGGGAGGCATCCAAATTACTTGTTCTCCTTGTCCTTTCCTTTCTAGGTATTTGACCTAGACTAGGATTCCTCTTGACCATCTTATTTAAGAGGACTCTTGACATGAGAATTGGTAGGGCTTTTCACCGTGGAATAAGAGAGAGGGGTGTGGGTTTTTGGGCGCAATTCTTTAGGAGGCGTGAGCTTTCTTTAGGACATCATTTTGGTGTTAGGGTAGATCCACAACTACGAAATATGGATCACCCATCCAAGATCACCTGTAGGAGATATGGCACTACCTGTTGCTATGGAAAGATAGAAGAAGACAAACGAACACAACCATATACGTTGTTTGGCCCAAGTGTCTACATCCATGAGACATGCAATGCTTCACTACCGAGAAAGAACAATAGAGGAGATACAATCTCAACTCACCAACCCTCTCTCAAGATCTAGAAGCACTCATCCATACAATGCTCTCAAAATAATCCCAAGAAGATCTCCCTAACAGATCTACCAGTCCAAGACTCTTGACATTTCTGAATACTCTGTGATCCTCTCAGCCTCTATATTAAGCCTCAGCCTCTATCCCTAAGCAACCCCGCCGTTCCAGAACACTATCGACTTTTTTGATGCTCCTGGCGCTCCTTGAGACCCCTGGCTCTTCCTGAGACTTAATGCTTGATCTCCCTAAGAAGCTCCTGGCACACTATGCTAAGATACTCTCCTTGGCTGCTGCACCGACGAGCCTCTTTCAGCCTCCCATGCCTCCAGGGAGGTGCTACTGCAGCACTCCAGTGCTTCTTGCCTTACCTCTGCACCGCCTAAAAGATTTTCCCAAGACTCCTTTCTTCTTAGGTCGTCTGATCTTCTTATAAGTCTTGATCAATCCAATAGCCATCTGATCAGCTTCTGCATGCTCTCCTGGCCACTAGATAGCACAACAGCTCCATAGACCCCATGACTAGACCTGATCCATGAGTTAGGGACTATAGGCCCCATGACAAGACTTCTGCATGCATGTCCGTGCATGCTATTCATCCATACTATTTGCCTTCATCGAGCCAGCTCGATCCATAATCAGGTCGGCTCGACTGCGTCTCACCCGAGCATAGCTTTCTATCCGCTTGAGAGAGCCGACTCGAATCCATCTCGAGCTGGCTCGATCTCACCCTGAGCCAGCTCGACTGTGTATTCGAGCCAGCGTGACTGTATTGGCTGATCCTTTTCTCATGGCTTCTGAATATCGTTTTTGGCTTATTATGGACCGAATCTTGAGGTGCAAGATTTCAATATTCTCCATCTCGACTCGATCTTTAGCTCCATCTCAAATCTGAGAGCTTCCTATATGATACCGTCTCCATATCCTGGGGCTACCACCTACTGCTCATGGATCGACAAACATGAAAGTTGAGCCAAAGTGCTCGATCCTAAACCGAGTCTCGTATCCGATCCATCTCCACATGGAGCTCCACCTTGCACTGAGCTTTATTTGGCTTCTTCTTGTACATGAGAGCATCCATCTTGATTATGCCCTTCTTCTAACTTGATCATCACCATAGCAACCCCTGGTACAATCCGACTCCTCCTGGCTCTAATACCACTGTTGGGATAGATCCATAACTATGAAACATGGATCACCTGCTTAAGATCACCTGTAGGAGATATGGCACCACCTATTGTTATGAAAAGATAGAAAAAGACAAACAAATGTTATGAATTATTCCCAGACCTATGGAAACCCTTGTATTTTCTACCAACTCTGAGGAAGCAAGTTGGAGATGATAGCAAAAAGATAAAGATCAGATGATAAGAAAATGAGACGGCAGTAGAGTGAGAAAGAGAGAAAGCTAGGGTTTCAGAAAGAAAAGAGATTCAATTCATTCTTTTCTCCATAATCTACATATACAAGTATATATATAGACAACCCGAGTCAACATGACTCAGCTTTAAAAAACTCTCATCGACTAATCTATACATGAAAATACTCATCCAAGCCCATGTAAACCCATGTCTTGCATGCTCTCATCTCCTAGAGTAAAGATCTAGTCTAATACATGAATTAGCCATCTTAAAATCTCTCATACCAGGCCTTAAGACCCCTTGAATTATATCCAATCCAAGACCAAACAGAAAATCCATCCAGATCTATTCACCACCATTGAGCTGGCTTGGTCAGAAGCCGAGTCGGCTCGATCTCAGATCGAGCTGACTCAGATACGAGCTGAGCCAACTCGATCGAGTTGGCTCGACCGCGTATCCGAGCTAGCTCGACTGTGTGCCAACCTCTTTATCTTTGCTGATACATCTTCGATCAATCCTAGCCTTCAGGAGCCACCATCTTGACTCTTTCATGATCTTTCAAGATTTGGAAGCACCATACTTGCCCTTTCAATCTCCACCTTGGTGTCTCAAGGCTTAAGGCAAGTCTATCCTATCCATCAAATACATCAATTTCATACATTTATGAAAACTATCCCGAGGAATAACTTTTGGTAGTGCATCCACTGGATTCTTCTTGGTATGGACTTTCACTAGCTTTACTTCACCTTCTTCCACAAGCTCTCTGATCCGATGGTATTTGACATCGATGTATTTCATCCTTATATGGTAGACAGAATTTTGAGCAAGTAATAGTGCATTCTGGCTATCGCAATGCATCCTGACAGCCTCCTACATGAGACCCATCTCCAACGTAAATCCTTTCAACCATAGAGCCTCCTTTGCTACCTCCGTAACACCTATGTATTCCGCCTCAGTTGTAAATAAGGCCGTAATGGATTGCAAGCATGATCTCCACAAGACTGGACCTCCAAACAGGCTAAACATAAAACCTATCATTGACCACCAAGTGTCCATGTCTCCACTAAAATCTGCATCCACAAATTTATTTATCTGCCTCCGAGCTTCCTTGGATACGTCAAAGAGTTTCTCAGCTCCATCTTGTTGTCCATAGCAGATGCCAACTCCAACAGTACCCATCAAATACCTAAAGATCCACTTTAGTGCTTGCCAGTGCTCCTTACCAGGCTGTGTCATGAACCTACTGATCTGACTCACTGCATGGACGATATCTGGTCTACAATACACCATGGCATACATTAAGCTTCCTACACCAGAGGTATATGATATTCTCTCCATCTCTTGAGTCTTCATCTCAGTCTGTGGTGACATCATCTTTGAGAGTCTGAAGTGTCCGGCAAGTGGCAGCTCTACCAGTTTTGCTTCCTTCATCCTAAACCTCTCCAAGATTTTTCTAATGTAGCCTCCCTAAGATAAATGCAAATTCCTCTTGACTCGATCTCTGAAGATTTTCATGCCTAGGATTTTTCTTGTAGGTCCCAAATTCTTCATCTCAAACTCCCGAGACTAGGCTGCCTTTAGTTTTTGCACAACCTTCCTACTCTTGCATGCTATAAGAATGTCATCCACATATAAGAGTAGAAACATCCTAGACTCATCCTCCAAAGATTTAACATACACACAAGAGTCATACTCGCATCTGAAAGGTCCAATGCTCCTTACATATGAGTCAAATCACTTATACCATTGCCTTAGCAACTGCTTCAGCCCGTACAATGATTTCTGTAGCAAACAGACATTTTCTTCTACTCTTGGCTCTTGAAACCCTAGTGGCTACTCCATATAAATGCTCTCCTTTAAATGCTCATGAAGAAATGTCGTCTTGACATCCATCTGCTCCAGTTTCAAGTCCTGAGCTACCATAATGCTCAACAATATTTTGATGGAAGTATGCCTAACGACAGAAGAAAATACTTCGCTGAAATCGATGCCTTTCTTCTAGAAGTATCCCTTGGCCACTAACCACATCTTATACCTGACACCTTCCTTCTCTGAAGGCTCCTCTTTGCGTTGGTAAACCCACTTGCGACCAATGAGTTTCTTTCCTCATGGCAACTGCACCAAACGCAATGTCTCATTCTTGTGGAGAGCCTGTATCTCCTCGGACATTACTTAGACCCATCTCTCTCTATCCTAGCAATCCATAGCCTCCTCATAGGTGTATGGGTTCTTGTTTGCTGTCATCAGGGCATATAATAGTGTATCTTCAAAGCTGTATCATTTCGATTGCCTGATATTCTTTTTGGGCTTGTGTAGTGCAATCCCGATATCCGCCCTAGGTCTAGCTTGCTCCTCCTGGATCTCCTAGCTTTCATTACCTATCCAAGCTCTCTCCACCTATGAAGACACCTTCGATGAGTGCTCCACCTGAATACCAAGTCCTGATGCACCTGCAAGTAGCAAAATAGAGTAAGATGTTAACTATCTAGCGCTGCCCTGTTGGACCTCCTATTGCATCTACTGCTTCTTCATGCCATCTCATCTTTGGAGAATTAAATTTTCATCGAATGTGACATCCCTACTAATGACAATCTTTTTCTCCAAGGGATCCCATAGCCGGTATTCCTTAACTCCTCGCAGATATCCCAAGAACACCATCTTCCATGATTTGGCATCCAACTTGCTCCGCTTACCAGCACCGATGTGCACAAAAGTTGTGCACCCAAAAATTCTTAGATGACTTCATCCAATCTTCCTTTCAGATCATCTTTTCTCTGGAATACCACCATCTAACTTTGTATGAGGTGATCGATTCACTAGATAATAGGCTGCATCCATTGTATCAATCCAGAACGCCTTCGGAAGCCCTGCCTGAAGCCTCATGCATCATGTTTTTTTCTAAAAGGGTTCTATTAATCCTTTCAGCCATCCCATTTTGTTGAAGAGTTTCTTTTACCGAGAAGTACTTTTTGATACCACACTTCTTATAAAAGCCTTGAAACTCTTTGCTAGTGTTTTCTCCATCATTGTCTAATCGTAGATACTTCAAGTTCTGACCTGTCTCCTTCTCCACCTCAGCTTTCCATATATTGAACCGAATGAAGACTTTTGATTTTTTCTTCATGAAGTAGATCCATACCTTTTTTGAGAAATTATCTATAAAGGTCAAGAAGTATCTCGCTCTATTTCTGGTAAAAAACGAAGTTGGCCCCCATACATCAATGTGAACCAGTTCTAGTGGGGCTGCACTGTGGGCTGAATTAATGGCAAACTGTACTCTTTTATGTTTATCCATCTGGCATGGCACATATATCTCTATAACACCTCCATCCAAATCTAAAATCAAGCCATGTTTGCTCAGCTCCTTCATCCCACGATCACCCATGTGGCCTAGGCGGTAGTGCCACAATCGATAAACTCCCTGCTGATCCTGCACTGCTACCGCTACATCAGATTCTCTGGTTACTATAGATCCAACCAACTTATAGAGGTTATTCTCCATCCTCCTTTTTCTCATCACCATCATAGCACCTTTGAAGATATTGAGAATTTCACTCCTGGCATGACTGCTGAAGCTGTAGCCACTCCACTCCAGATAGCCCAGTAACACGAGATTTTTCTTTGAATCTGAGACGTGCTTCACATTTATGAGAGTCCACACCATCCCATCAAACATCCTCACCCAGATGCTTTCAATACCAGAAATTCTACATGGATGATCATCTCTAAGTATCACACTCTCCTTATCAATCTTAGTGCATGAGACAAATTAAAACTGATTTAGGATTTAGTGATGCGAATAGACTGAATCCAGGATCCATACATCTGTGTATTTTCTGTGACCATCTAATACAACTAAGAGATCATCCTCCACCTCACTATCAGCCACTATACTCAGTGCATCAAATCCACTCTTTTCTCCCTTCTTGTTCTTCCATTGCGGGCAATCACGCCTGAAGTGCCCAATCTCGTTGCACTTGTAGCATCTGGCTTCCTTCATGTTCTTGCTCTTTTGAGACTTTGATCATCCCCTTGACTTGCCTCTCTCCTTTAATCTTCTAAGTCTCTCCCCCACGATCATGCCCTCCTGGGGAACATCTTCCTTGGTCAACTTCTCCTGTTATTCATTGGTTCACAATACCGAGACCACGTCTTCATACTCTAGGGTCTCCTTACCATAGAGCAGCATCGTCACCAGTGGATCATAAGATAAGGGCAACGAGCATAACAGAAGCAATGATTTATCTTCTTCCTCCATCTTCACTTTAATATTCAGCAACTCGTTGCACATCCGATCGAATTTTTGGATGCACCCCAAGATATCTCTACCTTCCTGCATCCAAAGGTTATACAGTCTCTTCTTCAATATCAACTTGTTGTACATATTCTTATCCATATACATGATTTACAACTTCAACCACAAGCCTCTTGAGGTCCTCTCCTCTAAAACTGAATAGAATATCGCATCTGACAAGCATCCTCTAATCACATAGCAGGCCTTCTTTTTTAGAGACATCCACCGGTGATTCAACATTTCTTCAGACTTCTCTTCCAATGTCTGATCCAATTCAGCTTGAACCAGAAGATCTTCCACATGAATTTTTCACATGAAATTTTTTTTTTTCCACCAAACTTCTCAAAATCAACCTTCACATTGCATCTCATGGCTGGATCCAATCCAAAAATAAAATGCAGTACAGATCCAAAAAATTTGAGAAATATCTTGACAGAACCTTACTGAATTCACAGCACCTAAAAATCTTCAACTTTCAGTCATCTTCTCCTCCTTCCACATAATCTGGCTCTGATATCACTTGTTATGAATTATTTTTAGACCTATAGAAATTTTTGTACCTTCTACCAACTCTGAGGAAGCAAGTTAGATACGATAGCGAGAAAGATAAAGAGCAGATGATAAGAAGATGAGATGATGGTAGAATGAGAAAGAGAGAAAGCTAGAATTTTAGAAAGAAAAGGGATTCAATTCATTCTCTTTTTCCATAATCTACATATACAAGTATATATATACACACCCTGAGTTAACATGACTCGATCCTAAAAAACTTTTCTTGACTAATCCATATATGAAAATACTCATCCAAGCCCATGTAAATCCATATCTTGCATGCTCTCATCCTCTGGACTAAAGATCTAGCCCAATACATGAATTAGCCATCTTAAGACCTCTCATACTAGGCCTTAAGACCCCTTGGATTAGATCCAATCCAAGATCAAATAGAAAACCTATCTAGATCTATTCACCATCGTCGAGCTGGCTCGGTCAAAAGTCAAGCTGGCTTGACTGCATCTTCTCGAACCTTGTCTTCTTTCTACCTAAGACAATCGGCTCGGATTTGGGCCGAGCTAGCTCGATCTTAGATCGAGCCGATTCGGTTGCATATCCGAGCCAGCTAGACTATGTGCCAGCCTCTTTATCTTTACTGATACATCTTCGACCAATCCTAGCCTTCAAGAGCCACCATCTTGACTCCTTCATGGTCATCTAAGACTTGGGAGCACCACACTTGCCCTTTCAACGAACATAATCATATACGTGGTTCGGTCCAATTGCCTACATCCATAAGATATGCAATGCTTCACTATCGAGAAAGAACAATAGAGGAGATATAATCTGAACTCACCGACCCTCTCTCAAGATCCAGAAGCACTCATCCATACAATGCTCTCAAAGTAATCCCAAGAAGACCCCCCTCATAGATCTACTAGTCCAGAGCCCTCAACATCCTTGGATACTCTGTGATTCTCTCAGCCTCTACATCATGCCCCAGCCTTTGTCCCTAGGCAACCCCACCATTTTAGAACACTCTCAGCTTCTTTGATGCTCATGACGCTCTCTGAGACCTCTAGCTCTCCCTGAGACCTGGTGCTTGATCTTTCTGAGAAGCTCCTAGCATACTATGTTGAGATACTCTCCTCGGCTGCTGCACCACTGAGCTTCTCTCAGCCCTCCGTGCCTCCAGAGAGGTGCTACTCCAGCACTCCCTACCTTATCTCTGCACTGCCTAAGAGGTTTTTTCGAGACTCCTTTCTTAGATCATCTGATCTTCTTATAAGTCCTGATCAATTCAATATCCATCCGATCAGCTTCCGCATGCTCTCCTGGCCGTTAGATAGCACAACAGCTCCATAGACCCCATGACTAGACCTGGTCCATGAGTCAGAGATTGTAGGCTTCGTGAAAAGACTTTTGCACGCATGTCCGTGCATGCTGTTCATCCATGTTGTTTGCCTCCGTCGAGCTGGCTCGGTCCATAGTCGGGCCGACTCAACTGCGTCTCATCTGAGCACAACTTTTTATCCGCTTGAGAGAGCTGGCTCAGATCCGCCTCGAGCTGGCTCGATCTCATCTCAAGCTAGCTCGGCTGCTTATCCGAGCCAGCCTGATTGTATTGATTGATCCTTTTCTCATGGCTTCTAAATATCATTCTTGGCTTTTTGTGGATCGAATCTCGAGGTGCAAGATTCCAACATTTGGTGTGTCCTTTTGAGAAAAAAGAAAGAAGAGAAGAAGGATTCTTCTCTTAGGGTTTTTTATCATCCCTTTTGTACATGGTTTTGAGAGATAAGAGAAAAGGATCTCTCTTTTAATTTGTCCTCCTCTGATTTTTTATCTCTTGGAGGGTCCAAGAGATCCAAAGAAAAGAATTCAGATCAACCATCAGGTGGGATCTACAAGGAGCTAGCATCCCATGCAGATCTTCGATCGTCGAACCTCCAATCACCATAGGAGCTTTGTGTGGACAATGTATAGAGGTTGGACCTCCTATGTGGCTTTGAGCAATAATCATATACACGAAAATTAATAGTGGAGTTCTTTACCTACACTCAGGTATAGAGATCTGATCTATATTATATGCTAGATTCAATCTATGCCGGTATTGATATGATCAATACCTATTTATTTTTTATTTTTTAAATTTATATATATGTTATATTATGTCATAGATCCTAGATTGTAGGTATTTAATGATTAGATCATATGCATAAATAGATTAATAGGATTAATCTTAAGTCTTCCGCTTGATATTTTTTCGAAAAATTTTCAAAAGGGATGCATAAAACCCAACCCAATTTTCCATCACCATGTCCAACAAGGTTCAATTCTTCTTTTCAAATACCCCATTGAGCTGTAGTGTTCCAGGAGTCTATTAAAATATAATCCATTTTCTTTTAGATATGTCAAAAATTTATCAGTAAGGTATTCACCTTCTCGATCTGATTGAAGAATTTTAATACTTTTATCAGTTTGTTTCTTACCTCAGTACAAAATTATTTGAACATTTCAAATGATTCAGACTTATATTTCATAAGATAGACATATCCATACCTAGATAGATCGTCTGTGAATATAATAAAGTAGTCATATCCATCTCTAGCACTTGTGTTCATAGATCCACATACATCAGTATGTATTAAACCTAGAAGCTCACTAGCTCGTTCATCTTTTTCAGTAAAAGATGACTTAGTCATTTTTCCAAGCAAATAGGACTCATAGATAGATAGTAATTCACAATCATCGACTTCAAGGTTATCCTCTTAAGCTAACATGTTTATCCAATTCTTGTTAATATGACATAGTCTATAATGCCAAAGATAGATATCTGAGACATCATCTATCCTAGGATACTTGTAAGATGTGTACACTACACTAATAGGCTATGATAACGTATAAATATCATTGTTCATTTAACCATACATCATAGTAATACCATTCATAATGACATCATAATAATTATTTTATTAAAAATTTATATCCATTTATTACCAATTGGCCTACAGAAATGATGTTCAATAAGAAACTAGGATAAAAATGACAATCACTAAGAACAACGATATTTAATTTGAATACAAGCTTAATGATTTCTAAAGCTAGAAATTGAACTAGTTTTCTATCTCCAACTTTTAGGAATCTCTTATCTTTATCAAATCTTTTACTGACTGATAGTCCCTATAACGAATTATAAATATTAATAGAAGTACTGATATCCAATATCCAGATAGTAGAATCACAAATAGAGAATTTACAAGGTGTTATCATATATTTACCTTATCCAGCAATAATTTATTTCTTCTTATTCGGCCTATTTGGATCCAGTGAGGCAATATAGAGAGGACAATTCCTCTTCTAGTATCCTTGCTTCTTATAATAGAAGCATTATGCCTGACTCTGGTCAGACTTGGACTTTTTGGTCTAGGCTTAGATGTTTCAGTGCAGTGCACCTTCTTATTCTTCTTCTTTCCTTTCCCAAAGGATCGATACTTAGAAGAAGATCCTCCCACTAAATTCATCATTTTCTTCTAGAGCTGATGATCCTTCTTAAAGTTCTATAGTAACCCCAGCAAGCCATGGTAGTTTACTACAGGATTAGTCATTCTATAATGACTAAGAAAGTGAAGATAGGATTTCGACAATGAATTCAGTATCGCATTCTTTCCAAGTTGCTCCTGTAAGAAAAATTCATGTTTGCTCATATGCTCGATCATCTCAATCATGTATAATACATGATCTATAACCAAGACTCCCTCCTTCATCCTGATGTTGAAGATGGTATAATTAGTTTTATGCCTCTCAATATTATTAGGAGTATCGAAGGATTCTTAAAATACTTGCAATATGTCCTCTGACTGAGCATCCTCAAATTTGTAGCTGAATTTATTACTCATGGATGCCCGCATGATGCAACGAACAGTGGTTCGATCATTAAACCACTTTTGATAAGTATCTTGGATCATACCATACATGTTCGATGCACACTTCTCAGGTGCTGGATCCGTTATCACATAAAAGATTCGTTTATGCTCCAAGACGATCTTGAGTTTTCGATACTAGCCATCGAAATTAGGTTCCATCAACTTATCACTATCCAATAGTAATTGAAGTGATAAAGAAGTGGCCATATCTGAAAGAAAAATAAAAATCTAATTAGTATATAAATCATTTAATCTTAAAGATATAGATTTTAGTCTAAAGGTTCTTCCACTATTTTATACGAATTGATAGTCTCTATCTTCAATTCGAAGAATTATTGTAATTTCTTAGTAGGTACCAGAATCCATATAAACTACACGTGAGCCTGACTTTGGCCGGCCTACCCATGTGCATCAATGGGTAGGTTTTTAACTAATTATTTCTCCAAACAACTTCTAGTAATTGATTTTGCCTCAGAAGCTTTTTCAATTAGCTTTGGCCTTCTCTGCAAAGTCTGGTTAGGTTCAACCATTAACATGACCAACTGAGTGCATCTAACAAACAAATGATTAGATCCGATTTTGGCTGGCCAACATAATCATCCATTAGAGAGATGTGACTGAGTTATCATATTATGAATGATAATTTCAATAGTAGATGAGCACCGGATCTTTGGTCCTCCAATGACCATTAGACTAATGGACCCATTATCATCCAATTTAATGGAATGCTATGATCTTATCTTTATAACAATTTTATTTTATGGATCTAATAATTTAAAAAATTTAATTAAATATTAAAAAATAAAAAAATGATCAACTAGAGTCAGCAATCCTTCCACTGACTGTACCAAGTCTTTAAAAGGATTTATGATTTAACCGATTGATTGGCACCTAAATCAGTCACATTGATCATCCTCAGTGACATGGGTCAACTCGAATTACTAAGTAATCTAATCAAAACTTAATCCACTAAGATGGCCAGATAAGTGATATCGATGGAAGGAATATACCGTTAACTCACTATAGACTCAATCTATGTGAGTAGATCCCAATTAATGACCACTAGTCAATATTACCAAACTTACCTTAGACACTATCTAGATCCCAATTAATGACCACTAGTCAATATTGCCAAACTTACCTTAGACACTATCTAGTTAATCAATTTTGATTTGATGCACCTAATGATTTGGGCTTGGCCACTGAGCCATAATTAAGATCCATTTGGTAGAAACATGGACTTGATCAACTACAACTATTGAGAATTAATCAAAAGAAGAATTGATCTAATCTAAATTAACTATTAATTAAATTTGATCAATTGCTTAGTCCATTATCTATATGATTTCTATCCTTAGGTCTAACTCAGTTAATAGAGCCTTATCTGAGCTAACCCATAATCCTAAAGTTTATAAATATGGCCTTTAGATCTTTGATTCTCCAATCTAGATCTCTTAGTTTCATAACATAATTCTCAATTAAGTTTATGAATATTGAAATATTTTAATATATAAAATAATTTTGTATAAATTTTATGCAAAAATTTTATGTTCAGAAGTTGGAGTCGACCCCTTCCTAATACGAGTCGACTCCTCATAGTATAGGTCGACCTCTATGACAAAATAGAAAATCAAAAAAAATCTACTTGCAGTAAATGAGTCGATTCAAATAGAAAAGAGATCGACCTCCAAGGATAGTGGTCAACTCGAATAGGATAGGAGTCAACCCCTACAGGCGTGACAGCAACTATTAAAAAGTTTTAGACTTTCTAATTTTTGCATAAAACTCAATAAAATCAATCATAAATCCTTTTAAATCTTATCTAAACTTATTTATGATTCTAGATTTTATTTTTATTGATTAGATTTATCTTTTCATGCAGCTTTTGTATCATATACAACAAAATCTAGAGTTTCACAAATCTAGAGTTTTGCAAAAAAGTAAGTTCTCTTCCTTTCATTGCTCTCCATGAAAAATCAAGTGACACCCTTATATCCATAAGAGAATCCTATCGAATAGGTGAAGAGGGCCTTAAGTACTAAGTTATTCGAAAATCAACTAATCTAACCAATTTTAGATCTGATTAAAAATTTAGATCATGTTTATACCAGATCATATGCATCTCATGTATCATAAAATTTAGATTTTATTAACTATGCATGCATATTATATTATAAAGGAACCAGACACTCTGATACCATTGATGGAAATAGGTAGAAATTTCATGCATAATTTTCAAAATTTTTTTGAAAACATATATAATGAAAGATATTAGATTAAATTTTTTAATCTAAACATGCATTAGATCTAATCTATAAACATCCTATTACAAGATCTATGATATGATACTATGTATATAAAATCTAAAATAAGAAAATTAATATGAGATCAAATCTTATACCTGAATCCAAAGTGGAGATCACAGCTTTTGAAAATCTATAGGTTTGTTCGTTGCTCCAACCACACACATGAATGACTTCAACGAGTATCCATGCAAGGCCCAATCCGTTAGCTCTCAGAGTGCTAACTCTTTGCAAAGATGCTCTTAATGGCTAAATAAGGAAGAAGAATGTACAGAACATAAGAGAGAACAACCTTCTCTCTAGGCTCTCACAAAACCCTAGCAAACTCCCTAATAAAGGAATGATTTTCTCTGAATCTCACACACCAAGAAGCCCACCCTTAAAGCCTCATGCCCCAGCTTCTCTCTCTGATTATTCATGCCAATAATCTGCCCTCTCGTTGCATAAAAGGGTGGTTTATATAGAGGGCTATGTGGCATAGATGAGATGTCATGTTTGAGATTAATATGAACTCCAATTCAAAACTTTTATTGAATTAAAATTCTACCACTCCAAAACCCTATCCTAGAGTGGGCAGCAAGGGTTTTTTGGCATCCAGATATCTCATGCATAAATAGTTTAAGCATTGAGAAAAGTGGTGCGATTTTAGGGTTATGCACATGGGAGTATGCAAACCATGTCTGGACTCTTGATTCTCATCCAATTTAGCTCAAATCAAATTTTATCAAATCTAATCCAAACATGTGAGTTAATCTAATCTAATTAGACTCTTAATTTCTTAATCAAATCAAAAATTAATTAAGTCCAAAATCTGGTCAAATTAGGATCTCATCTTTCTTAGCAATTAGATTATCTAATAACCAAATCAGATCGGATCTAATTGAATCTAATTTAATTAGACTTAATTTAATCCTTATAATTCAATCAAATTAAGTCAATTTAATAATATGATTGTTAATTAATTTTTTCTTAATTAATTATATTAAGTTAATCATCAATCACATTGATAATTATACCATTCAATAATTTTTAATCATTGATCAGTCATTTGATCGGATCAAAACTTTTAGTATGTGTGATCCTATAAATTCGAACACTAGGCTAGTAGTATAGGAATAAATTTTTTGTACCAATCGAAGTGACTATCTAGCCATAGTACCCAATATTCGGATAAAGTCGAATGTAGTGAAGCAACGTTCATAACCTACTGGAATATGGTTACCGTATAATTCATCTCCTTGATCCTTAATGCTCAAGATGATTTTAGAGTTTACTATCAACTCTTGATCAGTATATTCTTATAATGTCTCAACCTACTCAATCATGTGACTCCTCACAAGGACTATTCTGAATAATATTTTGCTAAATTAAAATACATTGAGACATTCTCTCCAATTTTACTTGAAATGGTCAATTCCATCTTAACTCATGCATCAACTTAACAAGTACTTGACTGCATCCAAAAATCTTCCATCACTGAATTAGAAATTCAAGTTGTCTGGCACTAAAGTTTAGTGAGTTGTTTGCAAGTCACTATGATGATCTTAGATCAAAAAAATTCTTATACCCATATCCCCTTGGATATACTCTTGATAGCAGAGTGCTCTAGAATGATCACGTTCAGTATAGATCAATATCCCACCTATATGTCATACCAGTGTCTCTATACTTTTTGGTTAAGAGGACAATCAATTTATATGACACACCATGAACTATTTTTGATATAATTATTGTTCTTAGTAATAATATATTATTTGATCATGAACATGTTTAAAAATCACATGATAAATCATCCTTTTATCGTATTAGAAGTAGTTATAAGTACTTTCATCATAACAACGGAGTTCAATTAAGAAGATGTTCAACCTTATGATGAAAAATATTAAATATTTTTTATTAATTATGATTCATATATAATTAAAAAAAATAAACTTTATCATCTACAAGCTAGATGATTGGTTTTAGGATACAATTTTGAACAATTTGATTGATAGTGAGGTAGTGATATTAGCTGAATCATTGACTCTAGATGAAGATCTTTTATTAGACCCCTCACTGTCCTCTTAGATTACTAGTGGGTCGGTAGGTATATTATCACTCACGCTCATAGTTTGCCTCCATTTGCACTAAGGGTTTAGAGTAATTGGCCTGGTTTTGCAAACCATAGCTATCTTTCGCTTAGAGACTAATGACTCAACCTCAGGCTAGGCAAGTTGAACTGAAAGAAGCTGTCAATCAAAATAAGAGGGTAACTTAGTAAGGGATGGTGTTAATCAAATTATTATGAACTCATCCTTATAGTTGGGGCTTATAAAGATCACCCTCTAATAAGCTTGCAATTTTCGATTTGAGCAATATAACCTAGTTGAATGATGAAACTGTTAATGTTGGATTCAACAAAAGCTAGCAGGTCAACAATCCTAATCTAACAATTGGCCTTGGGGTTGACATCTAGCCAATCATCCATGACATAGCCAACCACAAGTCAATTATTTACACCCTATCTCAACAACCTAAAAAGCAACAATAGGTGGGTGTCACAAGGACAGTTTGATAAAGTTATATGAGGGAAAGTCAAGTGATCCTTGCTAGGCTTGATACAGTTTAGTCATAATAAACTCCAATGAAGGATAGATCAAAAGATGAAGATTCGGCTATAAGCAGGCGAAATGATCAAGATAATAGTGATCAACCATAAGGATGAGAGAATTAGTCTCAATGATATTCCAAGATGAAGAAGACTTTGATGTATGATGCTTAAGAAAAATTGGCCAGTAGAATAGGCCAAAGAAAATAGACAATAGATCAAAATCAATAAATATGAACATTGATTTAATAATTAATTGATCTAAATAATTGTACAGTAGTAGAAAGACAATCATGTTGGTTACTAGAATCATCAAGAGGGGAAATAAGATATGGATGGCAACTGTCAAAGTGGATAGTTATATTATTTTAGCATAAATAATTGGATCATACTCTATATTGAGGTCCTTCGATAATCAATCTAATGAATCTTTATCTTTTATCTTAGTTTAATCTACTTTTTATCATAGGAGTAGATATAACTTAGCTTTCTATCATATATAGCTTAACTACATCCATATGGTAGTCCAATGGTATGCCTCCTAGGCTCCTATCGTAGGCTAGTGTTATATTCTTGGACTATAACTCAATGCTATAACCTTTTATCCACCTTCGAACAGTATTGCGATAGTAGTGAAAGTCTTTGAAGATTATGGCACCTAGACTGATGCTACTCTCTATCTTTTCTTTAATTTCCATCATCATCTTTCTAACTAATCAAATATTAGTGGTACACTCATGCATACCATCTCTATTGCTATGAAGGAATAAATATCTTTCTCTACTAATCAACTAAGTTTCCTGGCACTCATTGAAATGGGATATAAAAATGTTAAAACCAACCAATTTATACATTGCCATAACCATATCTTCTTGCCTTGCTCTTTACCTTAAATTTTACTTAGAAATTAAGCTTGACTTTTCATTGTTGAAGCTTATTCATGTACCTTAGTGACCTAGCATATTTAACAACATAGAATTTTTCATATTTCTTAATAGCATCACAAAAGTCTTGAAGGGTACCTTTGTCCTTGGGAAATGCTAAGAATGCTTTACTTGTAGGCTAAGAAACAAAAGGATCATCTATTGACTTCTTTAGTGGCTAAGAAGAGTCAAGGATGATGGTCTCTTATTCAAACTGAATTTTGACTATATAAGCATCCCACCAGCCTCAATAGTCAGGCATAATTGGTTAGAAGGGAGGAAAGTATAATTCAAGCATGATCATTAGAAGAAGAAATCAACTAAGGTTACAGGTCTATGATTGAGAGTTGATTACATAAAGAAAATAAAAAATATAAAGATAGGCATGGAATTGCCTCAGGCCTGGAAAAATTAACAAGCAACATAGTTTGTATAATAATGCTTGACCACATGCTTGTTATTCTTTGGTTGCTTTAATGGTAAAACCACCATAGAGATCTCTAATAATAAGGAAGTATCTCCATAGTTCTCCTATGGCTTCGACCTCTTTAGTGGACATGTTGACCTAAGGAAGATGGGCCATGAAGGTGTTGGGGTCTAAAGGAAAGAATAAAGAAGGGAACGGCATTGTGGATTGAATTTGCATAGAATTTTTTGAAGTAATCCAAGGATAGATCTTGTCAAATGATCATAAAGAAGATAGACTAGAGGAGCTTTAGGAAGGTCAACTATAGGATAGACTTTCAAAAAGTAGGCATATAGCTTAATTGGAAGATCCATAAGAGCCTCCATAACTGCAAATGCTAGAGGTGAAATTCTTTAAGCTCTAATATAGGTAGCCCAAACCCAAGGATGCCAAGGATATAGGCTGATTTTCATCTGCGACAATGGCCAGTTGAATGTGTGCTTTTATATTTTTGATTGATCAAAAACAAAGAAGGAACTTGCAAATCTAAACAATGATGCAGGCTACATATTCTCATAAGGAGTCCAGTCCATTTCAATAGCAAAAAGCTTTTGTGTAAGAGGTATAATTGGTCATTTTGCTGAAGTCCAGACTAAGTCATTCCTAAGAATTTTGACTAGGGTGTTTGCATTAAACGCCTCACTAGTGTGTCTGAGATTTAGGAGTACTCCGAAATCCAAAAAGATGGGGCAAGATATTTCATAATTAAGATGTAGTGAAATAGTTTAGGGAGATTAAAAATATAGAGTAGCAAGCATCAAATACTGGCTAGTAAAAAAGGAGAGACTTTGAAAGAGAAAAGATGTCAGAAGTCTATTTGTTTCTCAGATAGAAGCTTTGTAGAGTAAATTCGTTGTATCCAAAGATTACAAGGATGGATCTTGATCATTCAAGGATTTTGAACATAAATTCGTCCTACCTCCACTAAGCAACAACTTGAAGGGGGGCCTCCATATTCATTTTTATGGATAGTGGTCCAAGGAAAAATAAGGATGACGATAAAGGTTTGAAGAATGGAGGCAATAAAGATGAAGAAATGAATTAAGCTACAACAAATTGGTGCATCATACTAAGGTGTATTCTAAGAGGATTTGGTTTGATTATGAGATTTCCAAAAATTGGGTCATAATAATGTTTGAGAAACAACCAATGCTATATGAACATATGGCCACTTCATGGAGAAGAAAATATTTTAGATAGTACCCTAAATAGATATAAACATAAATACTATAAGGTGTAAATAGATATAAACACAAATACTATAAGGTGTAGGAATCCTGATAGAGGAATTTATTTGAAATACTTTGTTGGCACCAATATTTAATGTAAGTATGGATATGATATTCAGTACATCCTATCAACCTTCTAAATAATGATTGACAAGGTGTGATGGATATTGTTTATACCACATTTAACTAATAGTGATACTCAAGAATAAGCATGTGCATGGTCACATGGCAACATTAAGACAAAGCAAAAATTATGAGCTCCCAAATCAAGTATGCAGACAAATAGGATAAATTAATAGCTTAGAGGTTGAAGTTTTGATATCCTTGGGTTACACTTGAGGAACAAACTAAATAGTTGAGGGACAACTCAACACACACATACTGCATAATGCTCGATAGGCCAAATGGAAGAAACATGGGTCAAGATAAGCCGAATAGCTATTAAAAGCATAGATTGAACAAGAACTTATCATGTCAAGCTTGAGGTTGGCCAAGTATGATAACCTATGAAAATTTGCCCATCAATCTAGTGAAGGAATCGTTATGTGGTATAGAATGTGGATAGTTACTAAAATATGGGATTGGAAAATGATTGGTTCCAACTATTAGAACTATCATAAGTGAAGCCAGCATGGACATGTGTCAGTAATAGAAATAGATGACTGCCTAACCATTTAGAAGAGGATGTATAAATATTAGGATGAAATCTTAGAGAATGATTTTTAGCCAATCAAATACTTATCAGATATTTTTCCTTATCTTTATTTATCTTGCTTTATCCTAGCTTTCCCTTAGCCCATAATTCTTACTCTACATCTGTAGCCTAGCTAACTCCTCTAACAAGATGACGTGCCTTAGTAGTAAAAGTCCTTGAAGATTTAGGTGGAAGGATCTACTACCACCCTTATTTCTTTCCAATTTTAGATATTGGTGGCATGCATACATGATTTTGCAATTAGCTAGAGATGCTCGTGCCCTTTCTCGGATTTTGATGGAAAATAATGCCAATAGTTGCAAAGTAATAAAAGACTAAAAAATATTGGCTCATGCATCTTTATAATAGTTTTAAGTATTAGTTGTTGTATCCAAGTTGAAATGTGTTGAGTGAATCTTGGGTAACAAATTGGGTTTGCTAATAGCTAATATATGATTTTATGATGCCAAAAGTACTATAATATATCATTAGTAGTTTGCGAATATCATGGATAAGGATAGAGCTAACATTAAATAGCAAACATATCTATTCATTATGTTCTTGGCAAAATATAAAAGCCCCTTCAAGTTCAATTAAGAAACACTTAGGACCCAATAGTTTGAAAACTTTCCACTTCCTGCTCAATTACTTCATCTATAGGTGCTTATGGAGCAAACCTCTTCATGCTAACCATAGCATCCTACTTTCTAACACTCCACTTCAATGCTAATACACGCCCTATGACCATCTAAGAAGTTACTAGACATCATGCCAATACTTTCTACTTTCTACTGGCTTCATAGTCCGAAATCTCATTTTCTAGATTCTTATTTTTTTGGATCAACTTGTTGAAGCAAAGGACTAATTTTGATGAGTAAAAAATGTTAAGGTATGATATTAATAATTGTGTGTTCTTGGAGTACTTAAGTTGTTTTGGAGGGAAGCTAAATAAATTGAAAGTAATTTGAATGCTTACATATGTATTAGAGTTAAATTTTCTAAGTTGGAAAGAGTTTTCACAAAATCACTAGAGTTCTACAATGAAAGAATTGACCCCAAGTTGAATGGAGCTAATCCTTGGAAGACCATAGACTTAAATAATAAAGTAATAAAATTTAGGGTCTCAGAAGTTGGCGCCAAACATAGAGTAGTTGAACCTAGCACAAGAGTTGACCCTGACATGTAGTAAGAGATTGGATAGGTCAAGCATCGACCCTAGTCAAGTAAAAGTCAACCTCAGAACTACCGTAGGATGGTAAAAAAGCTAAAATTTTGGCACTTCAAGAATCGACCTTCATAGGTCATGAGTTGACCCCAAAAAGTCATGAGTCAACCACAAAATAGTGTCAGGGTGAAGATAAAAAACCATGATTTTCAACTATTTTAGGAGTTCACTCTAGACTAGCAGGAGTCGACCCTATTTTATTAGGAGTCATTTCCTTTATATGTAACAACTATAATAGCTAATTTTTTTTGTATATATAGTTTGAAAGTAATGGCCTCCAATGATTAGTTTTGGCCCTCCAACGATCCAAAGATCTTCTCCAGTCATTATTGAAGATATAAATGCTTCCATATTTAATTTGAGAGCAAGAGAATTAAAAAGTTTGAAGAAAAAATAAGAAAGAGCATTAACCTTCTATTTGGTACGAAAAATGGATTGAAGAAAGGATAGATGGAGGAGGAAGGATGAATAAGAGGAAGGATGGATATCGAAGGATGAATAAGAGAAAAGATGGATGATATCCATCCTTTCATATATTTAGTAAAATATGAAATGATGGATAAAAATAATTTTCTCCTCTATTTAGTATAGGAGGAATGAAAGAGAGGATGGATAATATTTATATAATATTTTTATCAAACTATTCTTTGATAAAAATATTATTATTATTAATTTATAATACTTATTTATACTAAAAAAGTAAACAATATATAAACTTATAATTATTATAATCTATAACTACATAAAATTATATAAATATTTAATTTTTAATTAAATTAAATTTAATAAATTATTTAATAAATAAATTATTAATGAATTAATGATATATTATTTATATAAATAAATAGTTGATTTATAATTTAATTTAAATAATTAATTAATATTATATAAATAGTTAATTAAAAATAGTAAAAAATAAAAAAAATAGAAGATAATTCTAATTATTTAATTATAATTATCAAAATTATGGACTAAAATTAAAATAATTAATAATAATATTTATAGTATATAATTAATAGTATAAAATATATAAATAATATAAATAAAAAAATAAAAAAATATTATAATTTTGTTAAAAAATTAATAAGAGATGATTTTGTCAATACAAAAATTAATCCATCAATACTCTATATATCCATCCTTCCTGTATCCTTCTAATTAGAAAGGATACAAATTAATGGATCAGGATGAATAAATAATCCTTTTTTTTCATCCATCCTTTCTGTAACTTTTTGAATCAAATGATACATGGACGCCATCTATCCTTTCAATCCTATCTATCCTTTCTATCATGATCTCAACTAAATATAGGATAAGTTCCATATTCATACTCTTCATTACCATTTCAAAACCATTAAGATTTTTTAAATCTTAAGTGTGCCACAAAGAAAGCTTCTCTCCAACAAATCAAAGAGTGCTTTATTAGTTTTAATTTATCTTATTAAGGAGCATTTATTATATTTATTATTTTTTGATTATTTCTCATTATATTTATGGATGGCTTAGGTTGATCCATGCCTAAAACAAGGGAGTGTAAAGGCTTATCTATGCCTACAAAATGGAGTGACTAGCTTGGGTTAAGCTAGAGGTTTTGGTAGATAAGATCCAAAATTTGTATTCATCGCAATACCAATAGTAGATTGAAAATTTTTAAGAAGGAAGCCTTAAAGAGTGCGTGAACATGCCAAATTTGGCACCAAACTGCTATAAATCTATATATTTATGATACTATTATTTGTATTGCTTGTTTCATTTATATATTAGTTAATTAGTTGCATATATTTGCTTTCTCACAACTCATATATACACTCTAAAAATTTGTTTTCCATTATACATATTTGTAAAGTTTTTTGAATAGTCCAATTTTGCCTCCCTTCTTAGGTTGCTTATCTAAGCAATACAACTTGTTGATGACCTCCCTCATATATGGTGAGGATGAAAGATCATGCAATAGAAAAAACCTACATCCTCTTCTTATATGCATTAATAATTTGAACACATGTATGAGAAATCAGTTAGATTAGAAATCAACAAGCACCATACCTTGTACATTAAGCATTCATCGAACTATTATCTACCATTAGCCGAGGTCCATGCGATTTTTCAAGGAGCTCTCAATCTATAGTTACAATACAAGAAGAAGCTTTGATCGGAGTTTTCACTTGAAGCCATCAAGGTTCTAGAGCTTTAAATGAAGTTCCTCCCAAAGTTTCTATCTCACTCTACTCCCTCTTCCTTTTTATATCTTCATCCAACTCAACCAAATTAGGATTATCTACGTACCATAAAACCTTATTTTGAAAAAAAATAGTTGGAAGGGAGAAGAGAGTCACATGAGTGTCACATGATCTTCTTTCCTTCATGCCAAAATTAAAGCCTAATTCTAAACTAATGGGAAGGATAGCGAAAGAATAGGAGGCCTGTTGAGTTATTATGTGTGGAGCAACCATGACACGAAGTTCTTTACTTTAGCTGGATCTCGTTGGTGCCACCTAAAGGGTAGGTAGGCAGCGAATGTGTGATATTTGAAGTTATCATTCATACGACTATCCCCAATAGAAGAATAAGTGATCTGTTCTTCTATAGATCATGGCCTTACCACTCGATCCCCGATGGCTAGCAGGGGATTCGATATAGCAGCTCACGTTTGTTTGTGCTATGCATTCCTACTGGATTGGATATGTGTTAACTATAGAAAGTATGGTTATGAAAGTGACTTTGGTTCGCCAATTTAGGCTCAACTCCTCACTTTGCATTAGTGGACCTAGAGGTCGAGCTAGGCTCCGCACTCTTTCTTTCTATTTGGGATGATGCTGGGGAATGCGTCGAGGTAGTGAACAACAACAACACAACTATATTTTCCCTTTCTCTCCATGAGATGAGCCTAGTGCATTGGACCGATGGATAAGAGAATTGAGTTGGCCAAAAAAGGACTTAGACATTCTACATACGATGTAGACTCCATCAGATACATATCAATTTCTTTCTGATGGACCTAGAATAGATAGATATCATGTCTCGTCAATAGATAGAAATAGGAGAAATCCCCTATTTTTGAAGGATTCCCTCTTCTCTATCCATTCATACTCATTCAAGGGTCAAAAGAAACTTAGGATATGGCAAAAGCATCTTTTTGGATCAAATGGGCTTGTTGGGGGTAATGTGTGTGTGTGTGTGTCATTTTTGGCTTTTGTGATAAATAGTGAAATTTGATACATGGATGTTTATGTAATGAAAACTTTAGAGTGCTTGTGGATAGTGTCCCACATGAATACTTTCCAGCTTCTTGAGGGCTATGACAAGGCTTCCAACCCTAGCTTGTTGATTTGAGCTGAAGAAGTGCTAAGCTGAGGCCTACTGGGTATCATTGAAAATGATAACACCTTACTATGGTTTGAGATTATGCCCAACACTCTCCTACCTTCTCTTTGCGAACGATTTTAAATTTTTTATATAATGATATAAACATAATCTTAAGAAACTAAAAATCTTTCTGGAAAGAAGTAAGAAGCTAACTATGATGGCCAAAAGGTTAATTTCAATCAGAGCCAGTGCTTCTTCTCGAATAGAGCTCCTCACAAAAATTCCAAATCATTGAGGAGGAATCAAAAATGATAGTTTTCCTATAAAGTACTTGGTTCTTCTCTTGTCCACTAAGAGAATAAGGAGAGAGCTCTGCCTTCCTCTATTGGATAAAATAAAAAAGAGAATCTCAGGTTGGAAAAGCAAATCGTTATCCTTCAAAAGAAGAGCTATAGGAAGGAAAGAAGTCGAAATAGATATTTAGTGAATATTGTCTTCCAACCTGTTGATGTGGTCGAAAGGCTATCTTGGGTGGCTCTATGTTCTGGGAACCTACTTTTACCTTTTTGACCTGACTTCTTGATTGGTTATCTAAGCTTAGTGACTACAGAAAGCTCTCTTTCTGACAGTACTTCTCTCTGCGATGTCATACATGGATCCTTTTTTGCATAGAAGAAGGCAATCCAAAGACTCATACTCTCACACGATTATTCTAGCTTAGATCATGGTTTTCTACATGGGTTTATAAGTGCCTTGTAGATGTAGCTTTCAGGAGGGCTAGTTTGTCTTAAGAATAGCACATGACCTAAATCAGCTAAATGACTTAACGTTCTCAAGAGGTTGTTGCTATAAATCAAAAAACCATTCAAAAGTTGAGGCACCTAAATGCACCTCCACTTTCTTAGTTTTGTTGGTACATAGTCACCTCCAAAAAATCGAAAGTTCTATCATTGATCGAAGCACTAATTTTAATTGAAAAGATTTTCCCCATTTCTTCCATTGCCACTATTGAGAAGTAAAATTTGTTGCCCATATCTAGTAGTTCTTGTCCGACGATCGCATCGGCTTATTGATCGATAAAATAAAATTGATAAAAAAAAATGTCAACCATTGCTAGCTATGCTACTTTGTGAATTTGATATGATGGATCTCCCACCTAGGTAGACAAGTTGCTTTTGCAACTATTAGATGTATACCCTAAAAGTCAATCACATATATTTATTCCAAAATAATTTTGTTTTTGATATTTTTATTATTGGATTATTTATTTTATTCATGTTATTTATGTGTCCATGAATCATCCAAGAAAGTAATAAGATGATGACACATATTTTTAAGAGTTGAGAATTTGAGGCATGTGTCAATGATAATTGATAGGTACCATAAAAATATTATTAAAAATAAAAATTTATTAATTAATTTATACTTATTTTAAAAATTAAATATTTTTATTCATCATTTTTAGGAAATATATTCATCAATGAAAGAGCTTATTTTTTTGGTCGCAATGAAATAAGTTGGAGCAAAACGGAGTTAAAACGGACCAGATATGAATTTTGAAAGAAAAAATTAAAAATTAAAAATAAATAATTTGGCTTAAATGGCTCGCCCAGCCAAGCCGATGCACCCAGCCAAGCCACCATATTTGGCTCAGTCGGTGCATCCCAGCTCAGCCGGTGCATCATCCAAGCTGGCTTGCCACAGAAGTCAACCCGTCGGTCCACGAAATCAGGCATGGACCACCAGCTCAATAGAAGGCAACGAATCACAGGCTACCACATGGTGGACCAAGATCCTTAAAGGATTTATAAAAAATTCATCATGGCATACAGGGATAAAATGATAATTTCATAGGCCAAGGCGCGTGGTGATTGGCTGCGGTCTGCAATGTAGCCGGTTCACGTGGTCCATAGCTATAATAATGGTATGATAATACGGTCTTGATGGTTCCTGATCAAGATCAGACAGGTGTGGTATTTTTCCAGTTTGATTCGATTTCCATCAACTCCAGCACGTGATTCGATGGTTCTGAGGGCTCCAAGCGATGATCCAATGGCCAGATTTTGCCTAAATCAAGATCGAATGGTGGGAGCAATTTTCTACTCTGATTCAAAGCTGATCAGCATGATCTGATAGCCGCACATGCTCTAGACATTGATTGGATGGCCAACGTTCATCCTGATAGTGATCAAGCTTCCTCAGCACGATCCGATGGCCAAATTTTCATCATCAAGCATGAATGGACAACCAGAATTTAATCTGAATAGATTTAGGCTATTATACATCGATTTTTGGCATTTTTTTTGAATTGTTTGATCAACATCTGATGGCCAAAACTCATGAAATTGCATAGAATTCAATTCAAGGACTATTTTAATCTGATTTTCAGTAGGATTTCTTCATATTTGATGATCAAAACTTCTCCTTAGTCTCATATTGCCTAGAAATAAAGGATCTAGCCCTCTAATATCTATAAATAAGATCCCAAACCATCAAATCAAAGCATCTTCGATCATGAAAAGGTGATGGTTGTTAGATATATATGCCCTAGAAGCCGAAATTGGCTGACACTTGTAATACACTTCTAGGGATAAAATTATAATTTTGACTATAATTAATAAAATGAATTATTTTCTATCACACATGTGTATTTAGTGTCTGTGATACATCCTTTGAGTTAATGGTAATAATAATTCATATTTTCAAGAGTTAAAAATTTAAGACATGAATAATCATTATTAACTCATAAAATGCTTCCGACAATAGGATCATCACGAGGATGGTGATTGATCTGAAAAGTTGATGTACAATCGCTTCTCTTTAGTAGATGAGTCTTGAGTCTACGGTGTGGAGACACTGGAGCGAGAGTACAGATACTCGTTAGAGAATGAGGGCACTGAGCGTGACCATCTCAAGTAGTCATTAGGGAGTCTATCTTCTCGTCAATGACTGACTCGATGCTGCAGTAGTATATCTGGTTCTTTGATCTGAGATGCATCGGTAGTTCACCTTGAGGGTGTTATAGTTTGACTACACCATTACTTGATCTCCTAGCCATTCAGAATCCTGAGGTGTATGTTGGCTATAACATGTTCATTGTAGAAACTGGATAGCATCAAGATAGAATCTATCTACCTCGGTGGTAGAGGAGCAGCCCTATGATGATCATGAGAATCAAGTCCAGAAGTCCATGGCCATGGTAGAGTGAAATAATAGAAAGAGTTTCTATTTAGATTTTCACATCGGACTTAAAATTGAATGATTACATCATATGACAGAGACTGGGGTTTGACGAGTTCACCTTAACCCTAATCTGGTCAGAGCTCTAGATAGAAAAACTTAATCACACAGGTAGCTGCACCAAGAGGTTCGCATTCAGCTCTAATGGGTTGCTACCATATACTACTAGGTGTCACTGGTGGATTTTAGAAATAATTAGAATGATTTAGATGATCGATCATTCTAGCTATTTGAATCAGAAGAGTTCTGATCCATTGAAAGGAGTTTCGATGATGTTGATGATAGAGATCATGACATATCCCATTACTATACAGAACTGAACCTAACTGGATCACACAAACAAGGGTTTGAATCTGGTGATCATCGATTGAACTGATCTAGTTCAATTGATCTAAATGAGA
Organism: Cocos nucifera; assembly: GCA_006176705.1. Taxonomy (NCBI): domain Eukaryota; kingdom Viridiplantae; phylum Streptophyta; class Magnoliopsida; order Arecales; family Arecaceae; genus Cocos; species Cocos nucifera. The sequence continues at coordinate 2,645,205 of QRFJ01000009.1, forward strand.
TTCAATTAGGTTCAAGAAAATCATGCTAGCACTCGATTGAACCTAACGTTCTTCTTTTACTATCATAAATAGTTATCCTGACTGAGCCAAAGGAGTTTGTGCTTATTTAGAGGCCTTCATTTTGTCTGACTGGAGCTTGTCCAAGTTAGAAAAGATTGTCTTATTTTGTAAGACATTACCTATCATTTTTGGTCATCTGCCATTTCTCGTCCTTTGACTTTGGTCAAAAGTTGACCTTTGACTGATCAAATATTGACCATTGACATTTTGACTTTTGTCCACGTGTCATGCACCTATTGGAGGGCTAGTGGGGGCTTGTCTCCCTACCAAAACCTGACAAGGAGGAGGGTGCACGCCACCCTTGGCGTTTGCCCAAGTTGGAGGTGCCCAGGAGTCCCTGTTGGACAGGGACTCCATCTCTTTTTTGGATTTCGATTAGAGTTCTCCTAAGAGCCAACTTTGACTGATCTTAGGCGCCCTCTAAGGAGAAATCCAGGGGACTCTATTTCCACCAATCAGATTTAGATCTGATTTCACAAAGAGTTGTGATTGATTGGAAAGAAGAGGAGTTGGATCACAGATAGTCTATAAATATGACCCTACGCCCAACTCAAATTAAGATTGAAAATTGAGAAATCCCATGCCCCAAGACTGCCTCTCCCCTCTTTCTCCATGTCAAACCCACCTTCTCCCTCTCCTCTCCACGTCCAAAAGAGTTTTATACCTTGGTTGGTGCGATCCAGATGAGAGAAAGGTGACTGAATGCTAGAAGGCTGCACTGCTGCATAGGACAACTGTTGATCTTCAAAAAGAGTTTTGAATATCCTTAAGATCAGATCCAGATTTGATTTTTGGAGACATGATAGAAAAGAAGAGAATCTCTAGATCTAGCTCGAGTGGATATCGGTAGAGGCCAGGCACTTGCGTGGCTAGATCCAGAACCTTCCACTGCTCACAGGATCATCATCGGGTAATAAGATTATCCACTTCAAGATAAATTAAATTTAATTTAATTTATCTAATTTTATTTTAATTATTAAAATAATAAGAATTAGATTTGAAACATCTCAGATCTGATCTAGATCAAAGAAAAAAAATTTTAAAATATATCTCTTAATCTGATCAGATCTGAACGAATCTGATCCGAAAAATCAAGATTTTTCTTCAATGGTATAGGTTAGAGCCATACTTGGATTCAAGATTGCTTCAAGACAGATGGTGCTGAGAGGAAGAGTTGACTTCTACACCATCTCAATGCCAATGTCGATCTAAGATCAAGATCAATTATTTTTTAGTTTTTATTTTCTTTTTCTATTCTTTTTAAATTTCATGTATTTAGATTATGAACTTTTAAATTAATGCAAAATTTTATTTTTATGCACTTTAAATTCATGCTTTTTATTTTTAATTATAATTTAATTTCCGCTCTTTACTTTTAATTGCTCTTTAATTTTATTGCAAGTAAATATTAAGATTTAACTAGTAGATCTTAGTACCAAATTTAATTTTTTGTATCTTTTAATTTTTATTTTTTATTTATAATTTTATTTTTTAACTTTAATCTTATTTTTAATTTTTTTTTTTATAAAAATTAAAGATTTCAAAACTAAACATTATCTTCTCTATGAATTCGATCTAACTTGCTACTTTCTATGTATTTTTAAATTATTAAAAAAATTAAAATTAAACTAATAAATATAATGTCTTAATGATAATATTGTGCTCTTATCAATGATTAATTTCTAAATATTCATGATCGATGGATCATCATAGGGATGTTGAAAAATTTAGATAAATTGGTGCATCGATTATTTTTTTTTTAGAATAAATGAGTCTTGAGTCTACAGTATGGGAATACTAAAGTGAGAGTGTAGATAGTTGTTAGAAAATAGAGATATTGAGCATGATGAAAAGTCACTTAGATATCTATCCACTCATAAGTGATTTACTCAATGTTGTAGTTGTATGACTAGTTCTTTGACCTACGGTGCCTCGACTATTCACAATGAGATCGCTGTAGTTTGATTATTCATATACTTGATTTCTAGCCATATGGATTCTTACGAGCATGTTAGCTGCAATAGGTTCATTATAGGAATAGGATGCATACCTAAAAAAAATTTATTATCCTTGGTAGATAAGAAAGTTAGTCCTATATGATTTATGAGACTAAGTTCAGATGATCTTGGCCAAGACACATGAATAGTGGAAAGAGTTTTCATAGTTTTCACATCAGAAACTCAAGTCGAATAAATTTGATACATGATAAATGATGGGATTTCATGAGAAATTTTATAACCTCCGTCTTGTCGGGACTCGTGATAGAAGGACTGTATTATATGGTAATTGTATTAGAGGTTCATCTATTTCATTCTACTAGAATGTCACTACATGTTACTAGAGTCACTGATGGATTGGGGATCTACAAAAATTATTTTGATGATTAATAATTCTCATTGAAGGAGTTGAAATTATTTCAATCTATTGAAAGAAGTTTCAATGATATTGTTGATAGAGATTACAATATATCTCATTACCAGACAGAATAGAACCTATGAGATCATACATAAAAGAGAAATGGTCAAAGACTTATGATTAGACTTAAGAAGTCTTAATTGAATTAGGATTTATCAAAAATCCTAAAAAATTTTGGATTTTCATACTAACACATGGTTAAACCCTAGAATCCCCATATTACTTGGACTCCTTATGAGATAAGGAGTTAACTAATCAAAGCACATGGCTAGAGAGAGGGCATGCCAAGAGTTGTGAGCCCAAAACTCTTTTTCACCAAGAAAGAGGAGGGCATGCATTCAAAGTTTTAGATGCCTAAGACAAGCGCTAGAGTCCTTTCAAAAGAGATCTATGACTGGTCAAAGGGTTTGACTCATCAAAATCTTATGGAACTAGGACTCTTATGAGGTTTCTTGAGATAAGATTGAAGGAACTTTTCCACCACATACCCCAGATCCCAATCAAAATTTTATAGTGAAAGGGATCTGATTGAACATGCACATGTATGAGATCATATCTCATACGACCAGAAGGGATCATGATTTTAAAATCAAAAAATAAATATAAAAATAGAAATTAATGAAATGATGAAGATCACATCTTCACCTTTGCATGGATAGTTATTCACCATGATTGATGATTATGGTAAAATTTGAGATTTCTCACAGAGCCACGTACGTGTCCGACCTCTACAGGTATCCACTTAGGATAGATCTGGGACGGTCCTCTTTCTATTAATCCTTCATCTCCATGACGGATCTTGCATGCATCTTCATCAGCAATCTTGGATCAACTCTTGATCCTCGATCTTCTAGATCAACTCTTGATCCTAGATCTTTGTTTCTTTTTTTTCTTGGCATAGATTTGAAGCATCAAATACTTTTGACGTGTATGATGCCCAACATGTTGGACTAGATGATCTATATAGGATGCCCAACAATCTTAGGCATGAGAGAGGAAGAGGGAATTAGAAAGATGGGGTGTAAGATATGGTGAGACGTGGGAGAGAGACGTGGGATGTTTTGAAGGGGTGCACAAAAACACTTTTTGGCATGAGATCTGCCTCCCTTACTGTAGCTAAATTAGATTTAAGAGATCTTATCTGTTAAATAAACAAAGAAGAGTCCTTGGGCTTTAAGGATTTGATCAATCAAATCCTTAAAGTAAAAAGACTCTACTTCTTTAATTTGGTGCATGATATCTTAGTGATTATCTACCAAAAGAAGATGGGGCGTGGCTCCTCTCATGATTCACCCCAAAATAAGTGGTGTACGCCCCTTTATATATTATTCAAAAGAGGCGTCTCCTCTTAATTCCCCATGCATAACAAACCAAGGCACCCTCTTATTTGAGAAAAACTTGGGCATGCACCCTTGGATTTTATCCACAAGGGGGCACACACCCTTCTCCCTCCTCTTCAAGGTAATTATTATGGGGTGCCAATAATTGGTGCCCCTTTCTCTCCAGGAGTCCACATCTAAATAAACTAGGATGAGGTGCCAACTCGTAGTCCTCATCCTTACCTAAATGCATGCATTGACTTGGTTAAAATCCCTATCTAATAGGGAGTCCAAGTCTAAAAAGGAATTGGGTTAGGATTTCACCAAATCTGAACCTTACTGGAACTTCAGAAATCCAATTAATCAATCCTAGACCAAATTTTCTTTTTGTGTGACCCCATAGATTCAATTTTATCTGGTAGTGAGATATATTATGATCTCCATCATCAATATCATTGAAACATCTTTCAATGGATTGAAATACTTTCAATTTAAAAAATTAAGAATTATTTAATCATCAAAATAATTTTTATTGATCTCGCAATATACTAGTGATACTTAGCAGTATATAGTGGCAACCCGGTAGAATTGAATAATGAATCTTTAGGTGTAGTGACCGTATGATTCAGTCCTTCTATCATGAGTTTCGATAAGATAGAGATCATGAATAACTCGTTAAATCTTATCGCTTGTCATATGTAATACTCAACTGACTCGAGCTTATATGTGAAACCTTATGAAAACTTCTTTCCATCATTCATACTACCATAACCATGAATTTCTGAACTTAGTCTCATGAATAATATAAGACTATTTTTTTCTATCAAAATCGATAGATCCCATCTAGATGCACACCTTACTTCTATGACGAACCTACCGTAGCCAACAAACATCATAAGATTTCGAATGGCTACGTAAATAAGTAACTATGCAATCAAACTACAGTAGCCCTATTATGAATAACCGAGGCACTATAGGTCTAAAGACTACTAAACTATTGCAGTATCGAGTATGTCACCGATGAGTGAATAGACATCTATATGACTACTCATGTTGGTATCGCTCGATAAAACTATGCTTGTGTTATATATTGAATTGCATTTATTAGATAAAAAATAAAAATTAAAAAATTTATATTATTTTTATCATTCAGAATCTATGGCAGCGGTTGTAAAATCGCTGCCGTAGGCATACCAACCGCTGCTAATATATTGCACGTCAATCGCTGCTATAGCTTATAGCAGTGGTTTGAAAACTGTTGCTATAGCCTATAGCAACAATTGTAAAATCGCTACCATAGAACCTATGGCAACGGTTCATGAATTGCTACCATAGAACTATAGCAGTGATTGATCAACTACTGCCATACTTCTATAGTAGCAGTTCATAAACTATTGTAATTTGTCTCTATTGCAGTGGTTGGATAACCACTACCATAGTCTCTATGGCAGTGGTTTATGAACCGCTGCCATAAGTTCTATGGCAGTGATTTTGTGATCGCTGCTATAGCTAATCTATGGTAGTAATTTCGATAACCACTAATATTGGCTGTCTATAATAGCGGTTACTATAACTACTATAAAAACCACTGTCATAGGCCTATGACAATGGCCATAGTGGCAGCGGTTAGTTAACTACTGCCATAAGCTATGGCAGTGATTTTTTAGACTACGATAGTAATTATAAACTGCTGCGATAGCTTTTTTCTATAGTAGTGCTTGAACTCTTCAAGGTCTCTTCAGTTGTCACCAATATGTTTAATAACTCAGCCAGAGTTTAATCAATCTATTTCATATGATAGTTTACTATAAACTGTCTATACAAACCAGTAAAGGATTGCTGGATAAAATCTACTTGCAATTTCTTATGCATGGTCATATCGAGCTTCTCAAGCTCCTCTATGTTCTTGATCATTGTCAAACAATGATCGTGGACCGACTATCCTTCTTTCATCTTTGCACTAAAGAGTATGTAGATTGACTCTTTTCACCATACAACTCTTGTAGGTGAGTCAAGATAGCTCTAGTAGTGTTCATGATCTCATGCTGATATTACAATTGATGCTAATTTATGGTACCTAACTTTTTATCATCATCCATCTATTTTTTCTAGCACTTCTCATTGGTTGGTGATTGGACGGTTTGGTAACACTAGAGTTTCCTGGTCAATGAAATAACTAAGCTTCTTGAAACTCAAAGCAATTTTCAAGTTCTAGAGCTAGTCCTTATAATTTGGTTCGGTTAGTCAATTAGTTTCTAGAATAGGGGTAAGAGGATTAGAGGCAAACATTTTCTAATAAAAAGAAGAATATTCTAGTTAGATTTTTATAATTAATTATTTTAGTTTATTTTAAAAATAAACTGACTCACACTATTCTCGAATCTCCCACACTCTTTGGATGGAGAAATGGAAATCCCTCATAATTAGGGTTTCAAGTGGGTATTGCAGTTCCATCAATTAACACACCTCCTCACCTGACAATTATTGGGATGTGTCAACTGATGAGTGGACAACTTGATGAAAATCGTGTAGAGTTCTAAACATACTTTTTGAAACTTTTTCAAAAATTTAAGTATAGCAAAAACTAAAATTAATCTAATATTAGTTTTATACATGCTACGATCATATCAAAAATCCTATACTAGTATCTAAACATGCTTATATGTAATAAAAAATTAAATACATAAGATTAGTAAATCGAATCTACTAATCTATTCATGTTTAGAACACAATACCTGAGCACGGATAGCCAAACTCGACAATTCGAATCTATTGAAAAGTAGCTCCTCATATCACGATGCAACCGCACAGTCATCTGACCTCTACGATCAGTCCACATAGAGCTCCTGATCCCAATCAGCTCCATCAGAGTGCTAGCTTCTCGTCGGAGCCTTCGACGATCAATCTTCGTCAATCCGATCGACGATCTTCTTCCAAACTCCTAGATGCTCCAAAAGATCAAAATATATTGTATGGAGGATGACAAGATGGTGTGAAAGATTTGATGGAGATTAGACACTCACAGCACTCGATCTCATCATCCGAACCCTGGGTCCAAACCCTAGGACTACCTACACCCGAAATCCTAGAGCCCACTCTCAGATTTCTTTTGTGACCAACTAGTGTCCTCATGCCCTAGAGAAGCTCATGCCACACACTGATTTAACTGAGCAACTATTTCTCAGATAATACTCACATAATTTCAAAACTTATTTGAAATAAGGCATGAGAAAGGAAAAGGAAACAATGAGTGGCGCTGAGACACTCTCTGGATTTTCTCTTGCCTAGGAAATAGTGCCCCCACTTGGTATTTTTCTTCCAGAAGAATTTCTCACTCCCACACACACACACCCACAAAAAAATTGCCTTTTTATTGGCAACATTATGATGGTATTTGCATGTGGAAAAGATAAGGAGAGAAGGTTAGGGAGGTTTCAACCAATCCACTTGAATTCAAAATTCAAGTGGATGAGTTATCCTCTTCCAACACCCCTACCAGCCCTTTGACATGCAAAAAGACTCTCCTTCTGCATGCATATGCTAATAAAATCAGAAAAATTATTGACAAATGCAAGCATAGACATGGGAAATGGATAAGTCAAGGGAGTTAGAATTGGTTTCAACCTCCCACCTACTTGAATTCATAATTCAAGTAAGTTTGATCCGATCCAATGCTTGGACCAGGTCAAAGGGAGAAAAGAAAGGGTGCACAATCTCTCTCCTACATGAGAAAAACTCTCGTGAATTCAGAATTCACGTGGAGAAGGGCGCGGGTCAAAAAGTCTAGGTGCAGGGAGATTCAAGTTTGAAATTCAAACATGTCCAAGTGGGTGTTGTCCAAACCCATTTGTCCAAAACCAATTAGACAAGAATAAACCTAATCAAATTAGATTTAATCCAATCCAATTAAATTCTAATCAAATTAAAAATTAATTAGGTTCAGATTTTGATCAAATCAAGATTGAATCTTCCTTAGTAATTATGTCATCTCATGACTTAATCGGGTCAAATCCAATTGAATCCAATTTAATCAGATTTGATCGAATCCTCATCGCTCAATTAAATTAAGCTAATTAGCAATCTAATTTCTAATTAATCTTTCAATAATATCAAAGTCCCAGTCCAGTGGAACCCACAAAGGTAGAGTTTCAGTCTAGTGGAACTCTTGACCACAGAGTTCTAGACCATTGAAACTCTTGATCAGCCATCAGATCAGGTAGAAATTTCTATTATGTGTGACCCCATATGTTCAAACTCTAAGCCGATAGCATAGAAATCAATTTATATACCAATCGATATGATCATCTAGCATTGGTATCCGACGTCCGAATAGGTCGAATAGTCGCATCGCAACATCCATGAACCTGTAGCATATGGTTATTGTATAATTCATCCTCTTGATCTAAATACTCAAAAGATGACCTAAGGTTTAACTATCAACCTTGAAAAAGTTATCTACATTATATTTCAAATTTTAATATCCATCAAATGGACTATTCCGATCGAAATTTTGCTAAATTAAAATACAGTGATGTATTTACTCCAACACTTAAAGAGGTCAATTCCATATTGACTCATGCACTGACTAAATAAGTACTTGACTACACCCAATAACTTTTTATTACTGAATTAAAAATTCAAATAGTCTGGTATCAAAGTACAGTAAATTGCTTGCAAGTCACTATGGTGATCTTAGGTCTAAGGGATACTTATATCCATATCCTTCACGAGCAACTTTTGATAGCAGAGAGCTCCACAGTTGGATCATGATCAATAAAATATACTCCTATATTTCACTTATATGTCATACCAGCATCTCCACACTCCTTAGTTAAGAGGACAACCAACTCATATGGCACGCAATGATCTATACTCAATAAATATTATCATCCTAGGTAACAACGTATTATTTGATCGTGATCAGGTTTAAGGACTAAACGATAAATTCTTCTTTGTCGAGTTTAAATAGTCCTAAGAACTTCATCATAGAAGAGTTCATTACAGAAAGATGCACAAATATGATGAAATGCTAGAATAATAATTTTATTCATTTATAATTCAAGTATAAATTACATACAGCTTAACCATCTATAATCCAAATGATTGACTTTAGGATATAATACCCAACATAACTCTTATCCAATGCTTCTCCAAGCATGTTTCAGCAATCTTCGATCTCTAAGTCCTATGGCTGCACCTAATAGTTATTGACTATATTTCTTAGTTAAGTCAAACCTACCATACACCAATAGGTGTAAAGCCGTCATTGGTTCCTCAGCTAACAATTATTAGGCCAACCCCATCTTTATCCTGGAGCATCTCATGCTATAAAGTAGTTGCATCTTTCTTGATGCAACTGAACCACTATAACTAGTCAAGAACAATCAACATCTGGAAGAGCCTGCACATCTACAATAGTGGAAGACTGCTTGACTTAATATCTAATTGAGAAAATTTATTTAGATCTCTTTAATCTTAATTATTAATTTACATCTGATGTAAATCCATAATTATATTGGATTTACTTGTGAAATCCGGGCTTGGTCTGACCAAAATCGGATTCATGGTGTAATGCAAATATAGTGAACTCAACCTAAGCACCCAAACTAGAATTTGGTCAACCAAATTGATCAGATAAGTTAAGATCGGTGGGAGGCTCACCGTATAATCAGATTGCAATGATCCTAATTAAGTAACCATCTTTCTAAATACTTGCCTTAGGCATCAATAGGTTAGCCTAATCTAATTGGATTCAATTTTTGGTTCCTCAGCACCAATTACAAATTGCAACCATTTAAACATGTATTCATGATACACCCTACACCAAGGATTGTAGTGATTCATTGCGATCACCACATGTATCCATGAAAACATCACTCGGTTATCTCATAATCATATATAAAATCATGCTTTATTTTAGGGTTTATCCTTTTCTTAAAAGGTGTTATGGTTAAGGGTTTCATCTTCAATCATCCTAGGACAACCTATCAGCATAACTTGCAATATGCTAGGGTAACCTTATATCAAGATGATCTAAGGTTAACCCTAAACCCATATAATTAGATCTTATAATTCAAAATTCTATTTTTAATCTAAATTTTAGATCTATTAATTTTAGATCTAATCTAACATTTAAAGATCTAATCAAATTACAAATCTAATCTAAATTTGAAACAAAAATTCAGATTAAAGCAAAATTTCAGATCTAATCTGAACATGAATCATGTAAACAAATCTAATCAAATTACCATATCTAATCTGAATTTCAGATCTAATTGAATCTTAGATCTAATCTAAGTATTCATATCTAAATTTTGATCCTTAAGCTCATGATTTAAAAAAATTGGCTCTGATACCAGTTGAAGAAACTTTTCTATCGTGCGCACTGGATCCCAATCTTTATTTTGTAGAGAAAGGGATCCGATCTGACATGCGCGTATATGAGACCGCGTCTTATACGACCATGAGGGATAATGATTTTGAGATCTAAAAATAAATACAAAAATAAAAATTAATGAAATGATGAAGATTGCATCTTCACCTTTGTGCGGGTAGCTATTTACCATGATGATGATCATGGTAAAAGTTGAGATTTCTTGCAGAGCCACTTACGTATCCGATCTCTATAGGTATCCACTCGAGATAGATCTAAGATGGTCCTCTTTCTATTGAACCTTCATCTATATGACAGATCTTGCATACACCTTGATCAACAATCTTGGATCAACTCTTGATCAACAATCTTGGATCAACTCTTGATCCTTGATGTTTTGGATCAACTCTTGATCCTAGATGTTTGTTTCTTCCTTCTCTTGGCATAGATTTGAAACATCAAACACTTTTGATGGGTACAATGCCCAACACCTTGGACTAGATGATCTATATGGGATGCCCAACAATCTTGGATGTGAGAGAGGAAGAGGGAAGAAAGATGGGGTGTGAGATAGAGTGAGACGTGAGTGAGAGACGTGGGATGTTTTGAAGGGGCGCACAAAAACACTTTTTGTAATGAGATCCTCCTCCCTTGGCGTGAGCTAAATCAGATTTAAGAGATCTTATACCTTAAATAAACAAAGAAGAGTCCTAGGACTTTAAGGATTTAACTAGTCAAATTCTTAAAACAGAAGGACTTTGCTTCTCTAATTTGGTGCATGATATCTTAGTGATTATCTATCAAAAAAAGATGGGGCATAGCCACTCTTATGATTCATGCCAAAATAAGTGGCGCACGCCCCTTTGGATCTTATCCCAAAGAGGTGTACTATAGAAGTTGTTATGGTACTCTCAAGTCTTGGAGAAAAGATGAAGAAAATCCAAGAAATTAAAGAAAGCCAGCACTCAGAAGAGTCTACTCGGCTCTGAGACAAGTCAACTTAGATCCAAGAGAGTTGACTCAGGTGTTAAGAGAGTCGACTTAATTGTCTCAAGGTGCTACAGACAGAGAGTTATCTTTCAAAAATCTGTGGCATGCATGGCACGCAGTCGAGTCAACTCAATCCTAAGTGAGTCGACTCGATCCTAAGTGAGTCGACTCAAATCCAGATAAGTCGACTCGAGTCTCAGTCAAGTCGACTCAATTTTGATAGACAGAACAGGCATGATTTTTGCATGAAATTTCTATTTGGATTTTGGATAGAGCCTTATCCTAGGGGTCTTAAGGCATGGTTTTAGAGGTCTAAAGGTGGCTAACTTAGGGTTTGGACTGGGATTAAGTCCATAAAATGAGAGCATGCAAGATATGAATGTACATGGACTTGGATGAATGCTTTCATGTATGAATTAGCCTAGAAGAGTTTTTGGTCAGGCCTATTGACTATGTATATATATACATAGGTTGTATTAGGGTTTCAATACAGCAGAATCCAATTAATATTTTCTTCCTAACTCTCTCTCTCTCTCTTTTCTCTCTGATTCCAATGCCAAACCCTAGATTACTGCCCCTTATCTTGTTCTTCTTTAATTATCTGGCTCAACACCCAGGTTCATGTAAGAGATCGATCCTTGGCTATGATTTTTTAGCACTATAAGGCATAACAGCTAGTATCAGAGTGGTACCAGATTCTAATATTTGGTATCAGAGCTCGATTGAGCATGAAGGAAGAAGAAGATCAGATTTTCAACAAAAGATCAGCAAAGGTTCAAATCTAAAGATTTTCTCTAGATTTTGTAAGAAAGAAAGTGATTTAAGGGCTGCTATCCACCCTTCCTAATTAGGATATTTTTTTTAGATTTATATCTTGTGCTATTTTTTTTATTTGAATTGATTATGGAAAGTAGCGGGTAAAAGATTGAATTTAAAAAATTTGATGGAAAAGAGAGTTTCACCATGTGGAGGTTAGGATGAAGGATCTGCTAGTTCAGATGGAATTGAATTCGATCTTGGAGGATAGGCTGGAGGAGATGACTAACAAGATGTGGGTGTCCTTAGAGAAAAGGGCATGCACTATGATTAGGACTTGCCTAGTGGATGTGGTGTTGTATGGCATCTTGGAGGAGAGAACATCCAAGGATTTATGGTCGAGATTGCACATGTTGTGCATGGAGAAGAATATGTATAATAAGTTGATATTGAAGAAACAACTGTATAGCCTTCGGATGCAGAAAGACGAGGATGTTGCAAGGCATATTCAGCGGTTCAATCGGATGAGCATGAATTTGCTTAATATTAGGGTAGATCTTAAAAAGAAGGATAAGAGCTTATTGTTGCTATGTTCCCTACCAGAAGCTTCGATCCATTGGTGACAATGTTACTATATGGTAAGGAGATACTAATATACGAGGAGATCGTGTCAGTGCCTAGGTCCAATGAGTAGTATAAGCGGATGATGAAGGGAGAGGTTCTTTAGGAGGATCTTGCAGTTTCAGAGTGGTCCAAGAAAGAAAAAAAAAGTACAAGTAGAAAGACACCAAGAAGGATAAATGCTTCAAATATGATGAAGCAGGGCACTTTAGGTAGGAGTGTCTGCTTTGGAAGAAGTACAAAGAAGGAGAAAAGATAGATTCCATAGGTTCAGTTGCTGAAGGAGAAGAGTTGAATGAGCTCTTGTTAGTTTTAGAGGAGCCCGTGAGATGCGAAAGGTCTGAAATGGCTTCGAAGGGATACATGGAGAATGGAGGATCCGAAGGGGTAGCGATAGTGATCGAGATACAGCAGTAGGCTTAGCAGGACAGTATTGGATGGCTGACCTCAGGATTGACTTTTGCAGTATCAGATGGACTTCAATTTCAGGTGGAGCACCGGATAGAGATGGCTTCATAGGTGGCGGAAGCTTTGGCACGAGTTCAGAGTGAAGGGGTGTAGGAGGAGGAGCGATATCCCAGCTGCAATGCCAGTGCTGCATAGAGCCAGGTAGAGTAGAATGTGCAAGTGGAGAGGTTTAGCTATAAGAAGACCATGTCAGGTGGAGCTTTAGGTGCAACAAGTGCCGGTATTGGAATGCTATGGTTTCTCGAGGAAAGTCCAGGATAAGTGCTACAGATGTTGAGTAGAAGAGAGCCTACAACAAAGTTTAAGATGGTGCCAAGCAAGCAAGGGTCTTCAGCTATGGAGGCAGTCATCCTAAAGATCTCCAAGAAAGCTCAGAAGCTGAAGAAGGTTGGCGGTGGCAAAGATGTTCGTATAAGGAGCTGTCAAGACATGCATCGATAGCAAGATCATGTAGGAAGGTATTGCTAGGTTTGCTAAGACTTGAGGGCACCAAGGTAGAGATTATAGGAGTTGGTGTGACGCTCCCAAGTCTTATAGAAAAGATGAAGAGAATCTAAGGGATTAATGAAGGAAACAGTGCAGGATTTGCCATGCTACTTTCAAAAAATATTTCAAAAATAGCAATGATGCAACAAAAAATAATTAATCTAATTAATTATCTACTGATCATATCAAATTATTTAACCCTATACATTAGGATCTAAACATAATATGCATGCATACATCAATAGATCTGAAAATAAAACTATGTAATAAACTATTTACTATATTTATGTGTTCAGAACATAATATCTTTTTATGGATAGTCGATCACCGCAATCTGAGTCCATCGAATAATGCTTTGGTATAATGTCACAGCTGCACATGTGTTCGGTTACTACGGTTGGTCCACACGGAGCTCCTGGTCTCGATCAGCCCCATTAGAGTGCTAGCTCCACGTAGGGACTTTCAATGGTTGATCACGATCCATCCAAATGATCATATATTTTTTGATTTTTTAGATATTCTAAAAAATTAGAATATAAATATTGCAGGATGATAAAGATATGTTTCAAATTTGATGGTGATCCGATGCTCATAGCACTCGATCTGTCCACCCAAACCCAGATTCCCAAATCTAGGATTTCATTCGGCCCAAAAAATCTGACACACTAAAAATCTTATCACGCCCTCTCTGTATGGAGTTTTTCTATGAAATAAGTTTTCATGAAAAGATAACTTTTAGATCTATAACTTCTATTTAGATAATATCTAAAAATAGGATATTTTTAGTGGTGAAAATCATAAGAAAAGAGAGGGATGAGGGAAAAGTAAAGTGCTGCAGGATCCTATTCACCTTCACTCCGAGATTTTTTGCCCAGAACTGATTCCCAAACACTCTAAACATTTTACCATATAATGCTAATCCCTTCTCCTACATGCGCAAAAATTATTATATTTTATTGACATGAATACCATGGAAAAATCACATAGGAAATGATAAGGGTCGTGTGGTTGAGAGGTTTTAATCACTCACTTGATTTCAAAAATCAAATGAGCCTCTTATCCTTATCTAACACCCCCTCCCTTGTGTTTACACATAGAAGGACTCTTCTTCTACGTGTATATTTTTATTTCTCAAAAAATATTCGATAAATAAAAGGGAGGGCGTGGGAAGCAGAGTGGAAAAGTCAAAAATGGTGGGCGCATGGAAAAATTTGAATTCAAACTTTATTTGACTTGATCCTAATTGATTTCGACCAAACCAATTAATCTAGACCTATTTAAATCAGGTTAAATCCAACCAAATTAGGCTTAGCCTAATCCAATAGAATTTTAATTAAATTAAAAATTAATTAGATCTACATCATGATCAAATTAGGGTCAAAACTTCCATAGCGATTAGGTCATCTCATGATCTGATCGGATCAAATCCAATCAAATCAAATTCAATCAAACTTGATCGAATCCTCATCACTCAATCAAATTGAGCTAATCAGTAATCAAATTACTAATTAATCCTTTAAAAATATCTGAGTCCAAATCAAATGGGTTACTGGGCAACAGAGTCCTATCAACATGAAACTCTTGAAGAGTCCTAAATCAGTGGAACTCTTGAATCCAGTATCTCAAATGAATCAAAATCACGATCATAGAGTCCCAAACTAGTAAAACTCTCGATCAGAGAGTTCTAGATGAGTTGGACTCAGAGACTCAGTCTAGTAGGACTCTTGATCACAGAGTCCCAGTCTAATGGAACTCTTGACCATAGTGTCCTAGATTATCAGGACTCATGATCAGAGAGTCCCAAACAAGTAGAACTCAGAGTTTCAGTCCAATAAAACTCTTGATCATAGAGTTTCAGATCAATAAAACTCTTGATCAGAGAGTCTCAGACAAGTAGGACTTAGAGTTCCAGTTCAGTAGGACTCTTAGTCATAGAGTCCCAGTCCAGTGAAACTCTTGACCATAGAGTCCCAGACCAATGAGACTCTTGATCAGTCATTAGATCAGGTAAAAATTTCTAATGTGTGTAACTCCGTAGATCCGAACCTAAGCCGATAATACAAAAACTAATTTATATACTAATTAAAGTGACCATCTAGTAATGGTACCCGATGTCCGGATAGGTCGAAAAATCATAATCGCAACATTCAAAACCTACACGAATATGGTTACCGTATAATTCATTCTTATGACCTCTATATAATAGATGACTTAGGATTAGATTATTAACCCTAGAAAATACATCCATGTCATATTTCAAAGCAATTAGTCTCGTGACTCCTCACTAAGACTATTTTGGCCAAGATTTTGCTAAATTAAAACATAATTGAATACAGCTCCTAAAATCAGGAGTGGTCAATCCCATCTTAATACATGCACCGACTTCACAAGTACTTGATTGTGCCCAAAAATCTTTCATCACTGAATTAAAAATTCAGATAGTCCAAAATCAAAACATAGTGAGTTGCTTGAAAGTCACCGTGGTGATTTTAGGTCGGAGGAACATTTATACCCATATTCCATTGAAGCTAATCTTGATAGGAGAAAAGTCTAGGAGTTGGTCACGTTCAGTGTAGATGTACCCATACATCTCACTTGCATGCCATATCAGTGTCCCAACACTCCTTGATTATGAGAACAACCAATCTATATAGCACACAATGATCTATACTTGATAAATATTGTCATCCTAAGTAACAACGTATCATTTGATCATGAACTATTTAAGAACTAAATGATAAATCCTCTTTTGCTGAATCTAGATAGTCCTAAGGACTTCATCACAACATAGGAGTTCATTAGAAGATAATAGAATTTATGATAAAAAATATTAAAATAATTTTTATTAATTTATAATTCATATATAATTATAAATATATGGTCCAACCATCAACAGACTGATGATTGGCTTTGGAACACATTTTCAATAATCTCCCACTTAGACTAAAGCCAATCGATGCAGTATCTAATATCTAACTTCAACTTAAAGTCGTTGAACTCCTTCACCGCAACAGCTTTAGTGAATGGTTTAGCCAAATTCTTCTTTCCATCGATCTTCTAAAGATCGACGTCACCTCGATCCATAATCTCTCGGAAAAGATGGCAGCGACGCAGAATATGCTTCGTCTGTTGGTGTGCCTTTGGTTCCTTCACCTTAGCAATGGCTCCAGAGCTATCACAATAGAGCAGAACTGGACCATCAAGGGAGGGTGCTACTCCAAACTGATGATGAATTTTTTTAGCCATACCGCTCTTTTGGCAGCATCTGATGCAGCAACATACTCTACCTCACAAACTGAATCGACCATAATATGCTGCTTGAAACTCTTCCAGCAGACAGCTCCATTATTAAAGATAAATATATATCCCGACACACTTTTGCTATCATCATGATCGAATTGAAAACTGAAGTCTGTGAACCCCATAAGTTTTAAGTCTGATTTACCATATACAAGCCACTGGTCCTTAGTATTTCTTAAACACTTTAGAATGATTTTAACAACCTTCTAGTAATTCTTCCCTAGATTAGATTGGTATCTACTCACTACACCTAGTGAGTATGCCACATATGATCGCATACATGTCATGACGTACATTATAGAATCCACTACTGAAGCATATGGTATTCTATTCATACGCTCTCTGTCTAGAGGTGTTGTTGGACAATCTCTCTTGGAAAGAAAAATTTCATGGCCTATCGGTAGATAGCCTTTCTTAAAATTTTTCATACTGAACCATTTCAGCATAGTGTCAATGTACGTGGACTGGGATAATCTAAGAAATATTTTAGATCTATTTCTATAGATCTTCATCCATAAAATGTAGGAAGCTTCTTTCAGATCTTTCATGGAGAACTATGATGACAGTCAGATCTTTATTCCTTGTAATGTAAGGATATCATTTTCGATTAAGAGAATATCATCCACATACAATACTAGGAATACTATTGTTAGACCATTAGTCCATTTGTATATGTAGGGCTCCTCTTCATTCTTAACGAAGCCATATGTTTTGATTGTTCTATCAAATCGTATGTTTCAGCTCCGAGATGCCTGCTTTAATCCATAAATGGACCTCTGAAGCTTATACACCTTAGACTCATCTATGAACGTGAAACCTTTAGGTTGTATCATATACACCTCTTCATCCAGCTCTTCATTCAGGAAAGCTATTTTCATATCCATCTGTCAGATTTCATAGTCCAGATGGACAGCTATGGCAAGCATTATCTGAATGAATTTGAGCATTGCCACAGAAGAGAACGTCTCATCATAGTCAATACCATAACGTTGATAATACCCCTTGATAACCAGACGGGCTTTATAGGTCTCCACCTTTCTATCTGTGCCTCCTTTTCTTTTGAAGACCCACTTACACCCTATGAGTTTTATCCCTTCGGATGGGTCAACCAATGTCCATACATCGTTGATCTTCATGGATTTCATCTTGAATTTTATGGTCTCAAGCTATTTCTCAGAGTTGGATCTCTGCATTGCATCCATATAGGTGATTGGGTCATAATCATTCTCATCGAGTTCGATAGGATCTCCATTTTGGATCAGAAAACTATAGTGTCTATTCGATTGATGTGATACTCTACCAGATCTCCTTAAGGATGCTTTGACAATAGGTTCTGAATTTGATCTAATCAGATCTAGCTCAGGTTCAACAACTTGTATCTATTCTTCCACCTATGGTACTTCATCAAGTTCAATCTTGGAGGCATTAGTTCCTTTACCAAGGAACTCCTTTTCTAAAAAGACTGCCTTAAGGCTGACAAACACTTTTTGCTCATCAGCAAGGTAGAAGTAGTATCCTTTGATTTCTTTTGGGTAACATATAAAATTATACTTATTAGACCTAGGTCCAAACTTGTCTATCATCAATTGTTTGACGTAGGTCGGACAACCCCAAACCCTAAGGTGCGAAAGCATTGGCTTATGTCCTGTCCATATTTCATATGGTGTTTTATTAACAGATTTACTCGAAACCCTATTTAGAATGTAATAAGCTGACTCGAGTGCATATCCCCAAAAGAAGATCGGCAAACCAGCAAATCCCATCATAGATCGAACTATGTCCAACAGGATCTGATTTCTTCTTTCAGACACACCATTATGTTGTGGTGTTCCAGGAGGAATCCATTAGGAGAGAATTCGATTCTTCCTAAGATATGTCAGAAACTTATTGAAAAGGTATTCACCCTTCGATCAGATCGAAGAGTTTTAATACTCTTCTCAGTTTGCTTTTCTACCTCATTTCGAAATAGTTTGAACATTTCAAATGACTCCGACTTATGCTTCATTAAATAAACATACACATACCTTGATAGGTCGTCTATGAAGATTATGAAGTAGAAATATCCATCTCTGGCACTTGAGCTCATGGGTCCACATACATCCGAATGTACTAAACTCAAGAGTTCAGTGGCTCATTCATCTTTTTCAGTAAAAGGTGACTTGGTCATCTTACCAAGAAGATAGGACTCATAAATCAGACATGACTCACAATCACTAACCTCAAGAATTTCTTCTTGAGCTAACCTGTTAATTCTATTCTTATTAATATGACATAGCCTACAGTGCTAAAGGTAGACATCAGATACATCACTAATTCTAGGGCATTTACTGGAGGATTGAACCATGTTAACAGGTATAGAAAGTAAATAAATTTTGTTATTCAATTATCCAATCAAAATTATAACACCATTCAAAATGACATTATAAAATTTTTCTTTTATTTATATTTCAAAATCATTCATGGCCAAAAGGCCTATAGAAATGATATTCAATAAGAAAGTTGGACAATAATGGCATTCATTAAGAATAACTTTATTTGAATTGATTATAAGGTTCATGATTTCTAAAGCTAGAATTGGAACATATCTTCCATCTTCAATGTTCAGGAATCTTTCATCTTGATCACATCTCCTACTGACCTGCAAGCCCTGCATAGAATTATAAATATGATAAGGGCTTCTAGTATCTAATACCCAGGCAGTAGAATCAAATAAGGAAAAATTGTAAGGTGTTATCATATAATTATCTTGTCCAGCAACCACTTGCTTCTTTCTCGACCTGTTCGGATCTAGGGAGGCAATGTACAAAGGACAGTTTCTCTTTCAGTGCCCCTGCTTCTTGCAGAAGAAGCACTCTGCCTGGCTCTGATCAGGCTTGCGCTTCTTGGTCTGACCCTGTGTAGTCATTCCAGCATGTGGCCGCACCTTCTTATTTTTCTTCTTCTTGTTCTTCTTTCCTTTCTTAAAGGATTGACAACCAGAAGAAGACCCTTTCACTACATTCACCATCTCCTTATGGAGTTGGTGATCCTTCTCAAAGTTCTGCAGTAATCCCAATAAGCCATGGTAGTTTATTGTAGGCTTTGTCATTCTAAAATGAGTTAGGAAGGAGAGGAAGAACTTGGGCAAAAAATTAAGGATCGCATCCTTACCGAGCTGCTCGTGTAGGAGAAAGCCCAACTTGCTAAGGCGCTTAATCATCTTGATCATGTACAATACATGATCGGTGACTAAGACCCCATCCCTCATCCGAGCATTAAAAATGGCACAACTTATTTTGTGCCTTTCAATATTGTCCGGCATGCTAATAGAGTCGTTCAATATTTGAAGCATCTCCTGTGGCTAGGCATTTTCAAACCTATAGCTAAATTTGTTATTCATTGCCGCTAGCATTATACATCGAATGATGGTACGATTATTGAGCCACTTCAGATAAGTGTCTCAGATTGCTCCCCCAGCGTTCGAGGCTGGCTCCTCAGATGCTCGATCTGTTATCACATAAAGGATCCACTCATACTCTAGGATGATCTTCAACTTACGAGACCAGCTATCATAGTTGGATCCCATTAATTTGTTCCGGTCTAACAATGATCGGAGCGATAGGTTAGTGGCCATATCTTCACAAAAAGAAAAATCAAACCTAATTAATATATGAATTATTAATCCTAAAGACTTGGACTTCAGTCTAAAGGTCCTTCCATTATTTTATACGAATTGGTAGCCTCTACCTTCAATTCGAGGAATTACTCTAATTTCTTAGTGGATACTAGAATCCACATAGACTACACATGAGCCCAATTTTAGTTGGTTAACCCATGTACACCTATGGATAGATTCAAAATCAATTGTTTCTCTAAACAACTTCTAGTAACATTGATTTTACCCCATAAACCTAATCAGTATGCTTTGGCCTCCACTAAAAAAGATTCGATTAGGTCCAACCATTAATATGATCATATTTGATCTTATCTAATCAATAAATGATCAGGCCCGATTTTGGTCAGCCAACCTAACCACCATCGAAAATACTTAACTAAATTATCATTTTATGAATGATAATTTTATTAGTCAATAATCATCAGGCCTTTGGGCCTCCAATGATCATTATACTAATAATTCTATTATCACTCAACTTAGTGGGAGGCTATAATTTAGTTATCTATATAACTATTATATTTTTAAGGATCTAATAATTTTAGAGGATTTAGTTAAGTAATTTAAAAAAATTCAGTGAGTCAATTTCGATCACTTCATCAAGTTAGAAAAGAATCTAATCTAAGCTGGTATTAGGAGTACCTAAATCAATCAGACTGATTTACTTAATAGACATGGATGAGCCCAAATCATCAAGTGATCTAATCAAAATCTAACTTATCAGGATGGTCAGGTAAGCGAGATTAATGGAAGGGATATGCCATTAACTCATCAAAGATCGAATGAGTGCGAGTAGCTCCCAATTAAAAACTACTGATCAAACTGCCAAACTTACCTTAGATACCATCCAGTTCATTAGTTTTAATTTGACCAACCTAGTAATTTTGGATTCGACCGTGTAGCCTTAAATCAAGTCCATTTGGTCCTTGTTAAATGCATGGACTTGATCAACTACAACTATTATAATTGAGTCTATAGAATTCTTGATCTAATCTAAATTAACATTTAATTAGATTTGATCAATTACTCTAAATTAGTCTATTTTTTAACTAACCTTAGGTTTAACCCAATTTATGAACCTAATTCAGCTAACCCAATAACCCACAAGTTTATGATTAATGACTTAGAGTCTTAATTCATAATTCTAGACACTAAATCATTATACTTAATTTTTAATTAAGTTTATGGGCCGAGGGTTAGGATTTGATATTTTAAAAATATTTTTTAATTTTGAAAGGTTCTTTATAACTTAGCATTACTCACCAATTGAGTCAACTCATTTCAAAATTAAATCATCTTAATTCACAAACAACACTAGTTGTAAGGTTTAATCTGAAACTATGTATACTACATAATTATAAAATCATGAATCAAACTTTATCTAATTTTGTATTCATGATCATAAATTAGATTAAAATTTAATATAATCAAATTATAAAAATATTAGACCAAATCTAATAATTTTATAATTAATGATATAGATCAATAATGTACCAGAATAACCTTTTTACTGTAGGGAGTAAACCCTATAGCAAGACAACCTACAGTCCGTGCGATCTGAATTTTAATTTTTTAGATCTAATTATTCTAATTATTAGATCAATATTTATATTAAATCTAAATTATTAATCTAAATATGCAAGCATATCATGTTTAAAGAACCTTGCTTTGATACCAATTGAAGGAAATAGTGCAGAATTTGCCATGCTACTTTTAAAAAATATTTTAAAAATAGTAATAATATAGTAAAAAATAATTAATTTAATTAATTATCTACTGATCATATCAGATTATTTAATCCTATATATTAGGATCTAAACATAACATGCATGCATACATTAATAGATCTAAAAATAAAACTATGTAATAAACTATTTACTATATCTACATGTTCAGAACATAATATTCTTTTATGGATAGTCGATCACCATAATCTGAGTCCATCGAATAATGCTCTGATATCATGTCATAGCCACACATATGTTTGGCCTCTACGGTTGGTCCACATGGAGCTTCTAATCTCGATCAGCCCCACTGAAGTGCTAGCTCCTCGTCGGGGCCTTCGATGGCTGATCATAATCGATCCGATCGATCATATATTTTTTAATTTTTTAAATATTTTAAAAAATTAAAATATAAATTTTGGAGGATGATGAAGTATTTTAGATTTGATAGCGATCCGATGCTTGCAGCACTCGATCTCTCCACCCGAACCTAGATTCCCAAATCTAGGATTTCACTCGGCCTAAAAAACCCTGACATACTAAAAATCCTATCACGCCCTCTTTGTATGGAGTTTTTCTATGAAATAAGTTTTTATAAAAAGCTAACTTTTAGATCTATAATCTCTGTTTAGATCATATCTAAAAATATGATATCTTTAGAGGTGAAAATCACAAGAGAAGAGAAAGATGAGGGAAAGGTAAAGTGTTGTAGGATCCTATTTACCTTCACTCCAAGATTTTTTTTGTCCAAAATTGATGCCCAAACATTATAAAATTTTTACCACATAATTCTAACCCCTTCTCCTACACGCACAAAAATTTTTATAATTTATTGACATGAATATCATGAGAAAACTGCATAGAAAATGATAAGGGTTGAGTGGTTGAGAGGTTTTAACCACTCACTTGATTTCAAAAATCAAATGAGCCTCTTATCCTTATCCAACTCTTCCTCCCTTGTGTTTAACACGCAGAAGGACTCTTCTTCTATGTGTATATTTTTATTTTTCAAAAAATATTTGACAAACAAAAAGGAGGGCGTGGGAAGCAGAGTGAAAAAGTTAAAAATGGTGGGCACATTGGAGAATTTGAATTCAAACTTCATTTGACTTGGTCCTAATTGATTTCAACCAAATCAATTAATCTAGATCCAATTAAATTAAATTAAACCCAACCAAATTAAGCTTAGCCTAATTCAATAAAATTTTAATTAAATTAAAAATTAATTAGATCTACATCATGATCAAATCAGGGTCAAAACTTTCATAGCGATTAGGTCATCTCATGACCTAATCGGGTCAAATCCAATCGAATCAAATTCAATTAGACTTGATCGAATCCTCATCGCTCAATCAAATTGCTAATTAATCCTTCAAAAAAATCTAAGTCCAAATCGAATGGATTACTGGGCAATAGAGTCCTATCAACATGAAACTCTTAAAGAGTCATAAATTAGTGGAACTCTTGAACCCAGTATCCCAAATGAATCAAAATCACGATCATAGAGTCCCAGATTAGTGAAACTCTTGATCAGAGAGTCTTAGATGAGTAGGATTTAGAGTCTCAGTCTAGTAAGACTCTTGGTCATAGAGTTTCAATCCAATGGAACTCTTGACCATAGTGTCCTAGATTATCAGGACTCATGATCAGAGAATCCCAGACAAGTAGGATTCAGAGTCCCAGTCCTTTAGAACTCTTGCTCATAGAGTTTTAGTCCAATGAAACTCTTGACCATAGAGTTCTAGACCAATAGAACTCTTGATCAGAGAGTCCTAGACAAATAGGACTCAGAGTCCTAGTCTAGTAGGACTCTTGGTCACAGAGTCCCAGTCTAGTGGGACTCTTAACCATAGAGTCCCAAACCAATGAGACTCTTGATCAGCCATCAGATTAGGTAGAAACTCTTAATGTGTATGACCCCATAAATCCAAACCTAAGCTGCTAGCACATAAATTAATTTCTATACTAATCGAAGTGACCATCTAGCAATGGTACCCAACATTCGGATAGGTAGAATAATCACAATCGCAACATTCAGAACCTATGCGAATATGGTTACCGTATAATTCATTCCTATGACCTCTGTGTAATAGATGACTCAGGGTTAGACTATCAACCCTAGAAAATACATCCATGTCGTATCTCAAAGCAATTAGTCTCGTGACTCCTCACTAAGACTACCCTGACCAAGATTTTGCTAAATTGAAACATAATTGAACACAACTTCTAAAATCAGGAGTGGTCAATCCCATCTTGATATACGCACCGACTCCACAAGTACTTGATTGTGTCTAAAAATCTTTCATCACTGAATTAGAAATTCAGATAGTCCGATACCAAAACATAATGAGTTGCTTGGAAGTCACCATGGTGATCTCAGATCGGAGGGACATTTATACCCATATTCCATCGAAGCTAATCTTGATAGGAGAAAAGCCCCGAAGTTGGTCATGTTCAGTGCAGATGTACCCATACATCTCACTTGCATGACATATCAGTATCTCAACACTCCTTGGTTATGAGGACAATCAACCTATATGACATACAACGACCTATACTTGATAAACATTATCGTCCTAAGTAACAACGTATCATTTGATCGTGAACTATTTAAGGACTAAATAATAAATCCTTCTTTGCCGAATCTAGATAGTCTTAAGGACTTTATCACAACACAAGAGTTTATTAGAAGACAACAGAATTTATGATGAAAAATGCCAAAATAATTTTTATTGATTTATAATTTATATACAATTATAAATATATGGCCCAACCGTCAATAGATTGACAATTGGCTTTGGGATACATTTTCAATAATTAAAGGGAGCCAGCACACAGAGGAGTCGACTTGATTCTAAGATGAGTCGACTCGGATCTAAGGGAGTCAACTCGGGTGTCAGGCAAGTCAATTCATTTATCTCAGGATGCCACAGATGGAGAGTTGGCTTTTGAGAATTTATGGCATGACACATAGTTGAGTCGACTTAGTCCTAGGCAAGTCGACTCGGATGCAGGCAAGTCAACTCGAGTCTTAGTCAAGTCAACTCGATTTTGACAGATAGAATAGATATGATTTTTACATGGGATTTCTGTTTGGATTTTGGATAGGGCTTTATCCTAGGGGTTTTAAGGCCTAATTTAAGAGGTCTTAAGATGGCTAACTCATGGTTTGGACTAGATTAACTTCATAGGATGAGAGTATATAAAACATGGGTGTACATGAATTTGGATAAGTGCTTTCACGTATGGGTTAGCTTAGAAAAGTTTTTGATCAGGCCTATTGACTATGTATATATATACATAGGTTGTATTAGGATTTTAATACAACAGAATCTAATTGATCTTTTCTTCCTCTCTCTCTTTTCTCTCTGGTTCCAATGCCAAATCCTAGATTACCGCTTCCTACCTTATTCTTCTTCAATTATTTGGCTTAACACCTAGGTTCAAGCAAGAGATCAGTCCTTGGCTATGGTTTTCGAATAGCCATGGGGTATAACAGCTGGTATTGGAGCGATACCAGGTTCTAACATGTGCGTCTCCTCTTGATTCCCCATGCATAACAAACCAAGCCCTCTTATTTGAGAAAAACCTAGGTGTGCGCCCCAGGATCTTATCTAGAAGGGGGTGCACGCCCCTCTTCTTCCTTTTCATGGTAATTGTGATGGGGTGCAAACAATTGGCGCCTCTTTCTCTCTAAGAGTCCATGTCCAAATAAACTAGGATGAGGTGCCAACTCATGGTCCTCATCCTTATCTAAATGTATGCATTGACTTGATCAAAATTTCTATCCAATAGAAAGTCCAAGTCCAAAGAGGAATTGTGTTTAATCTTGTGCTAGCATGGTCTCCTAAATCCAATAGAATTTCATCAAATTCAAATCAAATTGGGACTTCAAAAGTCTAATTGATCAATCCTAGATCAAATCCCTTATTTGTATGACTTCATAGATTTAATTCTATCTGGTAGTGAGATATATTACTATCTTCATTATCAATATCATTGAAATACTTTTCAATGAATTGAAATACTTTCAATTCAGCTAATTAAAAATTATTTGATTATCAAAATAATTTTTATTAATCTCACAATCTATAGATGACACCTAGCAATATATAGTGGCAACCTAGCAGAACTGAATAATGAACCTCTAGGTGCAGTTATCATATGATTCGCTCTTTTTATCATAAGTTCCAATAAAATAGAGGTCATGGATAACTCGTCAAACCTTTTTGCTTGTTACATGTAATACTCAATCAATTTAAGTTCATATGTGAAATCTTATAAAAACTTCTTTCTATTATTCACACTACTATAGCCATGGATTTCTGAACTTAGTCTCATAAATAATATAGGACTACTTTTCTATCAAGATCGATAGATCTCATTTAGATGCTCACCTTACTCCTACAATAAACCTACTGTAGCCAATATACATTGCAAGGTTTTGAATAACTAGGTAACCAAGTAATTATGCAGTCAAAGTATAGCAGTCCCATTATGAATAGTTGAGGCACTGCAGGTCTAAGGACTGCTCATACCACTGTAGCATTGAGTATGTCACTAACGAGTAGATAGACATCCATGTGACTGCTTGTGTTGGTCACACTCAATACCATTATGTTGTGCCTACAGCTGCTTGGAGTCACAGTCGTAGATCCGATCTCTTACGTAAAATTTGGATGTTAATCCAGAAATATGAAAAAGAACAAAGTAGATGGGAGGCACCTAGGGCTTGGCGTTGGAACTAGAGAGAAGATAGTTTAGGGAGAAAACCTATGTATTGATTCCACACTTATAAAAGTTAGAATACCTAAATTTATATATCCTAGAGTTTCTGCTACACCATATGAATCCTAATAAATTCAAACTTTAGCTGAAAAACTCTCCTAGGCTAACCCAATACATGAAAGTACTCACCGAGCCTACATACACCCATGTCTTCCATGCTCTCATCCTCTAGATCCAAACCCGGCCCATACATGAGTTAGCCATCCTTAAGATCATATTAAACCAGGCCTTAAGATCCTTTGGATTAAACCCAATCCAAGATTAAACAGAAAATCCCATCTTATTCTATTCACCATCATCGAGCTGGCTCGACTGCATCTCGTCCGAATGCTATCTTCTGTTTGCCTGAGAGGACCGCCTTAATTGTGGTCCGAGTTAGCTCGGTCTCAACTCAAGTCTGCTTGACTGCGTATCCAAGCCAGTCCGCCTGTATGCCAGTCTCTTATTTTGGTCGATACTTCTTCTAGCTCTGGTCCTTTGCTCTATTTTATGTCTCAGATCTCTGAAGTACCTACCAAGCCCCTCAAGATCCTCATACCTAAATTTCAAGCTCGTGGAGGGCTACACACTGCCTCTACTCTAGGATAATTTCTATCCTAGTCCTAGAATCACACCCATCTTAAACTCTTCGGAGCTAAAATCCTGGCTCCTCCCATGGCCTCCTAAGGCTTGGAAGCACCACCAATCCTTACAATCTCCATCTTAGTACGTTAAAGTCTTGACACACATGGCAATATCCCCCTGCACGATCTTGCTATTGCTGCATGCCCTGATAGCTCCTCATGCACACCTTACCACTGCCATCCTTTTTCAGCTATTAAGCTCCCTTGAGGCCTTTGGGGTGACCTCTTCCACTGCTGAAGATCTTGGCTTGCTTCTCTGCACCCCCTAAAAATTATAGACATCCTTCTGCTT
Source organism: Cocos nucifera (assembly GCA_006176705.1). NCBI lineage: Eukaryota > Viridiplantae > Streptophyta > Magnoliopsida > Arecales > Arecaceae > Cocos > Cocos nucifera. The sequence goes on from QRFJ01000009.1 coordinate 2,673,072, forward strand.
AATAGCTGCATCAACTATCCTATAATTTTTTGGAGAACCTACAGTATTTCTGTACTGACACTCGCTGCATACCCTGATACAATCTTCTCAGAACTATGTCTGTCCTTCTGCACATGCTGCTCCATCTGAAACTATGCATCTTCGATGCTAGTGCTAGGATATCGCTCCTCCCACTACACCCCTCTGCTCTGAACTCATATCACATCTCTCTCTCCACCTGTGAACCCATCTTTATCTGGTGCTATATCTGAAATCGAAGTCCTCCTAATGCTGCATAAAATTTTGACTCTGTACCTGAGTCTTCCGAGGTCAATCACTCAATGCTATACTGCTGAGCCTGCTACTGCACCTCGAATACCATCGCTGCTCCTTCGGACCCTCCACACTCCGCGAATCCCTTTGAAGCCATCTCAGATACACTGTATCCTACGGGCTCCTTTAAGACCACCAAGATTTTATCTGAATCTTTACTTCATTGATTGAACTAATGGAATTCAACTTTTCTCCTCCCTTGTACTTCTTCCAACATGAACACTCTCGCTTAAAGTACCCTACTTCACCACACTTGAAGCATTTCTTGAACCCCTTGCCGCCCTTTTGCTCGCCCTTCTTCTTTTCTTTTCTCGGCCTCTCTAAAACCGCAAGACCCTCCTGGAAGACCTCTCTCTTCATCATTTATTCTCATTGCTCATTGGACCTTAGCACTGATACGATCTTCTCATACACCAGTGTCTTCTTACTATAAAGCAACGTTATCACCAACAGATCGAAACTTTCGGATAGTGAACACAGCAATAATAAACTCTTATCCTTCTCTTCGAAATCCATCCTGATGTTGAGCAAATCCATGATCATTCGATTGAACCACCGAATATGATCTGCAACATCCTTGTTCTTCTGCATTCGAAGGCTGTATAGTTGCTTTTTCAGCATCAACTTGTTGCACATGTTCTTTTCTATATATAACTGGCGTAATCTTGACCATAAATTCTTGAATGTTTTCTCCTTTGACACGCCATACAGCACTTCATGTGCTAGACAAGTTTTAATCATGGCATATGTCTTTTTTTCTAAGGACATCCATACCTTGTCTGTCATCTCCTCAGGTCTATCCTTTAAGACTGAATCCAGCCCCATTTGAACCAACAATTCCTCCATTCTAATTTTTTACATCATAAAATTTTTCTTTCCACCAAAATTCTCAAATTCTATCCTCAACTCACTATTCTCCATGATCAAACCGAATCAAAAATAGCAAACAGATAGATCTAAAAATTATCTTGACTAGGGATGGTGGACAGCAGTCCTTAGATCTATTCCTTTCTTACGAAGCCTAAAGAAAATCTTAAATCTGAATCTCGCTGCTGATCTCTACTGAAACTTGATCTTCCTCCTCCTCCATGCTTAATCGGGCTTTGATACCAATTATTATGCCTACGGTTGCTTGGAGCCATAGTCATAGATTCAATATCTTGTGTAGAACTTGGATGTTAATCCAGAAATATAAAAAAGAATAAAGTAGATGGGAGGCACCTAGGACTTGGCGTTGGAACAAAAGCTCTATATTGATTTCATACTTGTAAAAATTATAATACCCAAATTTATATAACCTAGAATTTCTGCTACACCACATGAATTCTAATAAATCCAAACTCCAATTAAAAAATTCTCCTAGGCTAACTCAATACATGAAAGCACTTACTGAGCCAATGTACATCTATATCTTCCATGCTCTCATCCCCTAGATCTAAATTTGATCCATACATGAGTTAGCCACTCTTAAGATCTTGTTAAATTAGACCTTAAGATCTCTTGGATTAAACCTAATTCAAGATCAAATAGAAAAATTCTGTCATATTCTGTTCATCACCATCGAGCCGACTCTGTCAGAAGTCGAGCTAGCTCGACTGCTTCTCGCTCGAACACTATTTTTTGTCTATCTTAGAGGGCTAACTCGATTGCGTATCCAAGTTGGCTTGATCTCAATCTGAGCCGACTTGACTGCATATCCGAGCTAGTGTACTTGTGTGCCAACCCCTTGTCTTGGCTAATACTTCTTCTGACTCTGATCCTTTGTTTCATCTTGTGTTCTAGATCTTTGGAGCACCTACCAAGCTCCTCACACTTGAACCTCCAGCTCGTTGAGAGCTACACACCGCTTCCATTCTAGGATAATTTCTATCCTAACCCTAGGACCACACCTATCTTAGACTCTTCGAAGCTAACACTCTGGCTCTTTTAGTGATCTTCCAAGGCTTGAGAGCACTACCAATCCTTACACATTGTTCTCTAACAATCATCTATATTTTTGCTCAAGTGTCCCTACACTATAGACTTAAGACTCGTTTATCTAGAGAAAAGGAATATGTGCATCAATCTTATCGGATCAATCACCATCCTCGTGATGATCCATCGATCGGGAGTATTTAGTAATTAATCATCAATGACATATGTCTCAAATTTTCAACTCTTGAAAATATGTGTCATCATTTTATTAATTTCTTGAATGATTCATGGATACATGACAATATGAATGAAAAATTAATCCTATTTTATTTATTTAATTATAAAATTATGTTTCTAGAAAGATTATATGTATCAGTCAACTTAGCTTTTAGGGTATATATCTAACAAAGATCTCATGCTATATATATCTTGCACCACCCCTTCACGCCCTAGTTAGATTTACGCAAAGAGTTCATGTCAAGGGGTTTCCTCATGCCCTTACTCCTTACGTCTAAGAGTTGGATGGCTTTGAAGGATCTTACACCCCCTCTTAGGGTGGCACCCCCATGAGTCCTTCTACTTGAAGGCTCACTCCTATCTCACACCTCTCTCTCATTTGGATGCCCAAGTTGGTTGGAATGCCTTATCTCTTTAAGTAGAAAGAGTTTCATGCCCAAGGAGAGGTGTAGGCCAAAAGAAAAGAGAGCAAACGAGCATGCTGGATTTCCATAAGAAGGAAATCAAGGAAGAATTAGGAAAGGTTTTTGATCCATTTCTGTGTGAAGTGTGATCAGTGAAATGAAAAGGCTGAAATTCTTGAGAAGGATTTTCAGTAAGGAGGAAAAGCAAGGCTGCATATTGATTTCTTTGTAAAAGGAATCAAAAGGATCTGGGAAGAGTTCTTGATCGTTCATGTATGGATATCTGTAGAGGTTGGACGTGTGTATGGCTTGAAAGAAATTAAAAAAATATCCATAATCATTAGATTGCGGTAAATAGTTACCTGCGCAAAGGTGAGATCCGATCTTCTTTCTTTTAAATCTTAATCTTAATAACTATAGGGGATCCAGAGTTGATTCAAGATGAGATCTTGTATAATAACAATTTGAAATTTTATTTTTTTGATGCATTTATGATCTAAAAATTTTTAATTTTCACTATACTAATCAATCATAGTTTCTAACAACAACCTATATCTTTGCTACTAGAGGGTATGAACCCTCGGATCTAAGCGAGATGATGGTGGAGAACTCCAATAGGTTTTGGCTTCCCCCTCATTGATGTATGGAGTCCAAGACTGCTTGACGACTGTTGGTGTGGGGTCAGCTTGAGTCGAGATTATCTCGTAATAGGAGCTAAAAGAATAGCAAACAAGCACCCAAGCAGGAATAGGAATATTGGCTATCACTATCCTCTGATTAGTAATCAACTATGAAGCCGGCAACTCATAAGCCAGCAAGTCAACCTCTATCAAATCTTCGGCCTAATTTATTAACGAAACTGACTCCACTTTCTCATTCATACTGATATGAATTGAAAAAGAAAGAAGGCCCTCATCTTTAGTGTGGATATCATTGGTATAAATGAATGAAATTGGGATCGGGAAGGCTTATTTCTGTCCATATATATGCAATTCTAACTCCATAAATTCTTAGATTTTTCCTAAATATATTTTAAGAATCTTCATGCGGCATCTAGATGTATCGTTCGTTCTTGATTTTTGCATGAATTACTCACAACTCCAACAACATAGGCAATGTCGAGTCATGTGATGGTTATATACACATTAGTTACTCCTAGAATGACTTCATCCGACCATGACGAATCTTGCCCTCCCATCTTTCTTTCTCATTGGACTACTGCTTGGGATGCCCCTATGCCTATGAATTCAATGATTTAAGGGCTCCGAGAGGAAACTTCGGAAAGAAACCCTATTAGCTGGCCTAGTTGCCCCCCCGGTGGTAGCCGGGCGGGCCTCGGTTCAATCTTGTCGATTCCATCTTGACATGGCTCAATAACAATTCCTAAGGGGATGGATATGGCTGGGCTATATTAATTTTAAAAAAGATATATTCGGATGGCTAATTGAACAATTTTAAACTTTTATGGTTAATATATTTTTCACCCTAACTTGAAGAGATGTACCTATAATTTTTCATATAATATATTACTTAAATGAATTTATTCTTTCCTCTCTTTTATTTTAAAGCACTTGTCACTTAATAACAAAAGTTTAAAAACTATAATCATCATTAAGTATATGGTGATCAACAAAATGACAAAAAAAAAAAAAAAAAAAAACTAGTCCTTATTATAGAAAGGATCATTTTGTCTCAACCAAGATGGTAATTTATGACCCATTTTATAATTGACCTACTTTAAGTAGATTTGGATTTTGCATAAATAAATTCAAATTATAAACAAGTCAATCTATTTAGACTCGCTTATTAAAAAGATCGGGTTCAAATATAGACTTCTTACTCATTTAACTCATTTGACTTATTTGATAATTAGATAATTTATTTACTAACCTATTTAAGACTTATTTAATTTGTTCTAAAGTTATTTAATTCATTAAAAATTTACTTAGCTTGTTTAATCTATTTAATCTATCTTAGCATATTTAATAATTATTATATAGCCCGAGTAGGATGGCCTATTCACAAAAAGAGATTGATTTTGAATCTGCATTTTTGATAATTTTAATAAATAAATTAAATTTAAATTGATAAATTTTTGATCTATAATGCAACTAGTTGCTAATTTTAGCCTCAACAATCAAAAATTATGCGGTATATATCTTTTTTGCTTGATGAAACTGTTTCAATATTAGTCTACAAACGACTGCAGGTACAATTTAAAATATCAAAATTTCAGTCAAATATGTAAAATTAAAAAGAATATCTCAACCAAATAACTCAAGATATACTAACTGGGATATCAGAGCCGTCCATCACGTCCCTTTAATTGTTATCGTCAGTTTTCCAGAAACCGAGCACAGCCTCCGGGTCCATCCCCCGGCCACGCCGAAGCGCGGAACTTGGAGGGAAAGAAACCGAAGAGAAGCGACAGACCAGGGGCCAAAAACAATTTTACACACGGAAAAAAACCCACCCCCGGCCCGGGGGAGGAGAGCCCAACTTCAATGCTCCAACCAAGTGTTTAAAAGTTCCCCAAAGAACCCCCCAAATCCCTGTTTCCTCGTCTCTCTCTATCTCTTTCTTTTTCTCTCCTCCCGAGTCCTGATTTCCTCTCCCTCTTCTCCCCTTTCCTCGTTTTAGATCGATTGTATCCTCTCGAAAGCTGCTGGAATTCGAGGTACGGCGATATTTTTCTTCTTGATTTTGGTTTCGATTTCGGGGTTCTATTGGATTTTTTGATCTGTTCTATTGCTTCAGATATTTTGTGATTATTATTTTTTGCCTTTGGTTGATTGATTGATTGATTGGGGGCAGGATGGATGGCGGTGGCGGTACGGGCTTCTTGATTTCTGGATTCGATCGGTTTTCTCGATTGGATTTGGTTTTCGAGTGATTGTTTTCATCTGCGTATTAACATTAGGTCGAGTAGAATCGGGATGTCTTCCGCAGAGAAAGAGAGGGGCATTGGGAAGAAGGGGGAAGGGCCTTCGGACGCTGCATGCGGACCCAAGGTTATCAAGAAGGAGAAGAAGAAGAGGAGGCTGATACTAAGTGATTCGGAATCGGATGAGTTTCTGATTTGTCCTCGCCAGAAAATTGATCACGGAGCTGATCAGAATGGAGACAGCTCCAGCGTTGGAAAGACGAAAGATATGGAGCGGATGAATCAGAAAGACGAGATTTTGGTGCACAGAAAGAAGGCTATGACGTCTTCTGATGCTGAGAAGCAAAGGGAAGGAGCGGTCAGTGATACGAAAAGAATTACAGATTTAGCTTTAAAAAAAGAGAGGAGAGAAGCATCTGCTTCTGAAATCCCTCCGAGAAAAGTCAAAATAGATTCTTTGAAACGTGGCAGAGATAAAATTGAAGTAATGGGTCACAAAAAGTTGAAAATTGATTCTTCAAAATGTGGTAACCAAAGAGGAGGAGAGATTAGCATTGGTCGGTCTCTGGGCTCTAAACCAACTTGTCCTGCTGGTATGGAGTGGGATGACATGAAACAAAAACAGACGCTGTCTAATCTTATTAAGAGTGGCAAGATTAGCAAGTCAGAAGCGGAAAATATAAGGTGGAAAGAACGTCTGGGTTGTTACACTCATCGGATCTCAAAACGTAAAAGCGGTACTGCAGCTGCTGACAAGAGACTGGAAGGTGGTATCTCGCTACAGAAAGGTGTCAGGATTCAAGGCAAAGGTGGTGTTCTGAGGTTTTTACCAAGTAACAAGAAGGTGTCCGGGCTTGAGAAAGTCCATAACCAAAGGGGTGGTGAAGAAAGATCAAAGACTCTAGGGTCCCCTGGCATTGCTAAACTGGATATGACCATGCAACCTTCCCTTTCTGGAGAGAGAAAAGCTCTGAGAAAATCTAGTTCCACAGATGTGCCAAGCAAAAAGCAATTGAACAAACGAAAAGTTTCTTCACCAGAGAAAGACAAAGTTTGTGAACCTAAATCAGAGCAACACATTTTATCCCCACAAAGAGAACCAAGTTCTACAGATACATCCACACAATCTTCCCCTTCTGGAGAAAGAAAAGTTCTTGACAAATCAACTTCCGCAAATGCAATAGGTAAAATTCAGTTGAACAAGGAAAAAATTCCTTCATCTGAGAAAAACAAACTCTATGAGCCAAAGTCTGAGCGAAAAATTGTATCTCTGCAAAGAGAATCAGAGAATTTGAATGGGTCATATAGCAAGACAGACCTTGTCGTCAGAGGGGAGAGTAGGTCTAGTTTGAAGACTCCTCTTCCGACAAGTAAGAATATGAGTGAAGCAAGTGTAGGTCGTAATACTGCTAAGCAGAAGATTAGAGATCAGATAAGGAAGATGCTTTTGAATGCTGGTTGGAGGATCGACTTAAGGCCTAGGAAGAATAGAAAATATGAAGATGCTGTTTATATATCTCCCCAAGGGACTGGATATTGGTCAATTACAAAGGCTTATGAGGTGTTTCAGGATCAGTTAAATTGTGCACATGATGATGAGAGCAAGGATATATTGGAAAAGTCATCTAACTTGCATTCTGGGAGCAGTCCCAACTTTGAAGGGACAAGTTTTCAGTCTCCTGCCATAACAGTGAAGGAACTGAGTATGCTGAGGAGGAAGGTGGTGAACAAGAGAGGACATAAGGTGAGGCTTGAAGAATCTGAAAACAGACTTGGAGATAGCAGAAACAGAAAGACAAAGGAAACATCTAAGATGAGAGACCTCAATAGACCTTTAAAAGATAAAATTGCAGGACTTAAAGGGAGAAAAAAGTCAAACTGCACTTCCTGCATTGGTGTCTCCACAACTCATAAACATCTTCGAACAGGAAGAAATAAACAGAGAGGGTGTGCTCTGTTGGCTCGTGGTGCTAACCAAGAGACAGAGGTCGAGATTGATGATTATGTTCCATATGCCTGGAAACGGACGGTTCTTTCATGGATGATAGATTTGGGAGTGGTGCCTGAAAATGGAAAAGTGAAGTACATGAACAAGAAGAAGACACGAGCAAAGCTACAGGGTTGGATCACTAGAGAGGGCATTCGTTGCAGTTGCTGCAGTAAAATTCTTACCGTATCCAAGTTTGAGCTTCATGCTGGTAGCAAACTTCATCAACCATACCAAAATGTATACGTGGAGGATTCCAGACTTTCACTGTTGCAGTGTCAGCTAAATGCATGGGAAAAACAGGATGAATCTGAAAGGCAGGGATTCTACAATGTAGATTTTAATGATGATGATCCAAATGATGATACCTGTGGCATCTGTGGAGATGGTGGTGACTTGATCTGTTGTGATGGTTGTCCTTCAACTTTCCACCTGGACTGCTTAGGCATCGAGGTACGGGAAAATAAGTACTCTATACATTTACGCAACTGCTTATAATATCAAAAGAAATCGACAGGTGCGGGAAAAAGAAGGTTATCTAGTGCTAGTATTATTTTATGGCCCACATTGAAATTTCTTTAACTTTGCTTTCTGTACCTTTTATTTTCTTTTTCATATTTCCTACATCATCGCTCTCATCCTGGTCTTGTTTGGAGTAGCATTTTTGTTTTCACTGAGTTCCTAACCATTCTTTTTGTAGATGCTACCTGCTGGAGATTGGCACTGTACAAACTGTTCATGCAGGTTTTGTGGGTTAGTTTCTCCTGCTGTTCAGGAAAATAATTTGCCTCCTTGTCCATTACTCTTGTGTGCACAATGTGGGAAAAAATGTGAGCATTCTTGATCATATTCTCAATTGTATGTTCCTTGTAATTTTTCCATTTTTAGACCTTGATAGGTGGCAAAATATGATTAAATTTATCGGCATATTTTGTAGATCATCAAAATTGTATTCCTGAGGCAGATGCTATCTCTGCTGGTTCCAATTATTCTGAAACTTCATTTTGTGGGGAGAGCTGCAGAAAGGTATACCCGATAATTTTATGCTGTTGATGTTTATTATCCCAATCCATTCTGTTCATATTATGTCAATTATATTCTTCTATCAATTTTTTAAATCACTTGTAGAAAATCTTGAATGTCTCTAGCAGAATTATGGAACTATTTTAACTATTCTATGTACTTGGGTGTGCTAACCTAGGCTTGCTAGCTTCTGCATAACTTGAAATTCTGTAGTATCGATTTCCAAACACTCATCTTCAGTGTGCAGCATTGTCAGATGTTTGTTTATATACAAGTCAGGATTGTTTTCTACCCCAACTCAGTAATGGTTTGTTTTCCTCCAACATCTTGCACATAACTAAGATGTAATGCTTTCTGGATTTTATGAGTTATGAAAGATTAGAGGAACTTCTTTACAAACACTGGATGCTGCATTATTTTTTCCATAGCATGGAGCTAAGCTTTTAGGTATTGAAAATAACTTGTACAAGCCTGACAATAATCACTAAGTTTCATCATAGATTTATTGAAATCAAGGTTTCTAAAAGCAGCATGGTCTGCCGTGCCACCCCATACTGGGCAGCATGGTATGGTATTTCATATCGTATCGACATTTGGTACACTGTCGCGTATTGTACAGATTCGCATACCAACATTGTAATAGGATAGTACTAGTATGAGATCCAGTAACGAAACGGCGAACCTTGAAAATGAGCAAATTGTTTAGATGGCCAAGATATTACATAGTACCGAGAAAATTCTTGCTTAAGCAGGGGCCCATGTGGATTGTTTTTTCAAAAATAAATGAATTCAAATCAATGGACAAATTAGAAAACTAGAAATAAGTAATTAAAAAAAATATGAAAAATGATAAAAAATGTAAAGAAGGTGGATGAGGAGAAGAGAATCCACATAGGTGGCTTAGGTTTATGTGGGCCATTTGGATGTGTACGTTGAAGGCCATCCACATATATGGGCTGCCTAAACCCTTATGCAAAGCAGCTAGGGAGGCTCTTGTGCATATGCAGTTGCGTAGATTGGTTTCTGAGGCTATGGGTCAACTTATTGTAGGATGAGATTTCTGATACTCTCCTTTGGGACCTTATGGTGCCGTTTAAGTAATTTAACATCTAAAAATTAATCCTTATTATGTGTCTAATGAGGCTCCAAGGAACTGCTTTGCAGATTTGATCTTGCCCTTAGTTTGCACTATTTGCATAGTGAAGCACTAAGATTTGTATGATGCAGTAAAGATCATGTCATTATGACACCACTAAATAAAGCTACTTACCTTTTATTTTTAGTTTGTACCAAAATGTAATATTTCAGACTTGATCCTTCATTTGTAAGTCATGTATGGGTTTATAAGAGAACAAAGGGGCAACTTTAGAATTTATGACAAGAATTTAACTACAGTTGCATACCACCCTTATCATACCATACCACTAAGGTGGTACTAATATGCACCTGATTATGATACCGTATCAACACATGGTACAGACTTCACTTTTGTTGTGGTGGCCCTAGTAGGCATATTGTGCAGTGGAATACTACTGCACCTTACCGGTAAGGTTCAATTTAGAGATCGAGACTGGCAATTCAAATGCTTGTACTATATGAAAAAGTATTTTTCGATGGATTTATCAATGCATGCCACCCTTCTTATACCCTACTGCTAACGTGGTACTAGTATTGTATCAACAATGGTGCCCACCTCAATATGTGATGCTGGCACTGAGAGTCATATTATGTGTTGGTATGGTACTGCACTATACTAGTAAGGTTCAGTATGCAGATTAGAACCGGTAATTCAAATGCTTTGTACCATCTGAAAATGTATGATTCTTCGAATTGCTTCTAGTAAATTTGCCCATAGCTTATTTTTCTTGGTTGCCTATGGTAGTGAAAGCATCCAACTGAAGGTTTTTTGATTAGGTAATCCTTAAGCATTGATACTAAATCATAACCATTGGATTGTTGTTGTGTTATGCTTGTTGGTGATCCAAAGTATGAAATCGAAAGAGTAGGGATTGAAAGGTTTACATGATATTTGGGTTAATTCTATAGTTATGGTTAAGGTTTTATGCCCTTATGGGATGGGGGGGGCATTCTGACCATCTTGTCCGGTTCCTGTGAAAAAATGGGATCGGGATGGGGTTGGTGTTGGTTTCCAGTGCAGGATTTATAGCCCTATTTTCAAAACTTTTTCAAAAATTCATCAATTGCAGTGCAATATATAATTAATTATTAGCTACTGATCATATCAAAAAATCCTAGACATAGGACCTAATTATGATATACATACTTTGAATTTGAAAACTAAACTGATAGCAGTAAACTATTTACCACTACACTACGTGTTCTGAACACGATACCTTACGTGGGTAGCCGATTACCGCAATCTAACCATTGCCGGGGAGGTCCACTCATTGCGATGCAGCCACACAGTGTGTCTGGCCTCCGCGGATCGTCCATACGAGGCTCCTGGTTCCGATCGGATCGTCCCGAGTGCTAGCTCGATGTCCGAAGGCTTTGACGGCTGTTGTCGATTGAACTGCTTCGATCTTCATCTACGGACACTCCGGATTGTCAGTAGACGTAGTAGAGAGGTAGAGGAGGTACTCCTGGAATTTTGGTGCGCTCAGGACACTCGAAGCTCACCAACTCTCTTCTCGAACCTTAGGATGAAACCCTAGGGTATGCACTCAGAAAACTTTGCGCCCACTTTTCTCTCTCTAAATTTTACGGTATTTTTTTTGAATTTTCATGCAAGGGGGAATGGCTCACGCATACTTTCTCTCTCAAAAAGTTGTGCGCACGCCCCAAGGAAATCTGCTTTTATTTTAGTGCAATACCGAGTCTTCTACGCGTAGAGGAGATAAGAATGGTTAGTTGTCCATTTGAATTCAAACTCATTTTGAATTCAAATGGTGACCAGCCCATCTTTATCCATTGGGGCATGGGAAGACCAGGTGCACTCCTCTCTTTGTGCGTGGAGAAAACACACGAGAAAACTTTTCTCGTGTAGAAAATGTGGATGCACAAAGGAGACATGGCGCATGGATAAGAATGGGGTTCGTTTTTTATTTCAAATTTGAATCTCATTCAAATTTGAAATACTAACCACCAATCCTTATCCATTTAGATGTTGAGAAAGAGGGCGTGAGACCCCTTTGTGCGTGGGAAAAAAACTCACGAGAACCTTTCTCGTGAACTTTAAATGGGTGCAGGAAAGGTGAGGTGGCGTAGGAAGAGGACTAGTCAAACTAGTCCGAACTAATTTTACCCAATTGAACCAATCCAAACAAATTTGGCTAGGCTTAATTAGACCAAATTAAACCCAATATAATTAGGCTTAGTTAGGCTCAATTAAATCCTAATAAAATTAGAAATTGATTAAGCCCAACCCCCGATCAAATCAGGGATCAAACCTCCTCGATGATTAGGTCATCTTATAACCTAATCGAGTCAAACCCAATTGAATCCAATTCAATTGGACTTGATTCAAAAATTAATACTCAATCAAATTGGGTTAATTAGCGATCAAATCATTAATTAAACCTCTCATAAACATAGAGTCCAAATCCGGTGGGTAATCGGATAATAAAGTCCATCGATATGAAATCCTGATCGAAGAGTCCCAAACCAGTGGGACTCTTGACCTTGGTGTCCGAAATAAGTGGAACTCGTGATCACAGACTCTCAATCATAAAGTCCCAAATAGGTAGGACTCAGAGTTCCAGTCCGGTAGGACTCTGGATCGAAGAGTCCCAGTCTGGTGGGACTCTTCACCAGCCATCAGATCAGGTAGGAACCTCTAATGTGTGTGACTTCGCAGGTTCGAACCTAAGCCGGTAGCATAGGAACCACTTCCTGTATCAATCGATGTGACCATCTAGCAATGGTATCTGACGTTCGGATAGATCGAATAGTCGCAATCGCAACATTCAGAACCTACACGAATATGGTTACCGTATAATTCATCCTTTTGATCTTTGTGTATTGAATGACTTAGGATTAAACTGTCAATCCTGAAAAGTACATCCAAATCATGTCTCAAAGCAATTAGTCCCGTGACTCCTCACTAGGACTACCTTAGCTAAGGTCTTTGCTAAATTGAAATACAATTGAACACAGCTTCTGAACCGGAGTGGTCAATTTCATTTTGACTCACACACTGACTCAAGTACTTGATTGTGCCTAGAAATTTTTCATCACTGAATTAGAAATTTAGGTAGTCCGACACCAAAGCATAGTGAGTTGCTTGAAAGTCACCGTGGTGATCTCAGGTCGGAGGAACACTTATACCCATATTCCATCGGAGCGAATCTCAATAGCAAAAAAGCTCCAGAGTTGGTCACGTTCAGTGCAAATGTACCTATACATTTCACTTGCATGCCATACCAGTGTCTACACACTCTTTGGTTAGAAGAGCAACCAACCTATATGGTATACAACGATCTATACTCGATAAACGTTGTTGTCCTAGGTAACAACGTATCATTTGGTCGTGAACAGGTTTAAGGACTAAACAATAAATTCTTTTTTGTCGATTCTAAATAGTTCTAAGGACTTCACCACAACACAGATTTTCATTAAAAGATGAAAGAATTTGTGATGAAAAATGTCAAAATAACTTTTATTTATTTATAATTCATATTAAATACAAAAATCAGCACAACCGTCAATAGACTGACGATTGGCTTTGGAATACCATTCCTAACAATCTTCTACTTGGACTAAAGCCAATCGGTGCAGTATCTAATACCCATCTTTAACTTGAAGTTGTCGAACTCCTTCATTGCAATAGCTTTGGTGAATGGTTCGACCAGGTTCTCCTTCCCATCGATCTTTTGAAGGTTGATGTCACCCGATCTACGATTTTTCGGACAAAATGGTAGCGACGTAGAATATGCTTCATTCGCTGGTGTGCCTTCAGTTCCTTCGCTTAAGCAATGGCTTCAAAGCTGTCATAATAGAGCAGAACTAGACCATCAAGGAAGGATGCTACTCCAAGCTTGGTGATGAACTTTCTTAGCCACACCGCTTCTTTAGCAGCATCGATGCAGCAACATACTCCGTCTTGTAAATTGAGTTGGCCATGGTGTGCTGCTTGGAACTCTTCTAGCAGATAGCTTCATTATTAAGGGTAAACACATACCCCGACACACTCTTGTTATCATCATGATCAGACTGAAAACTGGAGTCTGTAAACCTCACAAGTCTCAAGTCAGACTCATCATAAACAAGCCACTAGTCCTTAGTATTTCTCAAATACTTTAGGATGGTTTTAACAACCTTCCAGTGGTTCTTCCCTATATCAGATTGGTATCCATTCATTATTAGTGAGTATGCTACATCTGGTCGCGTACATATCATGACGTACATAATAGAATCCACTGCCAAAGCATATGAAATTCTATTCATACGCTCTCTCTTGAGGTGTTGTCAGACAATCCCTCTTCGAGAGAGATTCTATGGCCTATTGATAGATAGCCTTTCTTGGAATTCTCCATACTGAACCGTTTTAGCATGGTATCAATGTACGTGGACTGGGATAACCCAAGCAACCTCTTAGATCTATCTCTATAGATCTTCATGCTTAGGATGTAGGAAGCTTCTCCCAGATCCTTCATGGAGAACTGTAATGACAGCCAGATCTTTATTCCTTGTAATGCAGGGACATCATTCTCGATTAAGAGAATGTTATCCATATACAATACTAGGAATACAACCGCTAGATCATTAGCCCATTTATATATGCATGGCTCTTCTCCGTTCTTAACGAAGCCATACGTCTTGATCGTCCTATCAAAATGTATATTCCAACTTCGAGATGCCTGCTTTAGTCCATAAATGGATATTTGAAGCTTACATACCTTAGACTCATCTATCGATGTGAATCCTTCAGGTTGTATCATATACATCTCTTCGTCTAGCTCTCCATTCAGGAAAGCTATTTTCACATCCATCTGTTGGATTTCACAGTCCAGATGGATAGCTATTGTAAGAATGATCCGAATGGACTTGAGCATTGCCACAGGAGCAAATGTCTCGTCATCGTCTATACCATAACGTTGAAGATATCCTTAGACAATCAGACAGGCTTTATAGATCTCTACCTTCCCATCTGCGCTCCTTTTTCTCTTGAAGATCCATTTAAACCCTATGGGTTTTACCCCTTCAGGTGGGTCAACCAATGTCCATTCATCGTTGACCTTCATGGACTCCATTTCGGATTTCATGGCCTCAAGTCATTTCTCAGAGTCAGGTCTCTGCATTGCGTCCATATAGGTGATCGAATTCTCATTATTCTCATCGAGTTCTATAGGATCACCGTTTCGGACGAAGAAACCGTAATATCTATTCGGTTGACGTGGTGCTCTATCAAACTGTCGTAAGGATGCAGATTCAATGGGCTCCAGATCTGATCTTATCAGATTTGATTCAGGTTCAGCAATTTGTGTCGATTTTCCACCTGTCGAACTTTCTCAAGTTCGATCTTAGAGGCATTAGTCCCTTCACCAAGGAACTCCTTTTCTAAAAAGATTGCCTTAAGGCTAATAAACATCTTTTGCTCATCAGCTAGGTAGAAGTAACACCCTTTGGTCTCTTTTGGGTATCCTATAAAATAACACTTAGCAGACCTAGGTCCAAGCTTGTCAATTACTAAATGTTTGACATAAGCCGGATACCCCAAACCCTAAGGTGCAACAGTACTAGCTTACGTCCTGTCCATATCTCATATGATATTTTGGCTACAGACTTACTTGGAACCCTATTCAGAATGTAACAAGCTGACTTAAGTGCATATCTCCATAAGAAGATCGATAGACTGGTAAATCCCATCATGGATCGGACCATGTCCAATAAGGTTCGATTTCTTCTCTTAGATACATTATTATGCTGTAGTGTTCTAAGAAGAGTCCACTGGGAGAGAATCCCATTCTCCTTAAGATATGTTAGAAACTCACTGGAAAGGTATTCACTCCCTCAATCAGATCGAAGAGTTTTAATACTTTTTTCAGTTTGCTTTTCTACCTCATTACGGAATAGTTTAAACATTTCAAACGACTCCAACTTATGCTTCATTGAGTAGACATACCCATATTTTGATAGGTCATCTGTAAAGGTTATGAAGTAGAAATATCTATCTTTAGCATTTGAGTCCATGGGTCCACATACATCTGAATGTACCAGACTCAGGAGTTCACTGGCTTGCTCTCCTTTTTCAGTAAAAGGAGACTTGGTCATCTTACCAAAAAGATAGGACTCATAGGTTGGAAGTGATTTACAATCATCGACTTCAAGAATTCCTTCTTAAGCCAACTTGTTTAATCTGTTCTTGTTAATATGACCTAGCCTATAGTGCCAAAGGTAGACTTTAGACACATCACTAGTTCTAGGACGTTTACCAGAAAACTGAACCACATTAACAGGCTGTGATAGTAAGTAAATTCCATTATTCAATTGTCCAACAAACATCGTAACACTATTCAAAATGACATTATAAATATTTTCTTTTATTGAAAATTCATAACTGTACATGGCCAAAAGGCCTACAGAAATAACATTTAATAAAAAGCTTGGACAATAATGACATTCATGAATAATTACATTACGAGAATTGATTACAAGGTTCATGATTCCTAAAGTTAGAACTAGAACTTGTCTTCCATCTCCAACATTCAGGAATCTCTTGCCTTCACCAAATCTCCTACTGATCTGCAAACCTGCATCGAATTACAGATATGAAAAGGACTTTAGGTATCTAATACCTAGGCAGTAGTATCATATATCGAGAAGTTGCAAGATGTTATCATATAATTACCTTGCCTAGCAACTACTTGCTTCTTTCTTGATCTGTTTGGATCTAGGAAGGCAATATACTGAGGACAATTCTTCTTCCGGTGCCCCTGCTTCTTACAAAAGAAGCACTCTGTCTGGCTCTGGTCGGGCTTGCACTTCTTGGTCTGACCCTGTGCAGACGTCCCAACATGCGACTACACCTTTTTATTTTTCTTCTTTTTATTTTTCTTTCCTTTCTTAAAGGGTCGACCAGAAGAAGACCCTCCTACTACATTCATCGACTCCTTATGGAGCTGGTGATCCTTCTTAAAGTTTTGCAGCAACCCCAATAAGTCATGGTAGTTTACTGCAGGCTTTGTCATTCGAAAATGAGTAAGAAAGGGGAGGAAGGACTTGGGCAAAGAATTAAGGATCGCATCCTTGTCGAGCTGCTCGTGCAGGGGGAAGCCTAGCTTATTCAGGCGTTCAATCATCTCGATCATGTACAATACATGATCGGTGACTGACGCCCTATCCCTCATCCGAGCTTTGAAAATAGCACAACTAGTCTTGTGCCTCTTAAAATCGTCAAGCATACCAAAGGAGTTGTTCAACTTTTTAAGCATCTCATGTGGCTGGGCAGTTTCAAACCTACGGCTAAACTCGTCATTCATTGCCACCAGCATAATGCACCGAACGATGGTGCGGTCATTGAGCCACTTCTGGTAAGTATCTCGGGCCGTGCCTCTAGCATTCGGAGCTGGCTCCTCAAGTGCAGTATCCGTCAAAATATACAGGATCCGCTCATGCTTCAGGACGATTTTTAACTTTCAATACCAACTATCGAAGTTAGGTTCCATAAGTTTGTCATTGTCTAACAATAATCGGAGTGACAGGGTAGTAGCCATTTCTGCACAAAAAGGAAAACCAAACCTAATTAGTAGATGAATTATTTATCCTAAAAACTTGAACTTTAGTCTAAAGGTTCTCCCACTATTTTATACAAACTGGTAGCCTCTACCTTCAATTCGAGAAATTACTTTAATTCCTTGGTGGATACTAGAATCCATACACACTGCACATGAGCCCAACTTTGGTTGGTCAACCCATGTGCATCTATGGGTAGGTTCATAATCAATTATTTTTCTAAACAATTTCTAGTAATTTAATTTTGTCTCGGAACCTAATCAGTAGGATTTGGCCTCCACTGAAAAGATCCGGTTAGCTCCAACCATTAACATGATCATATTTGGTGCATCTAACTAACAAATGATCAGATTCGACTTTGGTCAGCCAACCTGACCACCATTAGAAAGACACGACCAAACCATCATTTTATGAATGATAATTCCATTAGTCAATAAGCACCAGGCCTTTGGGCCTCCAATGATTATTAAACTAATGGATTTATTATCAGTCAACTTAATGGGAGGTTCTGACCTAGTTATCAATATAACTATATCATTTTAAGGACCTAATAATTTTAGAGGATTTGATTCATTGATTTTAAAAAAAAGGAGAAAAGAATTCACCAGCCAATTTAGATTCTGACTTCACCAAGTCAGATCAAAAGAACCTAATTTGGGCCGATGTTAGAAGCACCTAAATCAGTCACACTGATTTACCGAATTGACATGGATGAGTCCGAATCACCAAGTGATCTAATCAAAATCTAACTCACCAGGATGGTCAGGTAAGTGAGATCAGTGGAAGGGATATGCTATTAACTCGTCAAAGATCGAATCAGTGCAAGTAGCTCCCAATTAAAAACCACTAGTAGACTGCCAAACTTACCTTAGGCACCATCCGGTTTATTAGTTTCGATTTGACCAATCTAGTAATTTCGGGTTCGACCACATAGCCACGAATCAAGTCCATTTGGTCATCGTTAAAGGCATATACTTGACCATCTATAACTATTGTAATTGAGTCTAAATAGTCCTTGACCTAATCTAATTCAATATTTGGTTAGATTTGATCAATTACTCCAATTTAGTCTATTCTTTAACTAACCTTAGATCTAACCCATTTATTGGACCTAATTCATCTAACCCAATAATCCATGTTTTGTGATTAAAGACTTAGGATCTTTAATTCACAATTCTAGACCCTAATTCATTTTACTTAATTCGCAATTAAAATTTTGGGCTGAGGGTCGGAGTTCGGTATTTCGAAAATATTTTTCAAAATTTTGAAAGGTTCAATACAACATAGCACTGTTTACTAAATGGGTCGACTCATTTCAAAAATGAGTCGGCTCATTTCATGAACAGTACTAGTTGTTGGTTTTATGTGCATTACATAAAAAATAATTATGAATCTAAATTTAGATCTAGTCTAATTCAACACATTCATGATTAAAATTCAGATAAAATCAAGCTGAAAAATTTTTTTGCTGTTTATCTTTAGGAAAGAGATCACGGTGGCACCCCTACCGTCATAAGGGATCTCATCGAATGGGAGGAGATGGCCTTTAAACCATGCTTATCTCTTATGACTGGACAGCTTGGTGGCTCATTGAAGCTCGATTACTAGGCTACTCGAATAAAGTATATATCTAATATACATAAATTTTCAAATTCTAAAGCATATAAATCATATTTAACAAACCATGCTCTGATACCATTGTTGGTTTCCAGTGTAGGGTTTCTAGCCTTATTTTCAAAACTTTTTCAAAAATTCATCAATTGCAGTGCAATATATAATTAATTTAATTAATTATTAGCTATTGATCGTATCAGAAAATCCTACACATAAGACCTAATTATGATATACATGCTTTGAATTTGAAAACTAAATTGATAGCAGTAAACTATTTATCACTACACTACGTGTTCAGAATACGATACCTTGTGCGGATGATCGATCACCACAATCTGATTGTTGCCGGAGAGGTCCACTCATCGCGATGCAGCCACATAGTATGTCTGGCCTCCGCGGATCGTCCACACGAGGCTCTTGGTCTCGATCAGCTCGTTCCAAGTGCTAGCTCGACGTCCGGAAGCTTCGACGGTTGTTGTCGATCAAACTGCTTCAATCTTCATCTACGGACTCTTCGGATGCTCCGGATCGTCAGTAGACATAGTAGAGAGGTAGAGGACGCACTTCTGGAATTTTGGTGCGCTCACGACACTCGAAGCTCACCAACTCTCTTCGTGAACCCTAGGATGAAATCCTAGGGTATGCACTCAGAAAACCCTACGCCCACTTTTCTCTCTCTAAATTTTACGATATTTTTTTTGAATTTTCATGCAAGGGGGAATGGCTCACGCACACTTTCTCTCTCAGAAAGTTGTGCGCATGCCCCAAGGAAATTTGCTTTTATTTTAGCGTAATATCGAGTCTTCTATGCGTAGAGGAGATAAGAATGGTTGTCCATTTGAATTCAAACTCATTTTGAATTCAAATGGTAACCAGCCCATCTTTATCCACTGGGCCATGGAAAGACCAGGCGCACTCCTCTTTCTTTGCGTGGAGAAAACACACGAGAAAACTTTTCTCATGTAGAAAATGTGGGCGCACAAAAGAGACATGGTGCATGGATAAGAATGGAGTTCGTTTCTTATTTCAAATTTGAATCTCATTTAAACTTGAAACACTAACCACCAATCCTTATCCATTTAGGCGTTGAGAAAGAGGGCGTGAGACCCCTTTGTGCTTGGGAAAAAACTCACGAGAACCTTTCTCGTGAATTTTAAATGGGCGCAGGAAAGGTGAGGTGGCGCAGGAAGAGGACTAGTCAAGCTAGTCTAAACTAATTTTACCCAATTGAACCAACCTAAACAAATTTGGCTAGGCTCAATTAAATCCTAATAAAATCAGGAATTGATCAAGTCCAACCCCTGATCAAATCAGGGATCAAACCTCCTCGGTGATTAGGTCATCTCATAACCTAATCGGGTCAAACCTAACTGAATTCAATTCAATTAGACTTGATCCAAAAATTAATACTCAATCAAATTGAGTTAATTACCTCTCATAAACATAGAGTCTAAATCCGGTGGGTAATCGGATAACAAAATCCATCGATATGAAATTCTGATCGAAGAGTTCCAAACCAGTGGCACTCTTGACTCCGGTGTCCGAAATGAGTGAAACTTGTGATCACAGAGTCCAGACTCTCAATCACAGAGTCTCAGATAGGTAGGACTCAGAGTCCTAGTCTAGTAGGACTCTTGGTCGAAGAGTCGCAGTCCAGTGGGACTCTTGACCACAGAGTCTCAGTTCGGTGGGACTCTTTATCAGCCATCAGATCAGGTAGGAACCTCTAATATGTGTGACTCCACAGGTTTGAACCTAAGTCGGTATAGAAACCACTTCTTGTACCAATCGATGTGACCATCTAGCAATGGTATCCGACGTCCAGATAGGTCGAATAGTCGCAATCACAACATTCAGAGCCTACGCGAATATGGTTACCATATAATTCGTTCCTTTGACCTTTGTGTATTTAATGACTCAGGGTTAAACTGTCAATCCTGAAAAGTACATCCAAATCATGTCTCAAAGCAATTAGTCCCGTGACTCCTCACTAGGACTATCCTGGTCAAGATCTTTGCTAAATTGAAACATAGCTCCTGAACTGGAGTGGTCAATCCCATCTTGACTCACACACTGACTCCTCAAGTATTTTACTGTGCTCGAAAATCTTTCATCACTGAATTAGAAATTTAGGTAGTTCGGCACCAAAGCACAGTGAGTTGCTTGGAAGTCACCGTGGTGATCTCAGGTCGGAGAGACACTTATACCCATATTTTATCGGAGCAAATCTCGACAGCAGAAAAGCTTCGGAGTTGGTCACATTCAGTGCAGATGTACCCATACATCTCACATGCCATATCAGTGTCTACACACTCTTTGGTTAAGAGAACAATCAATTTATATGGCACACAACGATCTATACTCGATAAATGTTGTTGTCTTAGGTAACAACGTATCATTTGTTCATAAACAGGTTTAAGGATTAAATGATAAATCCTCCTTTGTCAATTCTAAATAGTCCTAAGGACTTCACCATAATACAGGAGTTCGTTAAGAGATGAAAGAATTTGTGATGAAAAATGTTAAAATAATTTTTATTTATTTATAATTTATATATAAATACAAAAATCAGCATAACCGTCAATAGACTAACGATTGGCTTTGGGACATCATTCCCAACAGTTGGGATTCCAAAAATCATCTATGTGGGGAGAGGAGGAGAAAGAGGGAAAAAAAGAAAGGAAGATGAAGAAAGGGCAAAAGTGAAAAGAAGAAAGAAGAAAAATGCAAGAAAGAAAGGAAGGGAGAAGAAAAAGAAAGGAAGGAATGAAGGAAGAAAGGAAAGAGAGAGAAGAAGAAGAAAGAAAAAAAAGAAAGAAAGGGATAAGAAAATGAAAGAAGAAGGAAAGGAAAGAAAGGAAGCTAGAAGAAGAAAAAGAAAAGAAAGAAAAAAAAGAAGAAAAAAAAAGAGGATGGGGAGAAAGATGGAGGATATCTACTGAGATACATGATCGAGACTGCTGCCGAGATTGGATGAGACAATGGGACATCCTGTTCTATGAAGATACCGGGACACCTCCATCCATGGAGATACCATTCCATAGAATACAACTAATTCTCACATAAAAACTTGGCTTGAGACAACCTTGCACCAATATAATTCCTCCTTAGCCATGGATTTGAGTGGTTGAACTGTGTCCTAGGTTCTAGAGCCAGCTTGATGTTAACTGAAGCATTCATGATGACATATTTGGCTTGACTCAAAGGTCCTTTATTAATTGGTGAAGCATCATCTTCATCCTTAGGTCATTGGACCCTTAGTGTTCTCTATGCAAAATTCAGCTTTTTCTTTTTCGTAAGACATATTTTCAAAGGTCAGGCTTCTCTGGTGTTCTTACACTTCTATATGGTAGAAAATGATCAGCTGATTTACCTGCCATACAAGGAATGTTATCAGCCATATTCTTCATAAGATTGACTGGTATATACTGTTGCACCTGGTATTGATTAAAGAGCATAGAGACAAGCTCCTTGATGTGCTTTTCCATCAGAGTTGAGGAAGACTCCTATTGCTTTACAATGGCCTCAACACAGTGGCTACTTGGCTCATCATCGCATCTAGTAAATCTTGTTGGCTTTCTTCCATTTAGAATCTGGACCATGAGAGAATGTCATTACCAAGGACCGGTGATGTGCTTAACTAATCCCACTTGAGGAATCTAACCTTCATGTTAGGATCCCCTTAAGGACTAGAGTTCGTCTGCTTGCCGAGAACTCTTACTCCAAGTTAAGCTTGTGGACTCTATTTGGATGGTGTAGCCTCAGTCACTTGATGTTCGTCAGCGGCATGGTTTGCTGAATCGTCCTGAATTGAATAGTTCAGGGCATTTCGAGCCGTATCGGCTGTAAACTGGGATGGTTCGGCCTTCCAAATCGGAACACGGAATGAGAGAGGGAAAGAGAAGGAAAGAGAGGAAGAGAGAGAGGAGGGGAGGGAAAGAGGGGACGACGTTGTCGGAGGGCTAGTGGTGGCCCATCGAGGCGACCGGAGGGCTACAGAGGCCTTTGCGGCTCCATGTTGCCCTATAGGGCATTTAATTGAGAGAAATAGAGAGAGAGGGAGAGCAAGGGTACCGGAGGGAGGCGTAGCTGGTAGAGAGGCTGTTGGAGGGTGTTAGGTGGCTGTCGTGGCCATCGGACAGTGGAAAAGGCTCGAGCGGAGTCGTGCCGTGGAAGAAGGGTGACCATCCCTATTCATCATATTTTTTCTAAAATGATGATGCACAGTGAAGTCGGTAATGGGTGTGCTGGATTCACCTAAGTAAAGACGGCACATCTATTGCTGGATTCATTGATGTGCCGGCTTTACTATGGTTGGGATGTTTTAAAAAACCCGCTGAAAAAGGAGCGATTGTCCCTGTTTCACACCTGTGGAGTCATGGGCCATGATTTTGCCATATTGCAGCTAGGGCGGCTAGTCGGAGGCCCTTGACGGCCTCTCCGTTGGCTTCCCCTCCCTCTTTTTCTTCCCCTCCCCGCCTCTCTCTCTCTCTCTCTCTCTCTCTCCTGGCCGTGATTTGGAGGAAGTGGAGGCCTTGGCGGCTCTTCGAGTGCGCCCGTGGCCTACTTGTGGCCACCGCCGGCATCTCCTTTGGCCACCTTCTGTGTTAGTTCATGCCGGTCCGGTCTAGTATGGATCTGTACTAACTCGTACCCCTAGCCGGCCGGCATGGGTTTCGGTACTGATTCCATGGACCTTGGTCTATGGAGTTGTGAGTTAGACTTTCCCACAGAACCTAATGGCTGAATATCAGACCTTTTTGATGGTAACATTGTAGTACCTACCGATGTCCTACTGGGCATGCCAAATAGCTTATTGCTTTTCTTTTTCCCTATAGGAATGGCATGGCAAGGAGAGCAAGTCTATGACTGGCCTGGATCGATGCAGGTGTGCCATTGGTATCTGAACAGGAAAGGTTGGATGTTCATGGATTCTATTGCATTGACCTTCAAGGATTTTCACTATTAAGGTACCATCTTCTCAAGGAAAGGTTTTATAACTACGCCGCTACTCTAAAGACTACAGATCACTAAAGACAAAGAAAAGCAACTAGGAGATAAAATGAAGTATTGGTCATTTGATCAGTGAAGGCCTGAAGGGCCTTTTAGATTACAATTAGGCATTTATACATCATCCTTTTAACCATTAGACAGTTGTGCCTCTCACGTATTGACACCTGTCATATCTGGTTTGCACCACTTCAGCCATTTTCTTGTGACAGTTGCCACTACTAGTTCTAGTTGCTAACTATTTGTCTCCGCTTGCCACATGCTGAACTTTCGGTAACCATCTCTGCTTCTCACTTCTTGCTCTTGGGTCTCTACCCTGTATTAGGTTGATGACTTGGTTGCATGAATAACAAAGAGTACAATTGGCCTATATTTCAACACTCAAGCCTTTCAGGTAGGCTATACTTACAATTGTCCTATGTTTTACCACTTGTCCTTGAGACTTGGCCTGTATCTCAAGTGACCACCCACTCAGCCTAGTCCAACTGGCACTTTCTAAATGTCATTCGACCTACTTTATGTGGTACCACGTGGTGACTTGATTGGCCTACAATGTCATTTTCTAGTCTATCTTTTGACTGTTATTCGACCTTCCTCAAGCTTTACCATGTGGCATTATCTTATCTGATCTTCATATCATTGATTGAAATGTGATGTAAGTAGTACCATCCAACACTCTTGACTCTAACTATTGGCCTCTGCATTTGTCCTGTCAAATCAGACCTTAATGCTCGTCCTTTACAATGGTTAGTGCCTCTTATTATTATTACTCAGCTCCTAGTGCTGCTATGCATCCGCTATCTAGCCAGCCTTTGGGCTTCTGCTACAGGTTAAGATGTGGTGTAAACAAGTTGTTATTTTAAAATTGTTATAAAATGCGCTTTGAGTTGTAGGAAACATGTGCTTTGAGTATGGGCATGCAAACTGCTTAATTCTTAGTAAATTTTTAATAGATGATAATTGCCCTAGCACATGTGGCCCACCCAGTCAAACCATATTAACTTTTCATATGCACAATATAGGACTTGCACAGAAATCTTGAATTAACATGTTTGTTATAGGTGCTTATCGTGCAAATTATCTCCTTGTTTCCATATATGCATCTTGTACTTGTGGTTTTTGGTGTTGGTTTGTGCTAGAAATCTTATTTACCATTTATTTATGGATGCATCTCAAAAGCTTGATACGTTGTAGGTGTATAGAAGCTATGGTGCATTCACCATAGTAATGATAATAATTTTAGAATCTTTCCATTTTGTGCAAGTAATTCATCACTCACTTTATGAGGAACCTGATCTTTGTAAGTTACTAAATGTTGTATCAGACCTTGGTCGCACCCAACAAACATGATTGGATCACAATCATCTGCTATTGTTCTTCCCCTTGAAATAGACTATTAATTACATGCATCATACTTGCAGAATAATTGACATAAATAAAAGAAAATTTGATCTCAATAAAGAGTAACACAAGCATTTCATTGGTTGATAGGATTGCAACCATGTTCACAGAGCTAACTATTTGAAATTTTGATAGGTTACCATCCATGTTTGAGGATCCAGTTCATAAATGCAAAAACATGTTATACTTTTAAAAGGCTTGCATATTCGTACCATTTGAATCTTGCACTCTATTGAGACACCTAAAAATACTTTGATGCTTGTTATCTTATGATTATTCCAACATCTGGATGCATCTTTTCAGTTGATTCTCTATCAGTTGATTATTCCATCTCCTAAAATTGTGGTTAAAAAAAAAAGAATTCTGGCATTCCTTCTTGTTATGTGATATGAACATGCCATCTTTAACCGGAAAAATTTCATTGTCAAATGCCTTGTCCAAACTGGTTTGATATACCTAAGAACAACAATTGGATATAAAAAAAAAAACTAGTTTCATTCTGGCATTTGGCAACTTGCATTTGTTGGCTATATTTATTCTTGCAATTTTGCAACAGCGACTCATATTCTGCTTGTATGTTAACATTGGTGGAACCATTCTTCTCTACCATGAAGCTGCCTTATGCATTATAACTTATAAGGGTCACTTTGATACACGTCTCTTTGCTACTACAGGTGTACAAACAATTACACAAGATTCTGGGGGTCAAGAATGATTTGGAAGCAGGATTCTCATGGAGTATCATTCATCGTCTTGATGAGAATACTCCTAAACAGTGTGTGCCATCCCAATGGGCTGAATGCAACTCCAAGATTGCTGTTGCTTTTGCAGTCATGGAGGAGTGCTTCATACCCATAATAGATCAGCGAAGCAGCATCAATCTTATTCATAATGTTGTGTATAATTGTGGGTAAGTATTGGTTGCACTCTTAGAAAGCACATATTTGACAAAAGCAATTCAGTATTTTTTTTTTATTACTGAACTATATTGCTACATATACTTTAAACATTACTTTTAGTCTTACAATATTTTTAGGATTATTATCTTCCCAAGATGTCAGACAAAGTAGCATATCATAGCTTTACTTTTCTTGATTACTTCTAGCTATTTCTGTGCAATATCCTCATCATATGTTCTATTTTTGTATTTGCATGCTTATTTTTTTATTTTTAAGCATTTCCAGGTTTTGTAATTTGTACTGTAGCTTAACTCTATGCCTTGTTTATCATATAGCTGCTGAAGACTTGCCGTCTTTTGTTTCCTAACTATTCTGAGATATTTATATCTTTAACAAGGTTTTATAAACTGGTACAGAACTCTGTACCCCTTTTTTCATCAGAATGAAACATTATTGGTGTGTTACAGTTCTGACATATATACCAAAACTAGCAGCATCAAAAGGAATGAAAAACTGTTGGTACCGATTGGTACAGTTGGTATGGTACCATTGTTATCTATTGATACAGACTAGAATGGGTGCTATGTACGACTATGGATGGTTTTGCTGTCCTGACATCCATACTACTGCTGATTTTGTGACGAAATAATAGGGTGCAGATGGTACTGTGCTATTTTGACGATTTTTGAATCCATGTTCTTTACTATTTCTTTCTTGATATGTTGAAATTTGTATTTACCATCACTAAAAGCTTCTAAGGTATGACATGTGGTTAGGGGGTGGCAACCTTGTCCTAGACCCATTTACCAGATCCAACCTGGACCCACTTAGGGTATAGGTCAGCCAACACCGACCTACAGGTCAGGTTTAGTCTGAGTCAAGACCCCTCAACTTGTTTGGTCATAAGGGAGAGTATATATGTAATAGTATTTTTTAAAATAAATATATATAACTTTATGCAGTGAGTATTATGAGCCTTTAGATGTTGACCTAATGGCTTATAATTTTGAAAAAGAATAGATGGAATAGGGTTTGTAGTTTATTGTTGTTAATGTGTCTAGTTTCTAATTCCAAAACAACTTTTAATTATAATATAACTAAAATGGTATTGAGAAATTAACTTCTTGTTAAAGTAATCCATATAATATCAAAAAAAACATAGCCCATCGATGAGGGTTTGCCTCAGCTACCATTATGGTATGGTACAGTGTGGGCCCATCCTTAACATGTCAGAGCATGGCGAAACATGGAGGGGGAGGGGGAGATGGAGCAGTAGGAAGAGAGGGAGGGTGGAGAGGTGGGAGAGGAAGGGGGAGGGGAGAAAGAGGTCGCCGCTTGCTTGAGAGAGAGAATGGTTTGATGCCATTGGGGAGTAGGGTGGAGGCGGGGGTGGTGATGTCGTCGATGAGGATGAGGTTGGGGAACAATTGGGGAGCAATCATGCGATGATCGATGTCAAAGATGAAACACAGGCCAGGGAGAGAGGGGGGGAAGGAAAGAGAGGAAGATAGGAGAGGGAGGGAGGGAGCCTCCGCACACTTGTGGTGTGTGTGTGTGTGTGTGTGTGTGTGAGAGAGAGAGAGAGAGAGAGAGAGAGAGAGAGAGGATGGTTCAGTGTTGCGGGGAGTGGGTGGAGGTGAGGGTGGACACATTGTCATTGAGGATGAGGTTAGGGAGCAATCTTGCATGGATCGATGTCAAGATGAGACCCTAGAGGAGGGATGAATTGCCAATGGTGAGTAGGCACAACGAATGAGGGATTGCATGTTGGTGAGAGTAGAGAGAGTTGGAGAGAAAGCCCCTAAAGGCTCTTGAAGAGGAGCGGATGTCTCAGCGAAAAAAGCATTGAATTCGAAGCATTGGATTTGGAGTGGTTCATAACCCAAACTGACCTACATGGCTGACTGTTCCGAGTTGGCATTAGTTCGCTTCGGGTTGGTTTAGCATTCCTTGCTATCGGCCCTAAGCATGCAATATAAAGCCCAAAAATAATGTGCAAGATTGACTAAAAGGGTTAGCAGGTCAGGCATGTTGATCATAGGTCAGGTTTGGGTCAATCATTCTTGACCTACTTCTATGTGGGGTCAGGTTTTGGTCAAGCCAGCATGTCCTTGATATATGGACTCAGCCCAATTCAAGCCCCACCAAGCCCACTCATGCCACATCAGCATATTGTGATGTCTTATTGCAATAAAGTTGATCATGTCTTTAGAAAAAAGCCTTGAGAGACCCTAAGGCAGGATAGTTGTATGCTTATGGAGGAACGTAATGTGTTGAGTGGAGATGAACTTTAAAGAGGACCTAAGCAATGCTCTGAGGTACACATAACCAATCCAAACTACCTAGTTGGGGGCATATGATATTGAATCAATGTGGCAATGGGTTAGGGCACAACTAGAATTGATGATTATTAGTCCAAACTGAGCATATCTGCCTAATTCTACTTGGTTCAGAGCAGTTTTGACTAAGGTCAACAAATCTAGTCTTGGCAACCATAATGGTTGGTACATTACTAGTTCAGTACAGTATGTAAACATCCCATATCGAGACAACATTTTTTTTTTTACTCCCATCCATGATATTGTTTGAAATTATGCGGTATGTGATGATTCCACTTTGTTCGGACTGGTTGGGCTTATATACCAAACTGAACGTTGGTAACATACCAATATCTTACTGGTACGGTCACATATTGGGTAGTATAGGTAGGTATGAAACACTTTGATTTCGATTGGTTTAGCACACTTCGAGCCAATATAACCCTTGACCCCTTGCTCTCTCCCAATCTAAAACTCTTTCAATCCCTTATTTCTCCTCTCCCGATTTCTCCCTTCTCTCCTCGCTTCTCTTCAGTGAATGACCCACAACGATCCATGAGCATGCTGCCCTTGATGGTTGTTCAGAGCCTTGCATGATCATCGCTGCCTCTCTCTCTCTCATGGTGATGGAGATGGTGGGCTGAAGAGAGCTCAGATCCAGCTTGGATCTCTCTTTTCTCCTATCTCTTGCTGTCTCTTGTCTCGTCCTTTTGTTCAATCTCCCTCGATGCTGGTTTCACCCATTGATCAGCCTCGTCGGCACTTCCAGCACATTTCCACCATTCTATATATGCCCTGCTTCTCTCCTTCCCCTTCTCCCTATATTTCTAGATTTAAGGAATCGACACCTTAATGGCGTACCATGTATTGGTACAATATACTGTGACCTGTTGCATTTGTGAGACCTTGAAATCTCCTTTCTAATGTAGGTTCATTGTGCATTGTATGTCAAAAGTCAAAACATCTTCAAACTTTCTTTTTGGACCAAGCAGATGGAACGATCAAGGAAGCCTCTCCTTGACTTAAGATGAGAGATCTGTTGATTAATGGTTGGAATCTTTCCCAAGTTGGAAAGTGTCCTAGGGAGGATAATAGAGGGTTAACTAAGCTGGGGAAAAAGAGATTCTAGTTTGTGCTGTGCTATGAAATTTGATCCAAAGAGGGCTTATCTCATTTTCAATTTGGAGTTGAAAAGTCTGATGTTTAATAAAAGCTACTATAGACCATGCTTTTCTGCATGAAGCTAACAAGAATTTGTAGTTGCATTCTACATTAATATTTTGAGAAAGTAGGTTGGTATGAGTGCTCTTCGTAATTACCATCTCAACAGCATGTGGCTAGAGGTTTAATCTATTTCTGCTTGCAGACATGGAGTTTTATGATATCACTAGTGACACTTGACCAAGGTGTAAATTTAGGGGACTTGGATATAAGCAAGGTATGAAATATTGAGCGATTCAGCATCTACCTATTGATACATACCATACCAAGGCCTTCTGGATATAAGGACGCCTGGTTTGGAAGCATGGAGGCTTGGTTCAAGCACAAGCTATCAAAACCACCCACAAGCTACAAAAACCAAGGGTGGATCTAGTGGTTTAGGGATGGATTTAGGCTGTTTTGTCCTAGATGATCTCAGACCTTTCCTAAATTGAGCGGTACATCTAAGTACTGCTAAGGAAGTGAGTTAAAGGGTGATTTTTTCTTGTTTTCAAACATTTGAAGGTGGAAGAGAAAGGTAGAGGGAACATGCTGCTATAGGGATATGTGCATCAGATTGATCAATTTGAGTTAAGCTAGAAGTGCGTTCTAAGCTGGTTAATTTTTCTTCCATGTACTTCTTTCTGAAATTTCATTGATAATCTAAACATTATATCATGCTAACCAGTGAAATTAGGGAAACTTTACCAAATTTAGATTAAATTTTACTTGATCACTAAATTAGGGGATGTAAACAAGCCAAACATAAGTGAGCTAGGTCAGCTCAAGCTCTGCTCAAAATTGCGTGGAGCTAGCTTAGATCAACTCAAGCTCAAGTTGGGCTAGAGATGCCGAGCTCAAACTTGGCTCATTTTCTGTTGAGCTGGCTCGAGCTTAGCTTGAATAGTTTCTCAAGCTTGGGCTTCTAGGTATGGTAGAGGAAAAATAAAGCAAAAAGAAAGAGGAAGATACTAATGCTCCATCTGCAATTTCTTCTCTCTCAAAAGTAGAGGGAAAAAAAGGAAGAAAATGAAATTCTATATCTCCTACCTCTCATCTTTATAATCTTGAATGATCCAAAGCTACAATCATGGTCACAATGGAAGGAGACATCATGAGAAGGCTCACTGGATTCATGCCTTAGTGGCTCTTGGTGTTCGGGTTAGAAAAGGGGGGAGAGAGAGGCAGAGGTGGGGCTGGAGATTAGAGGGATATGACGAAATGAGATGAGGGGTTGGGGTAATGGTTGGAATATTCGAAAAAGGGGAAAGTGGCGGACTGCTGCAGATTTCCACTTATTCCATTGAATCTTTGGATGTAAAGCTAACAATTCCAATGCTTATTAATGAGTAAGTATATATGCCATTAGATTCGGATCTACCAATTATGGATTTTGCTCCTTTAAGTAAAGTTTACTAATAATTTAAAGTAAATATGAGATTACCTTTAATTTATAAATAATCAAAAATAATATTCTATATAAATGAATAATTAAATATCTAATTTTGAACTATATTAAGCTGCATACGAGTGAGCTAGGCTTGGGCTGTGTTTGGCTCAGTTACTTTTTGAGCTCAAAATCCTAAACTATGTTTGGCTTGTTGGGTAGTTGAACGAGCATATATTGAGCTATAATGAATAAAACATGAGTTGCTCTTGAACAGTTTGTTTGTTTGATAGGTTAGTACATGTTTTCGAGCATGGGCCAGCATCTGAACCATGGAAGCGATACGGTATGGTCGATACACTCTATTCATCAAAGTACTTTTTATCAACCATGGGACCTTTGGTGGACATTTCTTATAAGTAGCTACTAGGGTAACCATCGGTTAGATGCTACTTCAATCTCATCATCTTTCTCTCTCAACTTTGCATTGCACCACTTGCACCTTTAGTTGTGAAGGCCTTAAATTATCGTGCTGATCCCAACCTATGTTAGTGTCCTCCTTTTTCCTCCTCGGATCTATTTCTACTACTTTGAAGAATGCACGTCATAAACCTCATTCATCATCATAAATTAAGTGAATTTACATGTTTTA
Organism: Cocos nucifera; assembly: GCA_006176705.1. Lineage (NCBI taxonomy): Eukaryota > Viridiplantae > Streptophyta > Magnoliopsida > Arecales > Arecaceae > Cocos > Cocos nucifera. Next base: position 2,705,008 of record QRFJ01000009.1, read on the forward strand.
AAGAATAAATAAAATTTTTATTTTTTTAAAAAAAGTCACCTTTACAATTTAATTTCACTTAAAATTTGTGATAATTTATAATGCTGGTTAAAATCTATGTTCATTGTTTTAGAAAATATGCCCAACTACCAATATTCATCACTTTTCATGATTTTTAGTTGAATTAATAAATAATTATTTAATTAATTAAATGCTTAAAAATTAGATAATTTATATTGTGTTTCAAAAATATATCTGCATTATCTATACATATCACTAATTTTTCACAATGTTTATAATTTTTAAATCTTTTTATTTATTTTTAAACAATAAATTAGTATTTAATTATAATATATTTAGAAAATTAATTTTAATTAGGACTAATGTAGCACCCTACTAGGTACTACATATATTTATTTCGGTCTAAGGGTATGCACTTGTTGCTACTTATATTTGAAATTTATTTGAAATTGGGCTGAGCTTTGAGTAGTCATAACCATGCCCAAATTAAATTCATATCTAAATAAGATAGAAAGTAACATGCATTACCACCAATATGCCACCAATTTTCAGAAATTTTTTGAATATTATTTTATTTTTTATTATTCTTTAATTCAAAAATATATTTTTAATCTAAAAAATTACATGATCTATGAAAAAATTAGGATTTCTTCCTCAATATGTAGATCATCCTTAGATCTACAGCATATCATGAAAACATGCTGAAAAAACAAAATCTTGGCATGATTTCCCCTCATTTTCCAAGTTTTTGCCTATGTTAAGTATGAAAAAGAGAGGAATGGGGATCATGGAGGGGATTATATCTGTTTTGGGTGAGGTTTAGCCTCAAATTCGGCAAGAAATCCCTCTTTCTTGGCAAGAAATCCCTCTTTCTTTTCCTGTACCCTAGATTTTTTTTTTCCCTGATGAGAAGGTATGGGAGGCCTTCTCGGCCTCACCCCCATCCCCCAATTATTGTGGCAGACTGCTTGAGTCGCCCTAAAGTTAATGGTTTTGCTTGGTTCATCTTGATTTAGACCTCTTATTGTCCATAACTGACCGTTTTGGTTTAGACTATTTAGTACTCTCCGAACCAGGTGGTTTGGGACGATTCAACCTTGTATGGCATTGTAGGCCATATATTTTAAAGGTCCAACCCACCAACCTTGGTGGCATTGGTTTAGGAAGTTGACAATTGATTGACTATGGAAACTGATTTAGGCATGCATGGATATTTCATAGTTCATAAATGGTGCCAACAAATTGGTTTGAGCTTGCTTCAGGGTCTGATCCTCTGCCCAAAATTGGCTAGCTGATGGTAAACCACCAAAATGTAATGATGTCAGTTTTGCATTGGAATGGTATAGTACAATCGATACTATACCACAAAACTGGCATTCATATGGGTGTTGGGACACTGAAACCTTGTGGCAATGTTCAATTAATAAAAACTGGTGGATGGATGGTTGAGAATTGATGAGAATATATTGTGACATCCACCACGTGAGGCAGCTAAATTCAACCAATAGTCAAGAAACTGAAGGAGAAGCTTCATCTGACATCTTAATGATAAAACAATAGATCAGTGAAGATCATTATGAGCTAAGTCCATCACAAGGTCAAATTGTTTCATGGAAACTAGTGATCATGTTTTCCATTCCTTAAGTATATGATTTTCAAGATCCTATGCTAATCCATCCCCACTGAGTTATCTGAACCGGTTTGTCACTAATTGTGATGCACCATAGACCATCGTATTATCTGGTGAGGTAAGCATTTGTGGGACCACCAATTATAAGCATGATGTGCATTTAATATTATTCATATATCAAGAACAATATCTAAAGCATTTGAATCATTTGATATGGATAGATCTTTGGTCCGGCATAGTTTTTGTGTATATATATGTACATGTATGTATGTATGCGTGTGCGCATGTGCACACATACAGAGAGAGAGAGAGAGAGAGAGAGAGAGAGAGAGAGAGAGATTTGACTACCATTGGCATTGATAAGTCCTAAAAATTGAGCTTTATAATAATTTTGATGGCTTTTTTCTAGGGCTGGAAGTGGGCTCGGGCTAGCTCGAGGCCCATCGGGCTGGGCTGGTTTTGGGTTGGGCTTCGGGCTTGGTTTGAAATCATTCAGACCGGGCTCAGGCCAAAAAATAAGATTCGTTTTATTTTCGGATCGGGCTCGGACCTACCTTTGGCCCGGCCTGAACCCAGACCCGAAACCAAGCCCAATTAATTCCCACCTGCCCCCCTCCCTCCTCTCCGGTCTTAGCTCTCACAAACCCCCCTCCTCCCCCAGCCGCCCCCCTAAATCCACCCCCCCTCTTCTCGATCCTTGCGAATCCCCTTCGCCCTCTCCGGCCCTCGCAAACCCCGCTGACCTCCCCGGCTCCCTGCGAAACCCATTCCCCCTCCCCCCTCTCCGGTCTCAGCCCTCCTGAACCACCCTCTGCCCTCCCCCAGCACACACCCCCCCCCTCCGATCTCGCCCCTCGTGATCCTCTCCCCCTTCCCGCCCCTCAGGAACCCCCTGGCCCCAGAAACCCACCCCCCCCTCTGCTCCCTGGCCCATTGCGAACCCCCCGCCCTTCAGCCCCCCACGAAACCCCACGCCGACCTCCTCGCGAACCCTGGCCCTGGCGCAGAACCTTCATTGTGCTCCATCATCGCTGCCCCGGTCGTCGCCCCCTCCTTTGTGCGCTCCATCGATCGATCGATGTCGCCGCCTCGTCGTCGCCCCCTCCCTTTGTCGTGCTCTGTTGACGTCACCGCCCTCATCGTCGCCCCCCTCCCTCCGTCGTGCTTTGTCGTTGCCACCTCCATCGCCGATGAAGATGTGGGAGCCAAGTGGGTTCGCCCAATTGGGCTCGGGCCTATATTTTTTCAAAAAAATCGGGCCTAAGCCTGGCCTGAAGCCCAAAAAATTATTTTGGGTTGGGCTCGGGTAGGGGTATGGCTTGGCCCGGTCTGACTTTTTTCTCTATAGGTTCTTTGTGGATCTGAATATTGCTATATCAAACATCTTTTTGTTTATATTTGGTAGGAAAGGTTTGAAAACATTTTAATGTGGTACTAATTGAAGCTAGCTATTCTACTTCTTCTTTATAGGTTCCTCAAGAAAACAAATATTGCTTTATTAAAAAAATATTTTTGGTCCTTTGATGCGGCCCCTTGAATGCCACCTTAAATTATTGCAATTATTTTTTAGCTATTTTTTATTTGAACTAGGTTTACTTTTCCTAATTGAATTAAGTTTACTTGCCCTATTAGATTTAGCTCAATGATTAGTACCTGTATTTTCCTTTTAGAGTTAGGGTTCCTACTTTGGTTAGGGGTAGATCCCTATATAAGTGTAGATGTTGTATGGCTTTTTCATGTTTCAGACTGTTGTCTTTGGAGGCCAATCACCCTTGAAGGGATTGCTGGAGGCCTGACCCTCTTGCAGTGGTCATTCCAAAATCCATTTTCTTTCATTTTATTCTACAATACAACTGGGTTCATGTCACCCTTCTCCTATTTGTGTAATATATAATATGTTTGGTTTCTGTGTTTGAGGATGAGCCTTGCATTTTATAAAAGACCGTCATTTTCTGCTCAAAAAATTTTAATAGTATTTCAGATTTATATTATTTTGTGTTATTTCAGATTTTCTCTTCTCCTCCTCCGCTTCAACCATTTGTCTAATATCTTAGGATTAGCCCCATATTAAACAAATGGTTTCCATTTTCTGCTCAAAAACTTTAATAGTTTTGACGCAGAATCTGGTCATCGTTGGAATCAGCTGGAGCGGAGGTGGACGAGGTCGCCGTCAGGGACCTGCAAAACAAAGTCCCGTCCGGAGCTGGTGGGGGGGTGGCTCAGGCAGGACCCTCCGACGATCAAGTCAGCTCTGGCCAATAGGAATGGAGTGTTCGGGAATGAGTTCCGCAGAGCTTAGAGCTTAGAGAAGAAGAGGAGAGCTTAAAGCTTAGAGATCCAAGTTAGCATATATGGAGGGTCCTTTTTATAGGCGGAGTTTGATTGATGGTGACGGCCATACCACCTGCTGGTGGGCCACTCGAGAGTTGCATGGAGTTCTGTACGGAGAGGAAGGCATCGTCCGACGGATAGCGACAGTCATACTGGTAGGTCATGGACCGCATGGGGCTGGTTACGGAGAGAGTGGTGTTGCCAGTAGTGGTGGCCATGTTGTCCGATCTCGTTGCCTGTGGCAGACTGATGGCGACAGTTCGTCCAGAGGAGTTTGGACTTGTAGAGGAGTTCGGTCGAAGGGAAGCTCGGAAGGAGTTCGGCTCCTGTAGGAGCTCGGCCGGAGAAGCTCGGAAGAAGTTCAACTCTTGTAGGAGCTTGGCTGGAGGAGAAGCTTGGAAGGAGTTCGGCTGGAGGAGTGCGGAGAGAGCTTGGCTCTCATAGGCGTCTGGCCGGAAGAGCGCGGAGGGAGTTCGGCTCTTGCGGAAGTCTGACTGAAGCTCGACTGCTGGAGAGTTCGGTCGGTTGAAGGAGTCTAGCTAAGGCCGACCGTTGGAAGTCCGAAGGAGATCGGCCGCAGAGCAGTTCGGCTAAAGCCCGACTGTTGGAAGTCCGAAGGAGATCGGCCAATAAGCAGTTCGGCCGGCTGTAAAAGTTCGGCTAAGACCCGTCCGCTGAAGCTCTTCCGTGGCTACCGACCGCATCAGGCTGAGCACCGAACTGGACTTCGGTAGGAGCGGGGTTTATCCCCAACAATAGTCTCTCCACTCCCGAATTCGAAACTCGAAGGAAGGGAGTGCAGAAAAAAAGCGACTGCCGAAGTTCTCTTCTGGGCTCTGTGCTGGTTCAAGTCGAAGCTCGAAGGAAGATCTCATCTCCAGACGAAGTTGGTGTTGAAATTGAAGCCCGAGGGAGATCTCCTCTCCCGTCGAGGTTGAAGTAGATCTTGTCTCCTGCAGTCGAGGTCGGAGGTTGAGCTCCTCGGGGGCGATATTGTCACCAGCAGTTGAGGCCGGCTCGGTCGTTCGGGAGAGATCTCATCTCTAGCCGAGGTTATCGCGGTCGCTCGGAAGAGATCTTATCTCTGGCCGAGGTTGCCTCGGAGGAGATCTTATCTCTAGTCGAGATTGATTCGGTCGCTCGGGAGAGATCTCATCTCTAGCCGAGGTTGATGGAGATCCTGTCTCCTGTAAATTTTGGAGCTCGGACTTGGACTTTGCTTGCGTTAGGACGAGGTTCTCCTCCTGTTCCTAACGGACTGTGGGGGCACATAAGGGCCGCTGTCAGAGCCTCTCCCCTCATCTCGTCTAAAATGAACGAGGCCTTCGACTTTGCTCGCGTTAGGATGAGGTTTTTCTCCTATTCCTAATGGACCGTGGGGCACATAAGGGCTGTTGTCAGGGCCTCTTCCCCTATCCCATCCTTTGTGAACGGGGCCTTCGACTTTGCTCGCGTTAGGACGAGGTTTTCCTCCTGTTCCTAACGGGCAGCGGACGAGGATCTTCGAAGCTCGGGAGAGATTTTATCTCTAGCCGAGGTTGTCCACGGTCGCTCGAAAGAGATCTTATCTCTAGCCGAGGTTGTCCACGATCGCTCGGGAGAGATCTTATCTCTAGCCGAGGTTGAAGGTCTTTGACCTGCTCGTGTTAGGACGAGGTTCTCCTCCTGTTCCTAACACGGCAACTATTGACTGCTTCTTCCCTGTCATCGCATAGTTTTTGCATCCACAAACAATATTATTGAAAAGGAAGAATTTTATTGAAAGAAAGTCACTGACAGCGCATCCCCAAATTCTTTATGTTTCAGGGTCGTGGTAGCGTTGTTCCTCCGCGTTTCTTCAGGTGATAAGCTCCGGGTCGGACGACCTCCTTTATCTCATGCTGACCTCCTCAATTTGGAGCATGCTTCTCTTGGCTTTGACGCTGGGAGATGACGAATCGCCGATGTACCAAGCTCCTCTCGGGGGTGATGTTGATGCGACCGAGCTTCTTGTTGTTTCTGGTTACGGCAGCGCCGTTGGCCGATCTTCTCCTGCTTCAGGCTGGCGTCGAAGGAATTTACCCAGCTGCTTCTTTTTGACAAGCTCCTCAATTTCGTCTTGGAGCATTCCTCAGTGTCGTGGCCGTGGTTGCGATGGTAGAGGCAGTGCCTGCTTCAATCGCGCTTGTTTGGGGGAGACCGTAATCCTTCCGATCTTGGTAGTTGGTTCTTAACTTTGGTAAGAATTTGAGTTAGAGGAGCGTTGAGGGGGGCGTAGTCGTGGAACCTTTTGGAAGGACTTTTTCGCGCTCTTCTGTCGGGGCTTCCTTGGTGGCGAGTTCGAAGAGTTCAGGCTCTCCTGCGCCCGGAGGGAGTCCGTGAGCGCGGTCAAACTTCGCTCAACTCTTCATCGACGGCGGGTCTATTATACTCGTCCTCCAGCCGCTCCCTTAAGGCTTTTTCGTCCTTTAACTTGAAGGCTTCTTCCGCACGGGCATATCCCTCGGCCCGAGCCAGCAGATCGGCGAAGTCCTTGGGATACTTCTTTTCCAGGGAGAACAGCAAGTCATTCTTCTGAAGGCCGCCCTTAAGTGCGGCCATCGCAACGGACTGGTCCAGGTTTCGAACTTCCAATACCGCGTCGTTAAACCGGATGACGTAGGCCTGGATGGATTTTTCCTGCTTCTGCTTGACGTTCATCAGAAAATCCGAACCTCGGCGCGGACGTCGGCTGCTGATGAAGTGAGCCACGAACTGACGGCTCATCTGGTCGAAAGAGAAAATCATACCCGGCTTCAATGTCGAGTACCAGTTTCTCGCTGCTCCCTTTAAAGTAGATGGGAAGGCTTGGCACAGTATGGCGTCCGAAGCACCGTGGAGTAGCATCATGGTCCAGAAGGCCTCTAGATGATCAACCGGATTTGGGGTTTTATCGTAGTTTTTGAATTGGGGAAGCTCGAAGTTCGGTGGGACTGGCTCTTGCATAATTCGGAGGGAGAAAGGAGGATCGGTGTGGACGTCGGCATGATGAGCCGGGGCGACGTGGCCTAGCTCTTTAATCCGCCGATCCATCTTCCGCAGTCTGTGATCGAGGGCGTCGTCTTGGTTGCAGATCTTGGAGGGCTTCCGGCTACAAATGGGGAAGGTCTCCCCCAGAAGAGAACTATGATCCGAGCATGGATCCTCGGCTTTCTGTTTTTCCTTCTCAGGGGCGACGGGTACGCTGGCCCTGGTACTCTTTCTTAGGGCCGATTTTCGATATTTTGATGGTGGGTTTCCTGGTGGAGTCGCCGTCGGGGGCTGCTGTATGGCCTGCATTGCCTCCGTGAGGCCACGGACCTGTCAGACAAGCAGGTTGAACTGCTCCACATCCACCGCGGGTACAGGTGGAACCTAAGCTGCCGGGGCTGAAGCAGGAATAGACGGATCTGGACGAGATCGGGCCGCGAAGGCCATCGATCGTCGAGTCGAAGCTCTCCTGGGAGACATTTTCTCCTGGGGAAAGAACTTTAGAGAGGAAGAAGAGAGATCTTCGAAGAGGAGAGAGAAATCATCGTCGAGCACTCCTTTAAGAACAAGGAGACTTCGGAGGTTCAGTGCCCTCCTTCTAGCGCCAATCTATTGACGCAGAACTTGATCGTCGCCGGAATCAGCTGGAGCGGAGGTGGACGAGGTCGCCATCGGGGACCTGCAAAACAAAGTCCCGTCTGGAGCCGGTTGGGGGTGGCTCCGGCAGGACCCTTCGACGATCAAGTCAGCTCTGGCCAACAGGAATGGAGTGTTCGGAAATGAGTTCCGCAGAGCTTATAGCTTAGAGAAGAAGAGGAGAGCTTAAAGCTTAGAGATCTGAGTTAGCATATCTGGAGGGTCCTTTTTATAGGCGGAGCTTGATTGATGGTGATGGCCATACCGCCTGCTGGCGGACCGCATGGAGTTCGGTACGGAGAAGAAGGCGTCGTCCGGCGGATAGTGACAGCCATACTGGTAGGTCATGGGCCGCATGGGGTTGGTTACGAAGAGAGTGGTGTCGCCAGTAGTGGTGGCCATGTCGTTCGGTCTCGTCGTCTGTGGCAGACTGATGGCGATAGTTCGTCCAGAGGAGTTTGGACTTGTAGAGGAGTTCGGCCGAAGGGAAGCTCGGAAGGAGTTCGGCTCCTGTAGGAGCTCGGCCGGAGGAGAAGCTCGGAAGGAGTTCGATCAGAGGAGTGCGGAGAGAGCTCGGCTCTCATAGGTGTTTGGCCGGAAGAGCGCAGAAAGAGTTCGGCTCTTGCGGGAGTCCGACTGAAGCTCGGCCGCTGGAGAGTTCGGCCGGTTGAAGGAGTTCGGCTAAGGCCGGCCGTTGGGAGTCCAAAGGAGATCGGCCGCAGAGCAGTTCGGCTAAAGCCCGGCCGCTGAGAGTCCGAAGGAGATCGGCCAATAAGCAGTTCGACCGGCTGTAAAAGTTCGGCCAAGATCCGTCCGCTGAAGCTCTTCCGTGGCTACCGGTCGCATCAGGCCGAGCACCGAACTTGACTTCGGCAGGAGCGGGGTTTATCCCCAACAAATAGTATTTCATACTTTGTATTATTTTAAAAATTATTTCTGATCTCAGTTGACTATAGAGAGTTTGTCCCCAATTGGCTCTACATTATTCCACTTATAGGCTATTGGAGTATTTTGTCTAATAATCTAGTCTGCAGTCAAATTTAAGCAGTTCTTCATAACAATTTTGCTCTTCTTGATAAATTTTAAATGCTCTTCTGGTTTCGACATAGGTAGTCAAAAGTCTCCTTAAACATCTTTTGCATTTAAAGAATTTAATATGATTAAAGTAAGCTAGAAGACCTAAAATTAGTATAAAAATGAAAAGAAGCCCAATAGTGTGTTTGATCACACTGTAAAACCTATTGCCTTAAGGGTCCTTTTATTGTCCCCATCTTGCTCCATATGTTTTTGATTCTGCTTATGTGAGTGCTATGATCTTAAGGTTTTAGGTCATCAGTACTGAGTGGATGGCCATCATGTAAACGTTGTTTAGTTTAACTCATAGAGTCTCTGACACAACATTTCAAGTTTCACCAGAAATTTGAAAAGAAACTAATATTGTTTGACTTTGACAACAGATCTTAAACAGCGATTTAGGAAGTTTGGCTGAAACTAAGTTATGAGAATATATATTTTTTTCTCTGATTGAGGATTTAATTCTATATATAAATTATTTATGCTATTTGTTTCTCTTTTGTTTTTTTATGTTTCTGAAGTGCTTTCTCTATATCGCACTTATTTTACAAGTTTTGAGAAGATTTGAAAGTACTGCACTTGAGGTTCCAAATAGTTTTTGTAAATTTTTTGACATAAATTTGGCTATATTAATAATCATTTAAATTTGATTTCCTAGTTTTCAATCAAACAGAAAATGGTATACTACACTCTGAAGATATTGACATTTAATTTTTTTTAAAAGGATATTTCTTTTGATTGATCAACTACAAAATCAATAAAAATAGTATATATGATTTACAACTAAATCTGTTGAAACTCAAAAATGAATCTCACTTTGTCGAAAAAATGAGCTTTTGAATCTTGTCCGATACTAATAATATCATCCTATAATCCACTAGGAGATTTATTTTTTTTCTTCTTGTCATTGTGTAGAATTGCAAGTAACTTTCCCAAGCAATGAAATTATACATGAGACTTTAATAGGACCAAAGTCATACCAAAACACAACAAGCTATACTTTTTCTTTTCTTTTAGGGCCATTCCCTCCTCTCTCTTGAGGAAGAAACTCTTCTTTTTAGTCACATCATCACCTACAGCTACATGACTAACTAATTGTATAATCAGATGCACTCTTCTGCAAAATTAATTAGGATGAGATCTAATTATTACAAAAAAAAAAAAAAAAAAGAGAAACTAAACTAACTTTGAGAGTTGAGAGTCTGAGACAGTTAATTTGCACAGAGACTGCATGCGGAGTTTTCCTATTTCACTTTGATATGTTAAGTATTCAGTAATGTTAGTATGAATTCAAAGTTTTTCGTGAAACCAACCTCAAAGTACAAGGCCAATGGGACCGGACCCTGACAGTCTGAAATAGAGCTAGAAAACATAAGACTCCATGTATTTTATTTGATTGTAAAATGACCTTTTCCCTCTTCATATTAATTAGTAATCATTAAGTATATAACACATAATAACTAATTTTGCTTTTATCATCCTGTAGTTAATCACTTTATTCACTCTTTGAAGTCATCAGAAATTGTTCTTTGCTAGTGCCATATTTCTGTCACAATTCTATGCTATCAAACTGTTGTGACACCCTCAATCACTTGCTTCTGTAGGTCAAATTTCAATCGGCTGAACTACAGTGGCTTCTATACTTTTGTTTTGGAGCGAGGGGATGAAATAATCTCAGTGGCGTCTATCAGGTTGGTAATTTTTTGTATTTATGTTTCTCTTGTGCTGAAGATATATTGACAGCAGAATACATGAAGATTGATTTGAGATCTGCTGAAGTAAAAAGATTGTTCAGATGGCTTCATGCTTAAAATTCTTTAGTGCAGTTTGTTTTCAGAAGTGAAGTATTGGTGCAAATAATAACCTTTTCCCATTGTATCTGTTCTGGTTCTGAAATAAAATTTTGATGTCATTTAGGGGAGAGCTTTTACTCTTTATTGTAGAATTCATTCATTGGGCATTAATGAAAGATGGTTTTGCTTAACTACAGACTTGGATCTTTACCTTCATGTGAATTCTTCCATAGCCATTATGTTTAAAGCTATTCCCTAAATGTGCTATTTCTTTAAACATTGAGTTTTCATTATTATTTTTTCATTCATTATCTGAATTTCTATTTCTTTTATTTTCTGTGTCAAAATAGAATTCATGGAACCAAGCTAGCAGAAATGCCTTTTATTGGGACAAGAGATATGTATAGGCGCCAAGGGATGTGTCGTCGACTTATAAATGGAATTGAATCGGTATGTAACCTCGATTTTACTACCATTTCGAAGCAGAGAAGTTTAGCCAATGTATTTTGTTGTCATTCTGGTCAAGGCACTCACTTGTTATTCCTTTTGTGGGACACTAAATTGATAATAGTTATCAGCACTGTAGTAGTTGGGTATTGTTCTACCTTTTGAGGCTATCCACATCAAGGAAAGTTGTACTGGTTCCAGTATGGTATTGATATATATTGCACATTGTACAAGTTTGGTATTGGCACTCAATTTTTTTCTTTTTTTTTTGTTTTTCAATATTTTTTTGGCTTTGGGGGAATATTTGAGAGATTGTAGTTGCTTGAATTATGATTCAACACTATTTTGAATTTTTGATATTCTTTTATGTCATCATGGTGTCGACAGACCGTATGATCAATTAGGGGATGTAATTCTAAGATAAGATGCAAAGAATTATTGAGTACCACATTTGAAAATATAAACATCAAATTGATTTGAAGTACTGCAACATCTAGTATCCACATGGAGCGTCTATGTCACTCATAGACATTAGTATCCTGATCATAGTTTGGGCTTAGGGTCTGAATCCAACTTAGATAATATGTCCACCCCTCCATTCATAATCTGAGCCTTTTGGCTGGCCACCTTGATACTGATCGGAGATTGGATACTAGGCTAACCATCCATTTGAGGGAAGATCGATGCAGCAAAGTTCAGCTAACACTGTAAAGGGTAGTAGCCACTCGTATACAGAACCTTAGATAAAGTATATCCATATGGGTTATACCTTAGCTATGCAGAATAGGATCCAATATACGATTCATATTTAGATACGTTCAGGGATCCTACTTCGCATGCTAGATGATCTACAACAGCAACGCTGTGTCATGAACCACCTCGAGGGGCCTGTCTTCTTTCTGCAATCGTATCTTTTCAAGCCTTCTGTTGTGCATTGTGGTCTATGTCTTGCATGGCATGGGTAAAAACTGCAACTCATTGGTGAATCAGCTAAGATCATAGGGCCATAAGTCGTAGGCACCCTCATGTCCACTATACCTCCTTGGCCACTAGATGTATCACTGCCCAAACTATCATTACCATCACTTGTATTGCAACATAATTTGGACAACTGATCATCTAAGAGCTGACTGGTCTTAGAATTTGAGCGAACAACCTCCTCATATGCTCTCTCCAATGAATCCACAGATCTCTTCCCATTTCCTTTCTTGCTGATTTGAGGAACTGCTTTCTTTTCCTGGATGCCCTTGCCTATTTGGCTCTATTGGGTGGCTCGACTGAGTCCATAACCATTATTAGCTTGACCTTCATGACTAGACCAGATGTAGTGATAACTTCTTAGCATCTATCTATCAAATATGTAGGAGGATGTCTTGGACATAGAGTGTCGTGATGATGATCAACTCACTTCTGACCTCTATTGTTTCTCGGCTGGTTGAGAGCATGGCATTTGTTGCTCTGTCCACTGTTTTTTGCATGTACCTCAACCTCTCTTGCTATGAAATTAGAATGTTGAGAAGGCAATCTTTGCTCTTCAAGCTTTGGCTGCTGTTGCTAGCCCTCAAGCCAACCAATCATTGGATCCTCATCATATATGAAATTGTCGTGGAGTGGATCATCATACATTGGCTCTACCACCTCTTGAATGCACTTCAATCTGAGCCTTAGATTATAGTGGACGTGTACTAGGTCATTCAATCACTTTTATGTCAGGTGGTTCCTCTGTCTGTTGTGAATTAGTGTGAAGGTTGGTTGGCTTCACTCACAACCATTGGAGGAGACCGTTTGTGAGAGGATCCAACTCGTTAACCTCTTGAGGTGTTTTCATGACAGCCCAAAGTGGATTTGACAATATTTGGAGCTCAAATCTCCAATTTTTTTGGTGTTCCCCTCTCCTTTTCTCTAAAAGATGAAAACACAAATGAAGAGCAATAGAGAAGGCATGAGTGGCCTTCTCTACACCTCCCTCAAATAATTGGGTGGTATAGGCCCCGAATTGCCTTCAACCGAGTGAACTGGGCGGTTTTACGTGGTTTGGGTCAATTCAAGCTAGTTTGGAGCCCTATCAAGCTGCTAAGGTGAATTGATCTGGTTTGCAGTCAGTTTGGGTTGGTACGGACCAAACTGGGTGGTTCAGGTCAGTAAGGCAAGAATGGGTGTGTCAGTTTGGGTTAGTTCGGCCTTCCTTGAACCACATACTATTTAAAGTGCTACTACCTATTTTATATTTCCATGAATCTATAACCATCGACTCGTCTTGACCATTTGGGGTCAGCTAGTTAGTTCCTCTTTTGTTGATCAACTTATTCTCATTGCTTAATGCTGTCATTGACCTATCCAACTTGACATTCCATGTGCAATTAGGGCGTGAAACACTAGCTTCTTTTGATAAGGGTTCTTGGACTTCAGGATCTTGTCAAAGCATGGTTAAGGTCCACACTAAAGCCTCTACGATCGAGAATACGATCCATAAATCAAGAGGAGAAATGTTCTTTGGTGCATAAATAGCCTAATCTTTCAGAATGTGCAGAGAAGAACTTATGCAAATGGAGAACTCTAGAATGAGTGCCTACTCCTTGAGATGAATCAAGTTATTTATCAATTTACAATATTATATTAGGTTTGCTTTGATTTTTAGACATAAATGAGGCCATCTTGAGGTTGAGAGCATTTGTAGATTGTTATCCATTTAAAAATATGAAATGCAACTACATATCCTTCAATGATGGAAAAGACCAAAATTCCTGTCTAGCGCTATGTTTTTGTTGATGGCATAGATTTCCAATATCCAAGACCTTTAATTAGCCACTCTTTGCTATCTCTATCTATCCTGTTCATTTTGGTTTTCTTGTCTATTGCCACAGGACTAGGAGCCACACTTCTCTAAGTGGCTGCACTTAAAGCCTTGCATTTTTTCCCCCTACTTGTTGTTAGTGCAAGGGTAAGTTCTTTTGATGCATATAGCCAGAAAGCAGCTTAGATCTTGGCATCAACAGTAGTAGAGCTTGCTACAATGTTAGCCCATATCTGAAGGTCATAACAGATTTTTTTTTAACAATTTGGTGTGCCAAGTACAGTCAGGAATGACCTTGAAAAATATTCATATTGACAATCTTGCTAGATTTCAAGGGTCGCTGCCTTCTATTGTTTGTTTAATAAGAAATGAAAAGAAGAGTTTGGTAAGGCATCAGCTAGAATGAATTTAACATGACCTTTTGAAAGGATTTATGAATAATGAAGGATCAGTGTGTATGGCTGACATATCAAATAAGGTTCACTATGAAACTGGAACCATGGCCTTCTTTTCTGGTAGTATGTACATGTTTATCTTAACTGATGAGATATGTCAGAACTCAGAAGCATATAATATATGCTTTGTCACAGGCAGATTGATATGTGCATGTAAGATCTGGTCATGTAGTTTAAAGAGCAAACATACTGGTATAAGCAACCTTTCTATAGATATACTAGAATAGATGAAGCTATATTTTGGTCAAAACTACTTGTTTACAAGTGGAAAGCACCACAAAAGAATGATTAAAGTGATGCACCTGGATGTTTGAGGACAGATTTTCAAGATCTATCAGATGAAATTGAAAATCATGACATTGAAGTTCAGATAATAGCTTGATGCTTAATCAGGCTTTGCATGAGACTCCTGCAATATACCTGCAGATGAATGAACTCCACTAGCTAATGCTGGATATGAGAACTGTTTGAAGGATTCTGGATGCTGGAGCCTTCAAGCCTGGGTGCATATGCTACCTTCTTAATCTTATTAAGCACTACAGGTGGTTCCTTTCAAAGATTATCAAGGGAGTCTTAATATGAGTAATTAAATGCCTTTATTTTTCTAAGTTGAAATCATAATAGAGTTTTGCATGCTTGATGCTTCTAGAAATGAAAATCAATCATCTGAAGCAAATGTCAAGTGTGTATATGTTCTCTGTCATGTGAAGAATCTTCCCTGCTGGAATGAATACTTCATTAATATATAGGAGGATGTCCTTGAATTACATCAAAATAAACAACACAGTGAGAATATAGGATCATGCATTATATATCAAGCATTTGAGTAACAGGGAAACAAGGAAACTTGGGTTAGAAATGATATCTTTCTTAGGAAATTGGACCATATGAAAGTGAGGTACAATTATTTCTAGTGAAATATGCTTTGATGTGGCATTAATGAGGTGAAGAGCTTGTTCTGAATTAAAATGATGGACATGCTAAGGTCCTATTGAGTGACATGAACAATAATTCTGTTCATATTAATTCAGAGATACATTACCTTTTCTTTTTCTAAGAACAATTTTGAGAAGACCAATCTTTGATGTTGTTCCTATAGGCATATTACTTGGGAAAAATGGTAGTATGATAACAGGTTGCTTCATGTTGATCATGCTTATGGTTATGCTTTCATACTTGAGGGTCATAGGATCACTTTAAAATGATTAAAGGTCTAGCCAGCTCAGAAGGTGTCTCAAAATTTTTTGTAGTTTTCAGCAAGACATAATTTGGAATAAGTAAAGAGGAGGGTGGCATTTTTGCATAGCAGCAGAAGAAATTTGTTTTAGAATGAAGTAAAGGGGTCATAAAGATAATTTTGGACTTTGATGACTTGATTCTAGAAGATTTGGGAGATAATTTGATAGCCAATAAGGGACTTTTGATATTTGCAGATATCTTGCAAGGTCTACCTGCCTATGTTAACTCATATCTATTGATTTCTGTGGAATATAAAGAACTGAGTTCCAAGTTCTGTCGAAACATGATTACAGTGAGGGCTTTTTCCCTCTCTGTAGTCATCAACCTTGTGAAATTATACGTATGCCTGATACTATAGTCATCTGCAAGTTTACCATCTGGTACCATTCCTATACAGAGGCTAAAACTATTCCCATAAAAAAGGATGTTAGTAAGTGCACAGCCAAGTGACAAGTGGAAGGAATTCTTGAATATCTGTGTGGCTTGTAGAAGTGATCAATCATGACTTTAAGGCAAAGTGATGCTCCAAGCAGTTTTTTCTTTTAGAATGATGACTTGCATATCATGAGTATATTGGCAGGTACGTCATCTACATCGACCTTAATTGTCCTAATGAATTAGATGTCCAGTTATGAGAGTGCTTGGATTGACCAACTTCACATGAACCTTGATTTGTACATTGTTATGAGGGCAAATGTTATAACTTTTTTTTTCTCATTGTTCAAGTGAATTGAGAGAAGGCAATTGGTCAAGGCTACCATTGATGGGCTTCATATAGAATATTCATGAATTGTATATCTTTCATCGAATAGCCTTGTTATATCTTCAATTTTTTTTGTGATATTAATACTATCTTGGTTCTAGTTTTGGATTGCATGATGATTGCTTCATGCCTACAAATTGGTTATTAAGGATTTTGGTTGTCACAGCATTAGAAAATAGGATAATCAGATAAAAGAAGAGGAAAAGAAAATAGAGGAAAGAATGTGTGCAAAAGAAACAGGTGTTGCACAGTCAGAATCCATGACCATGCATCTCTCTATTTTAATAGGTGGGCCGGCCGGCTATTAAGGAAACAGGAAAATTTTTCCTTTAAAATTAGTGGCTTTGTGCATATGATTCTTTTATCAGATTTTGGCTTAGTTAATGGCCCAATTTCAATTCAAAACAGCAAGTAGAAACTCCTAACGATGCATAATCAAACCAGTCCTGTCTTAAGACTTATTTATTTGGATAAAAAACAAATTAGACTCCAAGTTTATATATTCCTTACCAAAATCAGAGGTACCATGGAAAAGTTTGCCTGTTCAATTTTCTTATCAAAGTTTGTTGAATCATCAAGGAAGAGTTGCATATGCTTGTTGTCATATAATTGTTTATCCAACATGACACTGCATAGCAAGGTTTTAAGTTCCAGCAACACCAGGAGGTACAGGGAGACATCATATCAGTCTTGTATCTAGACTTAAAACATGGTACGAATGTTGTGCCAACTCCAGAAGTGAACAATGTGCTGGTATGGGGGTCTGCCATATTGTATTAGTATGGCCCCTGTACAGTACAAGGTCCAGCTTTTAAATTGCTTCATAGCACGCTTTAAGGCATTTGATGCATATATGTCTGTTTATTTCTTTCAGGTGTTATTGTCTTATCATGCAACGCGATTCCATTGTATCTTGTCGCACTGAGACATAATTGTGCTGAGCTATTGTTGAGAGTTTTTGGCCAATTTCGGGACAAATTTCATGTTTTTTGGTGCTTATCATTTAAAAATGTATGATCAAACCAGACTAGCCCTTCAAGATTTTGTTCTTGATTACAAATCAACATTTTAAGCTAGTATTTTGAACCTATAATATCACATTATGAGCACCCTAGTTGATGACTTCGCTCATCATATTCAAGATTTACAAGTGGATATCTGCAAGATCATTGCTCGAGCAGTCAAGGGTATATGTGGAATCAACTTTGAAAGGGCCTGTAATTTATTCAATAAGGCACTAGGGGGATTAGAATGATTTTCTATGTCCTATAGTTAAATATGCAGTCCAACAAGGTATCTTTTTGTGAAGACTGCTATGTAAAGTTTTTTTATGGGTTCAAAAGCGTTATTGAATTATATCTCATTTTTTTATTTTATTTTCTTTCAGAAATTCTTGTTTGACTACATCTTTTCAACTATCCTCCATCAAGAGTTTGAAGGGCTAAATGCAACTCTTCTGTTGAATGATTCAAAATTCTGTTCTTATCTTCTTTTTGCTAATCAAAAACTCTGTTCTTTATGTATCTCCATTGTTACATTAAGCATGACACATACTTTGCAAGCAATGTTTGTAAGGTTGATAATTTTTCCATCCTCTGAAACTCAACCTTCAGTGTTTGTTATTTGTTTAGAACTTAAGATCATGATTACTTGTATCCTCAGTCTGCTAATTATTATTGTGTTGGACTGGGGCTTGCAAGTTGCAAATAGAAAGGCATTGCAAAGTTAAGCTTCTTTGAGTCATGTGTCTGAATTGTAGGAAAAAGTAGAATAAATTCTTAACAGGTGATCTTGTTAGAGAATTGACAGGGCTTCAGAAAATGCAAGAGAATGTATGTTTTAGTTACCAAGTGGTCTTTAATCCATGCAGTGACTCATATCTAAGATGGGTAATTGATTCCTTATGTTTATTTGATGTTGTTGAATTCAGATACATGACCATATCCCTATAAACTAATGTACTTGCAGAATTTCAAAATTTGTGCTTTTGCACAATCTTATTTTCAATTTATCATCTCAGGCATTTCCTCAAGTCTGATTCTATCCTTGCAGTAATGTGACGATGTAGGATGCCTTGAAGGTCTTCATTATGGGGCTTTAAAATCATATATAATTTTGGCTTTTTCTACGGATCTTAAAGTCAATTTGTAATTTATATATATATATTCCCTACCTCCTTCAGATGAGATGTGTTGCTATGAAATTAGTTATACTTCAAATTGTCTTTGCTTATATCTCCGATTCTTCCTAAATTTTCTTTTCTTGTGGAAATATTTTTTATTTATCATATCTTCAGGCTCTCTGTTCTCTCAATGTTGAAAAACTGGTAATACCTGCTATATCTGAAATGAAAGACACCTGGACTACTGTTTTTGGCTTTAGGCCTCTTGAAATTCCACAAGAGAGAGAAGTTAAGTCCATAAATATGTTGGTTTTCCCTGGTACTGGTCTGTTACAGAAGCCGTTGGTAAAGAAACATTCAGATGAACAACATAGAACTGCTCATGTCGCTGACAAGGTTGAATCTGATATGAAACATCGTCAGATGCTCAAGGTGGCAAATGAATCTCCTGGGCTCTCCATTCCTAAGACCAACTTGCATGGTTCTAATGATGACCATTATGAACAGCAAGTGAAAGATGTAGGAACTAGCTCCCCTGATTTTGGTGGTTGTATAGACTCTACTTCTAAAGTGTCATCTGTGTCTTCTGATGCTCATGGATCTGAAGTTCAAACTCCAAAATACAAATCTTCAGAGACCACCGATTTTGTAGACTTGCATGCTCATCCCAATTCTTTCTATCAAGATGATCCTGTGGCTGAAGCTCAATCTCAAGAGAATTTTTCAATTGAACCAAACACTGGTTTACAGTGTAAGGTTATGATGGATGATAATCATGAAGTCAAGATTGTAAATGCTGGTATGGTACCAAAGCTGCATGAAATTAATGATGCTTTATTACAAAATACTGAAGCAAAATGCATGTCTCCGCACAGTACTCCATGCTTCTTGCAAGAATCTGGAGCGAATACTGCACCTAGAGATCCTGCAATAGGTGGTAATCGGTTGCAACATAATGTTGAGGCTCATTTCACATCTGCAGAAATTGTTGCTCCTATGCTGCAAGATTATGCTGGGAATAATCTACAAATTCCAGTCTGCTCCGTAAGGCATAGCTCGGATCGTACTCATCACAGTGGAACTGAGGAGATAGGCAAATCTAAATCTTCATTTTCAGTTGTGAGTTACTTTCAAGAATCTAGTGAGCTTATTTTGGATGGCAATCATGGTGTTGATGATCCTGTTCCTACTTGCGAACAAAACTTGGTGGCTTTTGATGAAAGCTCTGGATGCTCTAAGTCTGGAGTTTTTGATGGAACCATAGTTACTGTGGCAAAGGAATCTCTTCTAATTTCTGCAGAGCCTGATATTCACGCTGTTAATGGGGATGCAGTGCCTGGAATTCATGAGGTGAAAACTGAATTTGCAGCTGTTGAAAGTGAAACCTATGCAAATGATGAGGATTCTGAGCCATATGCTATGGTGAATGCCGGTAGACTTTTGAATATTCCTGATGGAAAAGAAAGCCAGACTTCTTATGCGATTAGCATAACTCATGATTCTGATATAAGCAGTAAGTCTATCTGTCCTACTAATGATGATAGTGTTTCAGTTTCTGATAAGAGATTTGCTCCACATGATTCTAAGTTGCTTGACAAAACAATTGGATATCATAATTTGTCTCATTATGTGGCCACCGGTGAGCCTTATCATGACAATCACGACTCCCTCAAAACCTTGCATTTATCTTCTGTTTCTGAGTGTGTTTCTTCTAATGGTGGGGATATGGTGAAAAACTTCCATGAAACAAACCCTGGTCCATTTGAACAAAATCCTTGTGGTTTGGGTGAAAATTCTGCTCAGCATCAGATGTCGGTCAGAGTTGGTGAAATTATGGGTGCTGCTTGTCAACCAAACATCTTATCTTGCAGGGATAAGAGTTCTGAGTTACTGGGTAAATCCCAATATACTGATGTGGCTTGTTCTTTGACACCAGATGCTAGTATTCATATTCTTCCGCCTACTTTAACCAGATCGAGTGAGGCTGCTGTTGATGTTCCATTTGAACCTGACCAAGTTTGTCATGAAGCTGCAAATGATATTAATATTCTAAAAGATGAGTTAGTTCCTATCAGTACTTTTCTTTCTGGCGGCCTAAGTTCTGTTCACTGTGCTTCGGAGCTGGTAACAAAGTTAGATAATTGCTCTGACTCTAATAATGAATGCTGATAGGAGCATTTTACAAGATAATTTCAAAATTTTGACTCTCATCTATGTAATCACATGGGATGCGACCGTCTGCCTGTGGGCTTGATACCTTCGAGTATGGGATTTATGAGGTGGTTAATGGACCCAAGCAGGGAAATTGTCTTGTTTCAGGCTGTGATTATTCTAGGTAATAATTAGATAGCAACAGTTATGCTATCTTCCATTGACTTTATTTAGCAGTTAGAAATGAAACTCTACAGTAATTGTGTACTCTAAGAATGGATGGCTCATTGAAGACAGCATTTTGTGGTGACTGATAGAATTATCCATCTCAGTAATAATCAAGTTTCTGTTATAATTATTTGCCATCACTCCTGAGACATCTTCAATGGAGCTTCTTGTGCTTCTTTTGCATAGTGAGATAAACAATTTTTTGGTAAGGCACTACCTTTCGTGGTTATAAGTTGATGAATGATTATAATGAATCTATACATTGCTAGCTGCAATCTAGATTGGATTGGATTACTTGAAAGTTAAATACGTATGAAAATCCTTGTTTTTGCTGTTGTATATCTATCAATTTCTTCCCACTATTCTAGTATATAATATCCACAATGGTATGAATTTGGTCATGCTGATTGTCCAAAGAGTGCATTTGGCTGTTCCATAGTTTTGGTCAAATGGAGTCTTTCATGGTCTCAGACACTGGAGTTGGATTCAGACATGCATCCAAGTGTCTAATTCAGCAACAAAAAATATAAAATGGTAGGGAAATTGTAGAAATTATATCTTAGCTAAATAATATATTTTTAGAATATTATATAAAGGAAACTATGAAAAGATATTACTTATGAAGGTCTTTAAATGCGCATGTTTCTTATCTGAACTTCTCAATTAGCCTAGGGATATAAGGAAAATGACATTTTGTAGTCATTTTAATACCTAAATCTTGGACCATTCTTTGAAAAGAACAAAATTCGCTTCTAATGTCATCATCGCAAGAGTTGTTTGATGGGTGGTAAGAACTTCGCGAATGATAAGGTATAGAGGATTAAAACTGGTTTAGAGGTGAAGATGGAGTTGGAGCTAAAAGCAGATTGGATATGGATCAGATGTTGACAATCCAGATATTGATGTGGATATAATTTGAATAATGAAACCTTATTATTGGGTAAAATATTATTCCACATTATATTTTTTTAATCATTCTAGGTATATAAGCCTCCAAACTTGTATATTTAAAACAAACAAATGATTGTCGGAAAAACAATAAGGGTATAATAGCGTCCCTACTTAATGATCTAACCTTTTTTAAATGAACCTAATAATTTTGCTAAATTTCATACTTTGGATTAAAAAGTGGATCATTAAGGGTGGGGTCCACAAATTAGAAATCCATTAGACAGAATTTCAATAACAAAACACGAGATATAAAAATAAAAAGCAAATGGAAGGTGCCAAATATGAAACATAGGACATCTAGAGTAAAAGAATCATCATCAAGCAATCTAGGCCATGGGAACAATTGACTTTCAAAAAAGAATGGCAATGCCTCAAATGTGGATGAAGGAAAGGAACAATCAAATAGGTGTGCTTGGTTAAGGGATGGAAGAGGAAGGGAGAATAAAACAACACAAAGTGATCAATTGGTAGGAAGAATCTGCCATATGAGATAATATTTTTATGGACACTACTTATTGAGAAAGAAGACGACAAGACATCTCATCGTTTGGATCCCGAAGCATGTAATGAAGAAACTCACCTAGGGGAAGAAGAAAAATGTTGAGAAGGTTCACCAAACTGATACTAGAGCTCGTACCAGCTGGTGATCAGTTTGGTTTGGTACAAATCTGTACCATGCTGTTCCAGGTTGAAACAAGGAGATGGAGGGTGGGAAGGAGGAGAGGGAGAAGAGAGAGAGAGAGGGAGGAGAGGAAGAAGAAGAGAGAGAGAGAGAGAGAGAGAGAGAGAGAGAGAGAGAGGCCAAGGAGGTTCAAGCCATTGATGGGGAGCTTTGAAAGCTTCAGATCTTGCCACGAGACTAAGAGAGAGGGGAAGAGACAGGGGGGAAAGGCTGAGGATCTTCGAGTCGTCGATGGGGAGCTTCAAGAGCTGTAGATCTGGTGATGGGATTGAGAGAGAAGGGAGGAGAGAGATTCACTTGTATTGAAGGTCATCATCAAATGTTGTCTTCATCAACTCGATAGGGATGGTAGGTTTCGAATGTGGAGCTTCAAAAAGGGGAGTTCTTACAAAGGCTGAGGGAAGATTAAGGCTTTGAAGGGCCACCTTTTATCATCCGAACCAAAGCAGCTGAACAATGCCGATACCAAACCAATCCAATTTGGTATGCCTGGAATTGGCCAGTTCGGCAGACCTTGTGCGTAGATGGTAGCAAAAATCTGCTCCATCAGCTCTATACCCATTTAAATAGTTTTTATCTTTGTAGATCAGTTAGAAAACCCTACTATTGTAAAGGATAGGCATGGGTGGTGTAAGGAACTAGAAGAAAAGAAAAGTCTATTGTTTACCTTGACACTAAATTTTTTGGGTTTTTTGACATGTTGAGCACTTGGGGACTTGGGACATATCATGACAGTCCTTGACACACACCATTAAATTCTGATGCCTTCATTATTGTGTGTCGGCTTTTAACAATTCTATATGAAAGATTACGAACTCTAGCATAAGAATTGGCAACCTTTTTATCAAATGTTATGAAGAATCATAGGTCTAACATTATTCGTTATATGTTTATATTTAAATATATTTGCACATACATATATAAAATAGATAGAGACATGTCCTTGTGTCCAATTTTTACAAGATTTCCATGTCAAATTCTTTTGGAAACTTAGACATTTGACACCCATGTCACATGTCCATGTAACATTCACTGTCAGTTACAAATGAGAGGGAAAATAACCATCCCAACACTCAAGTGGATAAAAGAAGGGATAGAGATGAGCTTCTGTTGTTAGAAAGCGAGGGGAGAAAGAAGAGGGATGATTTGCCACTTTGAGAGGGTCTAGAAGAGGGGCCAGCTGAGTAAATTAAGTATTCTCCACTCAATAAGAACTTGTAATCGTTCAAAATTCTCATTTTAAATTATACCATGGAATCCTAGTATTTGGTGCTCCCATGATCTAACAAACTACACTTACCATGTTATCATTCACTTTAGTTGTCCCATATATGTTGTCTTGTTCCAGACGTGTTACTAATTGGTTGTAGACAACCCTACATGATAGATAAAATGAGCCATAACTAACTCAAGTCCAAATATTGCTCCCTTGTTCTCCTTTCCTACTGCTACTTCTTTTCTTCTCTAGGGTAAAGAGCCTCTTGTTTTAGACAACAACTTATTGGCCTGTCAACATCCAAAGGCCCCTGTATCAGCAGATTCCTAACCGATGGTGCAGCTCTTGAAGGCACATCATTTGAGAGCCTTAGGACTTCAGCAGGATTTGTGGCTTGGGAACCTCTTAGTTGCCTACTTGAACGTGCCTCTCTTTGACTAATATGATGAGCTGGTGCTTTGCTGCATATTACATCTTAGGTATGCCTTTAACAACATGTTATGAAAGATGCATTGGGAAGTGAAAATGGAATATGCAACAAGCTAATTGGCATTAGATTGCTTACCAATAATGCATCTCTTCAAGGCACATTTTTTGAGAGCTTTATAAATTCAACAAGGTTGGTGCCAAGGTTTATGGTCTTGGTACCAAACCCCATACCAATGTCCAATCGGTACAGTACATACCTCTGAGAAAACACTCAATATATGGGGTGCCAAGCAAGGTATGTCATCTTGATACCGGGGCTTATACTGGTGCCACCCTGTCATTGTGTCGGTATGCCCAGTATGGGGGCTTGTTCGATGTATTGAGTGTTGGTACATCCCCTATACCATGGTATGGCCCGTACTGCTCAGTTTCGTATGGTATGGTGTACCTTGATACCATGTCTTAGTATGCTACTGGTACTGTGCTGTACTCCCCATGCTGAGTTGTATGGTCCAATAGGTCAATGCTTTGTGTACTTTTAGGTCACGTACTTGAATGCAACTTGCAGCTGCTAAGGCAAGGTGTTGAGTTGATCCTTTGTTGCATCTTGCATCGTAGGCGTGCCTTTAACAACATGGCTGAAAGATTTATTGGAAGTGAACAAATAATCTAACAAAATAGCTAGTTAATGCTAGAAACTAAATGTGGGTCCTTAAAAATAAAAATTTAAAGAAACTCCTACTATTAAACTAAGGTAAGCAAGTCATAGGAACAAGTAAATTTCCACCTTTGACACATGAAAAACATATATGTATAGATACTACAATTTAAGAACAAGCAGCTCAAAGTATCAGTTCTTCTATAAATATTTGTTTTTACTAGTTGGAGTGCATATGAAGGTGCACATGGCTACTACCAAAGATTTTAGGTATTCAAAAAAGACTAGCATGTGCTATATGTAATATGTCTTCCTATGAAATTGTTAAGATTTGTTTGGTATTTTATGAATTACTATGATTTTCCATTTGTAAGGGCATGGGACTCTTTCAATAGAATCATGAAGATTCCAAATAAATGTCTCCCTTGAATACTCAAAGTCCAGCTATGTTAGGATCCCTTTTTTATGAAGTTTTACATGATAGGAATTGATGAATTGGGAAATTTTGACAGCTTTTATTTTATAAGGATGTCTGTTGCTTCATTTTGCATTGAAAAATTGAAGTTGGCACCCTATCTCCTCAGTGCGAATGCTAGGAGAGGTTCTGAGTTTGTCTCAAGAAGGTGGCACTTCCACTACTATTCGGAAAAAAAAAAAAAAAACAAAGAAAGAAAGAAAAGCTTGAATCTTACTCTTAGCATGAAGGTCATCTTTTCCTTTTTCTAAAAGATGGGAAGGATTTGCAATTGTCTTACAAACAAAAGACTATAAAGGACTTGCACATTGGACTTGTAAGTCTGTTGCTTGTGTAATCCACTATTTTTCACATTTTATCAAAAGATTACTTATATTGCTTGCATCCTTTGGAAAGTTTTTGATGTCTCTCTATCCTTCATAAGTTTAGCTGTCTTTTGGTCATCTGATAAATGTTTAGAACTTTAAATAACTCAATCCTGATCTATGATAGCAATTCACTTCCTTATAACTTTACCATGTCCTAAAATCTATAGATGTTCATGATCAAGATTTTTGCCTTTCGTGGATAGAATGCTTTTTCATTAATTTGCTAATCGATCAATGGACGATTTTCATTGAGAAATGCATCATGAGTTCTTTCAAAAGCATGCATTTCAATCGATGAAAGCTAAACCCCATGCCATATACTGTAAGCAAAATAATGCTTGTAATTCTTAATTTAGAAAGATACCATAACACATTTGAAAGGTATAACGGGAAAAGGTGGCATAAATTTATATAGAATTCATTCAATCCTATTAAATCCAGATAACATTATGGAACCTATTAAATCCAGATAACTTTTTGATTAGCCTATTGTTTGTGAATTGCAATGGCTTGGCAGATTCACATGTTGGTGGTCGGGTCAAGTGTGAGAATGGTGCTCTTGATAATGGTCAGGATATGTGCATTCATCATTTTATCTTTGATCAAGTCACATTCCTAATTGGGGTTCCGTTTGGTCTTAGTTGAGCCGATTGAATTTCAATTTCATAAATCTCAATGGATTTGGTCCAAGTTTCCATCCTAAATGGTAAAATAGTGAAAAAAGAAGCAAGCCACTATCAAAGGGCTTCAATCTTTGAAATTCCTATAGTTTATGTTTTATTTTCTAGGAAAAACTGTTGATGTTGAATTTCTCATTTTGTCTTCTTTAACTTTGAAAAGGAAAGAAAAAGAAACACATCCCAAATTCACACCAATTAACCAATCAATATGAACAATGAGCTAATGGCCCCAAAATGATAAGAAATTTGGCTTATATCAGTTAATTTTAGCTGAAATTGGCTGAAACTCGTTATGATGTTAAGTTTCGGCAATCAGCTTTGGCTTAGTTCTGCTGAGATTGATCAATTTCAGGTATACCTCATGCAACTAATTATAAGAATCAAGCTTAGATCCACATACCAAAACTCATAATCTTGTAAATCTCCTCTAGGAAAGGAGGTGGCTCAAAATATACTCCTTCAAAACTACTTTCTTTCCTTGAAAATTCCAAAGTCTCCTTGAGGTTCATTGTCTCGAGACTAAACCTGGTACCAGTACCGTCCTATTATATTCTTGGTCCATTGTACGCTCTAAGGCAGCAATGTGTACCAAATGTCTATACGATACGAGATCGTATAGCCATTCCTTTTTTTTTTTTTGGTATGGTATTGACCGGTATGGCAAACTTTGCTCCTTGTGGTTGTTTTGGGGGGGAGTGGTAACCTATCACATTTTGTTGGAATTTAAAGCCCAACTGCTTTCAGTGGTATTAAAATTTGCAAAAAGTTCTATGCAAGGTATGCCATCTTGGCACCAAAAACCGTACCAATACCACCTTATTACTATGTCGGTATGCCCGGTACAAGGATTGGTTCAATATACTGAGTGTCGGTGTGCTCTTCATATGATGTATCGGTTTGGTACCAATATGGTACAGTGCCCCTTTTCGGTGTTGATACTTATACTGCCTTGTTCGGTATGGTATGGCGTACCTTGGGTCTATGTTTAACCCTTTGGGAATTCTTTTTGAAGGCTAATATTTACTCTACATGAATCAATGGTACCCCTTGGTAATTCATTTCTCATACTTAGACTTTTGAATAAAATTAATAAATTTTAAATCTCATTGTTTTCTTAACCTTCTTGTTTTATTTTCTAATGTTTCTTTGCTGATAAAATATATTAAAGTAATGTCAAAGAAATTTTGAAAAAAGGTTTCTTTGCCATTTGTCTTATATGTAGGTGGATAAACATCTACTTGTTTAGTTGTATTTGCAAATAATACATGGTAAATGTTTAGCCTTAGAAAGCTTTAAAAATTACTTAATGTATGTTACCATACAAGTCACAACTTCTTCTTTTAACTCAAAAAGGTTAAAAAAACAACCTAGAATGGACATAGCAGACCCAAATACACTTGAAATAATGAGGAAATCAAAAAATGATCCCCAATGATACTAACCAAGTGATCACTTTGTTTACCCTGTATTACCAATTTGGGTCTAATTTAATAGTTACTAGTTGATACCACCCAAACTAAAGGAAACTAGTGTTACCATGAAAGTTTGCACAGGTGCCTAGTGGATGGTATCAGCTAGTGTTTACAGCAAACTAGTTGATACCATCCAAACAAAAGCTTCCATTGTGCCCAATGTTCACAGCATGACACTTCAAAGTGTATGTTAGCTGGATAATGTCATGTCCTACCATTTCCAAAGTGTCCAAAAGCGCTGACACTTCCACAAACCTTAAATTTGGAGTGTTTCTATGTAACAATACTTAAACTAGCTAAAACCTGAAACTGATGGTCAATTCTAGCTTGGTCAACTTATCTGTTCTAGCCAAAAAATAAAACCTTGAAAATAGTTTTTTTTTTTTAAAAAAAAAGATTACACGTTACACCTCCGTTAAAGACCTCTCTAGTCGTCTTGATTTGCTTAGCTTTCTACACCTGTTTGTCCATGGTTTGGCTCCAAGATAAACTATGAGCTAAAAATAGATATTAGCATCCAAGCAGCACAAACCATTATAGCCATATACTACAGAGCCAAGAACTCTTAGTGAACATTCAACTAGGTGAAACACTGAAAGTCAAGCATATATTTACTATGAAAGCCATACAAGTAAGTTGCCCATTTCCACTTGCATTTATTAAATGTTTTACATATAACTATCTGAAAAGCCAATCCTCCTATGATAACTATAAGCTGAACGCTTCTATGTTTTCTGAAATAGAATACTTTAAAAGGCAACTCATGCCGCCCCCTTAGCGTTCAAGTACCTATGGTCCTAGGCATCCTTCACATACGACTGACTTCTTAATAGGTGCCTAAGCTGCCAAGCTGGCAGAATTTGGACTATCAAATCAGAATAATCAGGTCAAGTTAAGGTGTTAGTTGCTGAGATAGTCAGGTTTACAACCGTCATAGGCCTTTCTTGTTGGTGTCCCAACACCTATATGGCTATAATTTTGTTTAGTTTTGGTTAGTTGTTTATCATTTTGCAGAGTTGGTTGTTAAATTAATTTGAATTATTATACATGTTCTTTTAGATGATAGATGATAATACACTAAAATAGGTTATAAAATAGATCTACAAGTGTTTCACTTATGTTCCTTACTTTTCTTTACCTTTTGATTTATTTATGGCATTCTAGTTACTATATGATTTTACAATTTTTTTTCTATCTATTAAAACATGCCATTTAGGTCCCTCTGTAAGCTCTTTTGCTTGAGCACTATGTGGTCCCCTACCTGCTTACAAACCACGGAAACCTTTTAAAACATTGATACGTACATCTTGAGGACTTTGACAAAACCATGTATTACAGAAAGAGCATGACAAAGACCAACATATGCATGCGCATACTTGAACTAGTCCCAATGTTGTCTTATTTCATTGAATTTGTTTGTTAGGAAGAATGACATGGTTGAAATAGGGCTGGAAGTGCATCAATTAAATTAGGTGTGAGTCATGCTAACCTTACTCATCTTCTAGTATCAAGGCCAACATGACCTAAACCAGATGACCTGAACCACCATGCAATCAACCGAGCTAACTCAAACCTAACTAGTTGACAAAGTATGGATACAAATGTGAGTTGATGCAAAAAACTATATTCATATTTATTTTAAATGGATATGGATACAAATTAGATTTTGGAAGTATGGATATAAGACAAATAATTAAACTTCATGCCCACAGAATCAAAGATATTACTAAGTGGATGATATCAAGCTAATAGCATGTTAATGCGGTTATTTATTTTCCTTAAAATCATGCATGCTATATAAAACTAAATACGGTTACAAATAGAATCGGATATTTAGATACAGATTAGATTGTTGTCTATCCATATCCATATCTATTTTTCTGTGATAGATATGGATATGAATATGAATATTAGTTGGATGCTCAAATTTCTATCCATATCTGGATAGATTCAGATATGAAAATGGATTCGAACGGATATTATTTGATCCACTTTCACCCTTAATGGTGGAGATTGATTCTTTGGCTAGGGATAGGTATTTTCTGTGTAATTATCTAAAAGAAAGATAATATAAACAATGTAACATAGAATTAAGCTATAATACTTTTCAAGCTTTTGGAATCAATTGCTTTCTCTTGAAAATCCGCATGTGGATGTGCAATTTCTAAATTGCTTAGAAATTTATTCTCATTTTTTCTTGCAAGTCTTTTACCTTTGTATCAAGAATGCACAAAATAAATGGTAGCAATGTAGCTAGCGAGAAAAAAAATACTATTGACTTGTTGATCTTGATCAACATATTTCAAAACAATTACAAGTTAAAATTTTGTTGATTTGTATACTCTAGACTACAAATCAAATTGAAACATAATATCATATTGAAAAATTGCACATTTTTAGTCCATTGGATGCATGCGTAAAAGACCTTATGAGTACAAGAATTTTTAGTTTTTAGCCAATTTAGATCTAGATCATGATCGATAGTTTGGATTTTTATTTTGAGAGGTATATCATTGATTTTCATTAGGAAGTATTTGGAACCAAATCTTTAAAAATCATTCTAGCTTCTACTTGTATAACGTATTTTTAGATATTAATGGATTCAAGTTATATAGGATTCTGATTTAATTGGCCAATTAGCTCTCCAACAAATTTGAAACAACTTGCCAATAGGTAAGGTTTGCTAGTTTCACACTTGGACTCATGTATCCAGTTAGTCGGTTTACATAGCTCTGGCGTGTGTTGGTACATGTGTTTCAGTCAAATACTCTAGCCTTAATTGGAGATTGTACACCAAGGCATGGTGCTTTCATCTATGTTACCTGGACACTCCACTTTTAAGTAGTCTGGAAGTGTCGAGCTTTCGAGACACTTGGGCATGGCAGGACACAATATGACACGAATGGACACTCCACATTGAAGTCTGTTGTTGCTGTTAGAAAAACATGTCTTGAAACTCAGCACTTAAAAAGTGGCATGTTGGGGACTCCTTGTTTTAAATGTGGGACATTTCAAGTGTCCCTATATTTCTGATATAAAGTTATCAAAATTATATGGACATGTTAAGTAATATATCATTATATTTTTAATACAATATTATTGTAATCATATGAACATTTCAGGTTAAATGTTGTTATATTTTGAATATAAAGATATTATGGTTAACTATCATTTGAAGTAGCTTAACACATCTTAAATGATTCTACAAATGAGAAAACTGGAACCTCATAGCTATTCCATAATTTATTGTTAAATAGCATCTACGATTCTAAATATTTCTCTTTCTTCTGGATTAAGCACCAAAAGAAGCAAGGACACTATATACACAGACACACCCTACATATATAATATATAATATCATACATATATGTGATGTGTCCCTGTGCCTAGATTTTTGGATGTTGCCATGTCTATTGGATGAGGATGCTAGGAAAACTTTTTGGTTATATTAACCCTATTTGTTTCCAACTCTGGCCAAACATATCAATAATTGTAACTGATCCTGCTTGATACTTAACTCCCATGTATTTCTGTATTTGCTTTTTCCAGTTATCCATTCTAGCATTTTCCTTTTCTTATGCAATTCTAGCTGCTTTACTGAAGTCATAATCTTAACCAGTATGATGATTTGTGGTCTGACAGATTGGTGATTCGCTGCAAATGGAGATCTGGGTTCTTAGGCTTGGATGCAAGGCATTCAAATAGTAGGTTGCAGTGGATCATTGTTTCTCAGGGACTGCAGAATTTCTAATTATTAGTTCTTCTCTGCGATGTGGATAAAGTGCATCTCTTGTTCCCAATGGCAATACCAGCTCAGATTTGCCTATTCTACTCAAGCATTCAAACTTGTAATGCCTGTAGAGTGAGAAAAGTTAATTCTTTCTTATCTAAAGGTATGGTCAAGTGATATACCGTGTCCACATATATTTCATCAATTAACTAGATGGCTGTATCAATCTCATTTAAACGGTATCCAAATATGCAGGGATTTGAGAGATGCACTGATAAAAGTTAAGAGATCTCCAGCACAAACTTTAGCAGATGTACAGATTTTAGGACAATTCTTAGTTAAGTGTAGCCAGTACTACGGCACAAGCACAACTTAATCTGACAAAAACTGTTGACCAGCTACCCATAATGGTTAACTTGCCCAATTTGGTACAAGGCAGTCAGTTTTGTAGGAACTGATGTGGCTGCTCAATTGAGAAAATCATGCACGTAATTTTGCAGGGGATGAGGTGCTGTTTTATGGAGAAATTCTTTACTTATTTTGTACTTGTACATAAATCAACTTGCAACTTTGTGTTTCTTATCGGTCTCCACGGCCAGAAATTCAATTGTCAGAACATCCCTTGTACCAAAATGGTCAGAGTACATGTACATGTGAATCTTTTGATAAAGTTCTGTTTAGATCTGAGCTTGGACTACGAGGACATGTAAGCAAATTAGATCCCTGACTATGGCAATCAATTGCTGAAGTTCCAGTAAAAAACTTCGGCTGAAAATTATCCTATGATCTAGTTAAATGTTTATTGGATAATCAGCAGGTAATAGGTATGGGCATCCTATCACCTAATGATCAGGATGGTGCACCAAGCTCTATTTTGTAGAGGAGAAGTGATTTTATAACCACCTAATTTCAATGTTCTTTATTTTTTTATTTTTTTCGGTAAATGTGTTATTTTTAAAGGGTGGAATTTGGAGCCAAAGTTCACTGACATATTATTCCAATGGTAACTGTGTAACGAATGCAGGCGGATGCAATTTTTTTCCGACCGAGTAGAAGCAATAGCAGAGTCTGAGAGCTGCATGTTGAAGATAAGGATGCATCACTGTAGAGGTCGATATGATATCGATGGGAGCTGTGGATATTGTTGGCAACACCGTTAGCATCCCAGAGCTGGGTGCTAATGTGCGATTCTGTCGACAAATAAGCATATGGTTTCCCTCAAAAAACAAATAAACATATTGTTTTTGGTCCGTATATAGCAAATACTGTGCACGGCAGATTTTTTATTGACAGGAAAATAATGCGGTAAGATGCAGCACGTTCGCTGTTGTCACCCTGTTGGCTCGTGTCGGTAAATCTTGCTCGGCTTCTGCTGCTTGCCACGCAGACTCCTGGATGATATTTCCTGCCTGCCAAATCCACTCACATAACCCCTTGTTGGTTGCATATCAGTTCAGTTCATAGGCTCTTGATTTGATCCAGGAGGTCAGGTGCATCTCAATGGTAAACCCTGCCCTGAAGCTGACCCTTTGCCCTATCCACCTTTTGCTTTGGTGGCTCAGCACATGAGAACAATTGAGCATGTGACGAGTGCGTAGTTCTATTTTTAGTTGATTGCTTTTCTTAATTGAAGGAACATTTGATTTTTTTTTAAGAGGACTATTATTATTTATTATGTTTTCTTTATTGTTGAAAATTTAGTTTGTGATGTTCTATGCCTTTAGACTATTATTTTGTTCAATGTTTTGTGTAGTACTAAGATTTTTTTTATATTTTTTATTGATTTAAGTTATATTTTTTTTAAAAAAAAAAATTGTAGGTTTATCCGACCTAATCCATCCATCTAATTGGATCTATTCTATTCTGAGGCAAATATAGGTAATGTCCTCTCTGACTTAAACCCAATTACTGCCATCCATTCATGTAATCCCTCTCGGTTCACCAATCCAGTCTGCCGGCAGCAATGGCGATGGCAGTCCCCCGCTCTGCATGGGCTGCCGATGATTGGGTCGGAATCAGGCATTTGGCATTCTTGGACGTGATTGGAATCTTGGCCCCTCTTCTATCATCAGATTTGATATTCCTGAACTTCATGTTATGCGTGGTCCTCAAAATTTGGCCTCTCCTGCATCATAGCCTTGGAAACGACCTGCGATTTGAGAAAGGATAAACTGAAGATACTTCAAATCGGTAGTTTTGCAGGAATATACAAGGGTAATGCAGAGTATTGTAAATATGGTGCATGTGGTCGCATGCACTGCACCAAATTTCTATATTACTACCATTATTATTGCTATAATTATGTTTAATATATTTCATTTATTTTTGAATAGTTAATAAATCATAATCTTGTATTGCGGCCAATTTTTTGATGCGCCTGTCGTCGGAAGAGATTACTTGGAAAGGAAATCCACACTGATTGGAATATTTTTCGGTGGAAACCCTCGATGCCTAAGTCAGTGGAGGATTGGTGAACAGGATAATCAAAATAGAATTAAACAGAGTTTCAGACCAGGATTCTCCTACCAAAGTACTCGGTTTACCATCTTTTTATATGTGGATATTGTAGTAACCATCTGTAACGATTGTAAATCATGGGATCCCATTTATTTCGGCATTAAGAGAGAAGTTAATGCTCATTACATAGTCGTGGAGAAGCCGTTACACGCATTCTACGCTGAGAATGTAGGTCATGCCGGCTATATGTCGGTTAATCTAATTATATGTCGGCATCTGATTGATATTTTGATTGGTCAGTGATTGCCTATTCTTGAAATCATTTAGTTTATAGAATAGATCAGAAGACATTGACTAATCATTGACTGAGAGATTGACAGTCGAAAGCCGATGAATCGAGTGACGATCGGTTGAAGATCGATCATCAGTCGGTAAGCTGATTATGTGTCGGGCGCTAGGGCAGTCAAGAGTCGATAAGTCGATTAACTGCTGGTTGAAGGAGGCCGACTATCATCCGGTAGGCCGACCAATGGTCGATCATCGTGGGATTTGCTCAACTCATGATTTATCATCAATCGGCAATCCATTCATCGTTCAATCGGCAGTACCAATCATCGGTCGGTGAGGCTGACTTATGATTCATCGTTTAGATGCCAAATCGGTCTGTCGAGTCAATATATCCAATAGTTGCCCTTAACTGTCGAGTTCCAAGTAATAGAGACATGTGGCTTGCTATGTAGTTCGGCATTTTGAACGACGAGAGTCTTCATCAATTGTCTTGAATTTTGATTTGGTGGTTACTCTTCTTTCTGCATTAATGATTGACCCATAAATCAAGAGACAATTGATCATTTTGATGATCGTGCAATAATTATTAGCACGTTCAATAAGAAGGGTTTCCATCATTTTATCGTTTCGATGATCGTGCTGCCATCATTAGCACGACTCGACTAAAAAGATGATTTGACGGCCTGACATTTTGATTGATTTGATTTTGGATGAATCTGATGATGCCACGTGTCAAGTTGTCATTAGTCTTTCACCTTTCTCATAGATTATAATGTCGTGGCATGATCCGAGCGGAGGTATGTTGAAGTGTCTGAATATTCGAAGGCTTGGATTCAACCAGGTGGTAGAAATCTAGGGAGCCTAAGTTTTATCGAAATGATCTTGGCTACCAGTGGTTCCTATATATAGGACCATTGTTACCCTTCTTAAGGTTTTTACCATGACTTTCTTGCTGGTGCTTTGGAGTTCTGAACTTTTCTTCTTGTTCTTCAGGTTAGGTTTCTCCCTCTTTCTTTTTCTTTACTTCTTTAAGATTTTTCACTAGTTTTTGTAATGGCTGGTAGAGATAGGGGTAGAACAGTAGGCGACGGTGGCTGGGCGTCTGGTCTGGCAACCATCTTTTTCCTTGGTCTGGCAGCGGAGATCTCTTCGCTGTCTTCCTCTATTGTCGATCGACTCTAAGAACAGTACCAAGTCTCGGAGCAGTTTCAGTTCTTCGCCTCTGGTTCGGATAGTCGGGTGACTTCTCTGTTGATCGGTCAGGTGGCCTTTTACGTTGAAAATATTAGGTCGGGCCTCTGATTCCCAATCCCGGAGTTCATTCAGAACGTCCTAGACTATTATTAGATTTGTCCAGCATAACTCGCACCGAATTCTATTCGGCTTTTAGTTTCTTTTGTTCTTCTTTGTCATTCCATCTCGACTACTCTTCGTCTTTCTTTATTTCATCCATTCTTCACCCTCTATCCTCATTCTAAGGTTGACGATTGATGGATGTTCGCCTCGAGGAAAGGGCTTTCTTTCATTTCTAGTCTTCCATCATCCATCTACGATTGGAAGACCCAGTTTTTCTTTGTACCATCCACTCTTTCTTGGGGTTTCTCATTCATCCGGGGAACTCCAAACATCAACCCGAACGACAACAACTGAGTCGATCCAGCTGATTGGGAAGATTTTCTGAAGTTGAAGGACATGGAAGGCCCAACACAAAGAGAGTTACTGGCCGATCAAGCTCTGTATGATGCCGGGCTTGGTCCAGCATCGACTGCTGGTATATCCCGACATACTAAGTAGACTTTTCCTTCTTTTATCTTCAGTTAATTTTCATTCTAACTGATTTCTCTTTTTGTTTGCAGCCATGCATCCTTCGTCTTCACTTTCGATGGATGACATCCATTGATACATGGGCAAGTGCAAATCAGCTGCTGATGAAGGATCTTCAAGGGCGGCTAAGAAGAAGAAGCCCGACGTATCGATGGCAGCAATAGAGCAGACCGACTTACCATCGATCGGGGCCGGATTGATCAATGTCCCATCGATCGAGGCCCCTACTTCAGTTGGGAAGGCGGTCATCACTTTGGCGGCTCCTACTCTGACTCAAGATGCATCGACGGAAATTCTGCCAACTATTGAGGAGCAGGATAATGAGGTGGTCATCATCGAAGCTCCAATCATCCCGGCTCAGCCGATCATATCTCAGGTGCCATCAATGTTCGAGATTGGATCAGAGAGTCAACAGCCAACGGCAACTCAGGTTCCTCCATCACCGGATTGGGCATTGGCTCCAGTAGAGAGGCCACCAAGTCAATGGCAAGGTAAAGCTTCGGCCACTTCTATTAGGAGTGTGGCCCCGACAAAAAGTCAGACCCCTAGCGGTTCTTCGGGATCTATAAACATTCAGATCCCAATCGGAGAGTCAGCTTTCCAAAAGCTAACTCTGACAAAGCATTTGATAGAAGCCATACGCCTCCCAGCCAACAAATGGATTCAGAAGAACCAAACTTTGAATGAGATTTTT
Source organism: Cocos nucifera (assembly GCA_006176705.1). Classification (NCBI taxonomy): domain Eukaryota; kingdom Viridiplantae; phylum Streptophyta; class Magnoliopsida; order Arecales; family Arecaceae; genus Cocos; species Cocos nucifera. The sequence goes on from QRFJ01000009.1 coordinate 2,741,583, forward strand.
TCTTCTTTTTACTCTGCAATGATTTCAGTAAGTTGGTATCCTTTTTCTTTTCTTTTCCTTTGAGTTTTCTTCATCATGCTAATGCTAATTTATTATTTTGCTTTCAGGCAGCCCACGATGTGTCGACATTGGATAAGAGATTCCGGTCCTATGCCGACACTAGCAAGAAATGGTTAGATCAAATGGCGGCAATCAAAGCCGAAAGAGACTCCACCCATGAACATCTTCAAGCCACTTCCAATAGGGCGAAGGAGATGGAAGAGCGGAAGAAGAGACTTGAAGAAGAGAACTCCCGACTCATGGCTGAGTTGGAGTTGGCGCGTGCCAACATGGAGTCAGCAAATAGTGACCTAGACTCAGCGCACTCCGAATTAGAAGCAATGTGGTCTAAGCTGGCGTTGGTCCAGGCCGATAAAGAGTCGACCGAATGGATCATTGAAACCTAGGAGTCTTAGATCCAAAGAAAGAGGCATAAAGCCAGCCAGCTCCTAATGGAATGTGATAGCTGCCTCGAAGAACTAGAGGAGAAGCGGAAGAAGTTGAAAGCTTCTGAAGCTGAAGTGGCATCGGTCCGAGTGTCTTTGGATCGGGCGAAGGAGCAAGCATTGGAGGAGTTCCGAGGATCGGAAGACTTCAAAGAAGAACTCCTTGCAGCTAGCTGTCTTGCCTATTTAACTGGCTATGAGGATGGCAGGGATGCAGTCGATCGAGTGTATCCTGACCTGGATCTGAGCTGCATCCCTTTTCCTGATTTCGATGGAGAAGAGGCCGATGAGGAGGATGAGTCGGTGGAAGTTGCTCTAATTACAGATGCTTCGATCATGAAAGCAGTTCTGACCAAATCAATGCCGACAATCGAAGAGCCCACTCCAGCTTTGAGAGGGACTACTTCAGAAGCTCTTCCTTTCACAAAAGAAATGGCGTTGGCAATGGCTGTGATTGACGCAGTCGTAGTTGATGACCTCGATCATTGATCAACTTCTATATATTTTTTCTTTTTGATTTTTGTTATTGGATAAATTCGACTTTTGTAATTTGACTTCGGCCAAAACTTTGTAAAGACTTTTACCATAAATGAAATAGAAAAAAATTTTCTAAATATTATTTTCTTTCTTCTTTCTGTGTGGAATGTTGAAACCTTTTTAAGTATTAAAAATTTTTCTAAGTACTAGTGACTTCTCTTCTTTTATAGTTTACTCACCGAGTGTTGGATTGGATAGTCGATAGGTATGCCATCTGACCGAACATTAATCGATTGGATTTTAGGCACAAAATTCTTTAATATCTGATAAACGAGGCAAGCCGAATATCCTTTGACTGACCAGAGTCAAGTTGGTATATTTCCATCAAGTGAGGGTAAGATTCCGCTCAACTTCGATTGAATTGGCATAATATTCCATTTAACCATAGCTAAATTGGCATATCGTCAAGTCATCCAATTATAAGTTGGCAAGAATGATCCTTTCAACTTTAGTTGTAGGATTGTTGTTCGTCAGCTGATGATAGATCGGCCTTATATGATATGTCATTGATTCGACAAAATTTAGTTGAATTAAAGAGAAGTCGGATTCTGATTATTTCATTAAGACACTTGGAAAACTTTACTAATAATACATCTTTAAATTATCTACGTTCCAAGTTCATGGAATAGTTATCCCATTAAGAGTCTCAAGTCGGTAGGTGCCCAGACGAAGTATTTCGGTCACTCTGTAGGATTCTTTCTGTTAGATATATGTGCCCTAGAAGTCAGAATTGGCTAACACTTGTAATACACTTCTAGGAGCAAAATTATAATTTTGACTATAATCAATAAAATGGATTATTTTCTATCACATATGTATATTTAGTGTCTGTGATACATCCTTTGAGTTAATGATAATGATAATTCATATTTTCAAGAGTTGAAAATTTAAGACATGAATAATCATTATTAACTCATAAAATGCTTCCGACCATAGAATCATCACGAGAATGGTGATTGATCCGAAAGATTGGTGTACAATCGCTTCTCTTTAGTAGATGAGTCTTGAGTCTACGGTGTGGAGACACTAGAGCGAGAGTATAGGTACTTATTAGAGAATGAGGGCACTGAGCGTGACCACCTCGAGTAGTCATTAGAAAGTCTACCTTCTCGTCAATGACTGACTCGATGCTGTAGTGGTGTGTCTGATTCTTTGACCTGAGGTGCATCAGCAGTTCACCTTGAGGGTGTTATAGTTTGACTACACCATAACTCGATCTCCTAGCCATACGGAATCCTGAGGTGTATGTTGGCTATAGCATGTTCATTGTAGGAACTGGATTGCATCAAGATGGAATCTATCTACCTCGGTGGTAGAGGAGCAGCCCTATGATGATCATGAGAATCAAGTCCAGAAGCCCATGGCCATGGTAGAGTGAAATAATAGAAAGAGTTTCTATTTAAGTTTTCACATCGGACTTGAATCGAATGATTACATCATATGACAGAAACTAGGGTTTGACGAGTTCACCTTAACCCTAATCTGATCGGGGCTCAAGATAGAAGAACTTAATCACATAGATAGCTGCACCAAGAGGTTCGCATTCAGCTCTGATGGGTTGCCACCATATACTGCTAGGTGTCACTGATGGATTTTGGGAGCAATTAGAATGATTTAGATGATCGATCATTCTAGCTGTTCGAATCAGAAGAGTTCTGATCCATCGAAAGGAAGTTTCGATGATGTCGATGATAGAGATCATGACATATCCCATTACCATACAGAACTGAACCTAACTGGATCACACAAATAAGGGTTTGAATCTGGTGATCATCAATTGAACTGATCCAGTTTCAATTGATCTGAATGAGATTCAATTAGGTTCAAGAAAATCATGCTAGCACTCGATTGAATCTAACGTTCTTCTTTTACTATCATAAATAGTTATCCTGACTGAGTCAAAGAAGTTTGTGCTCGATCAGAGGCCTTCACTTGGTCTGACTGGAGCCTGTCCAGATCAGAAAAGGGTTGTCTTATTTTGTAAGACAATACCTATCATTTTTGGTCACCTATCATTTTTCGTCCTTTGACTTTGGTCAAAAGTTGACTTTTGACTGGTCAAATGTTGACCATTGATACTTTGACTTCTGTCCACATGTCACTCACCTATTGGAGAGCTAGTGGGGGCTTGTCCCTCAGTCAGAAATTGGCAAGGAGGAGGGCGCACGCCAAGTGTGGCGTGTGCCCAAGTTTGAGGCACCCAGAGTCCCTATTGGATAGAAACTCCATCTCCTTTTTGGATTCCGATTAGACTCCTTTTAAGAACCAACTTTGACTGATCTTAGGCACCATCTAAGGATGAATCCAAGGAACTTTATTTTCATCAATCAGATTTAGATCTGATTTTACAAAGGGTTGTGATTGGTTGGGATGAAGAGGTGTTGGATCATGCATAGTCTATAAATAAGACCCTGCGCCCAACTCAAAAAGCAATGCAATTCCCACGCCCCAAGGCTGCCTCTCTCCTCCTCCTCCACGCCAAGTCCATCTTCTCCCTCTCCTCTCCATGCCCAAAGTGGTTTGGGATCTAAGTTGGTGCAATCCAGATGAGAGAAAGGCGACAGAAAGCTAGAAGGCTGCGCTGCTGCAAAGGACAACTGCTGATCTTCGAAAGATATTTTGAAGATCCTCCAAATCAGATTCAGATCTAATTTTTGGAGACATGATAGAGAAGAAGAGGATCTCCAGATCCAGCCTGAGTGGATATCGATAGAGGCCAGGCACTTGCGTGGCTAGATCCAGAACCTTCCGCTGCTTATAGGATCATCAATGGGTAATAGGATTACCCTACATCAAGGTAAATTAAATTTGAATTTAATTTATCTAAATTTTATTTTAATTATTAAAATAATAAAATTAGATCTAAAATATCTCAGATCTGAATTTAGATCAAAGAAAAAAATTTTTGAAATATATCTCTTGATCCGATCAGATCTGAACGAACCTGGTCCGAAAAATCAGGATTTTCCTTCAACTGGTATCAGAGCCAAGGTTCTAAAGTATTTAGATCTAATTTTAAATTTATTTTAATTAAAAAAATAAGTAATTTTAGATGTCACATGAGATGTGATCAGATCTGAAATCAAAAAAAATTAAAATTAAATGATTTGGATCTAAGATTAGAAAATATGCATGACTAGTTCTAAAATAGAATAGTTCTATAGAATAGTCTTGCATGTTTTTAATTTAATTTGATTAAATCATATTTTAGATCTATTTATTTACTATTTTTTGATATTATAATTATTATAATATACATCTAAAAAATAGCAAATAAAAATTATTTAATTTTAAACATCATATGAGATATGATTGATGCATGTCTAGACTAGTTGTAGAATAGTTCTACATAGTTGTCTAGATTAGAATTTATTTTGATAAGATCAATTTAAATCTAATTTTTTAGATTATTATGAGATAATTTAGATCTAAAAATATGCATGATTCGATACATGAGATGTATGCAAAATATGCCATGATTAGATCTAATTTGTATATGAGATATATGATATAGATCTAAAACTATTTTGTAGTATTGACATGTTCCTGATTAAGGCATTCCTCTTGGCCGTCCGATCATAAGAATGAAGAAGGGTTTAAAGGCCCTCTCCTTCCATTCGATGGGGTGTTCTTATGACGTGTAGGGGTGCTGCGCATGTTCGTCCTTAATCAGAAATCCCAAAACTTACTTTCTGCAAAACCCTAGATCCTGAAACCCTAGGATTTATTGTGCATATTTTATTTATGAACCCTACTTAATTAAGAATTAAGATTATGGAATATTAATTAGGTCTAAAATTGAGAATTTTAGATCTAAGACATATTCATAATACTGGGTTCGGGCTTGGGTAGCTCAATTAGGTCTAAGCGGTTGATCAAACCGAATCAAGAGTTGGTTAGATGGGATCAACAATGCTTAAATTGACCAGCCTAATAGGATTAAGTCTGGGTCAAGATCGAGTCACGATCAAGCAAGACCTAATTAGGCTCAGAGGTTAGAGTCTGGATTGTAGGCTAACCCAATTGGTTCTGACTCAACAATTTGGTGTCTAAGGTAAGTTTGGCACATACGACCGACTGGTTTTTAATTGGAAGCTACTCGACCTGAATGCGTTCTTGTACGAGTTAATGGCATATTCCTTCCACCGGTCTCACTTACCTGGCCATATCTGTTGACACAGTTCTGATCTGAGGTGGTCAATAATCCGAGCTAACCCATGCCACTAGGTTAGTCATAATTGTTATGACTATGACAAGTCTAGTTTAATGAGACCTGAATCAATTCTCCCTAAGAAAAGATTAAGTCTGAGGTCTTCCACCATTGTAGATGTGCGGGCCCTTCCCGGGGTTGATTGTTCTCGGCTGGATACAGTGGCTCAGTTGCACCGAGGAAAGATGCAACCATGTCTATTAGGCATTGGATGCTATGGGCTGGAGGATGAGTTGGGCTCAATATTTTGGATACGGTGAGAGACTCAATTAGGAATTCCAGTCTATGCAAATGGTGGGTCTGACTTAACTAAGGAGTGGATCAATATTCTGGATACGGTGAGATTCATGAATTAGAGACCAAGTTTGGGTGCACCATGATTAGAGAATCATTGAACAAGAGTTGTTCACTCATTGGCTAACCCATCACCAATAACTGTTAGGTGAGGTGATGAGTCAGTTGGTGAGACCGCACCACCCACTAGAAATCATTAATCATGGAGATTTTCGCATCTCTACAGAGGGAGTGTAGGGATCCGAGAAAAATAGTGGGAGCTAATTTATTTAAAAATAAAATTTCCTAAATAAATTGGTCAAGTCATAAATTACAGTATCTAACTAGAATCTTTGACTCTCTACAGAAAAATGTCTGCGTCCAACCCATTGGCACGTATCCTGGACACACATAGACTGACTGGACCCAATTATAAAGATTGGCTCAGGAACTACAAAATTATTTTGGGTTTCGAGAAGTTAACCCATGTTTTGGACCAGGACCCTCCCACCTTACCAGCCGTCCATCCACTTGAACAGAGAGCGTCTCTGAAAAAATGGATAGACGAAGATAATAAGGCCAGATATTACATGTTGGGCTCGATGTCTGATGAGCTCCAGCGCCAACATGAAGATATCGGGACTGCTCGCCAAATGTTGGCTCACCTGCAGGAGATGTTTGGTGAACAGAGTCGCGCAGCCAAATATCAAGTCACGAAATGACTTTTTAAGGCTAAGATGCGTGATGGGCAGTCAGTCCAAGATCACTGTCTGATGAATGATCAAGGACATGGAAGAGCTTGAGAAGCTCGGTGTGAAGTTAGACTTGGATCTGCAGAACGATATTATTCTGCAATCCTTGACTGATGCATATGGGCAATTCATCATGAATTACCACATGCATAAACTTCAAAATTCCTTGGCCGAATTAATGAATATGCTGGTTACCGCTGAGCTTTCTATGAAAGGTTCTAAAGGCTCAGTTCTTGCTATGGAATGGACTTCTTCCAAAAGAAAGTCTTATGGAAAGAAAAAGAAGTCTGTGAAAAAGCAGAAAGGTGGAAGGATCAAAGAAGAAGAAGGCAGAGCCGAAGAAGAAGGCCGATGTCAAAGGAAAAGTATTTCCATTGCAACAGCGACGGCCATTGGAAGCGGAACTGCCCTACTTACCTGGCCACCCTGAAGAACAAGAAGGAAGGTCCTTCTGGAGGTATGCTCGTTATTGAGTCTAACCTTACGGTTTCTTCTGCATCCAGTTGGGTGCTTGACTCTGGTTCTAGTGCTCATCTGTGCACTTCCATGCAGGGTCTTGAGGATAGCAGGAGGCTGAGGGATGGAGACATGATCCTACGCATCGGTAATGGAGCAAGAGTTGCTGCAGTAGCCGTGGGAACATACCCTCTTCGATTACCATCTGGTTTAGACTTAGTTTTGAAAGACTGTTATTATGTGCCTGCAGCTAGCAGGAATTTGATTTCTGTTTCATGCTTAGCACTAGAAGGCTATGTGATTACCTTCTTTAAGGACCATTGTAACATTCTTTATGAAAGAAATAAAATTGCAAATGGTTTTCCTTATTAATGGTCTTTATCAGCTACATATTGATGTACCTGTTCTAACTATCGAGCAAAACGTGAATGCCAAACGACCTAGGGATAGTCCAAACGATAGATATCTATGGCACCTGAGATTAGGTCATATAGCAGAAGATAGGATCAACAAATTGGAGAAAAATGGGCTATTGAGTCCATTGACTTTCGAGTCATATCCAACTTGTGAATCTTGTCTTCAAGGCAAAATGACTAAACTCCCTTTTGTAGGACATGGGGAAAGGGCCACAGATCTCCTTGCCCTAGTACATACTGATGTGTGCGGCCCATTTGATGTGCCGGCTAGAGGCAATTTTGTCTACTTCATTACCTTTACCGATGATCTGTCTAGGTATGGGTATGTGTATCTTATGAGACACAAGTCTGAAGCTTTTGAAAAGTTCAAAGAATTCAGACATGAAGTAGAAAAACAAACTGAAAAACCCATTAAGGTTCTTCGATCAGATCGAGGAGGTGAATACCTTAGCCGAAAAATTCCTAGACTATCTCAAGAAAAATGGCATAGTCTCTCAATGGACTCCACCAGGAACACCTCAACTCAACGGGGTTTCAGAATGGAGAAATCGGACTCTATTGGATATGGTTCGATCCATGATGAGCTTCACAGACCTCCCTGATTTTCTTTGGGGACACTTCATTGTTAACTTCAATTTATCTACTGAATAGGGTTCCCTCTAAAACCGTTCCTACCACACCGTATGAGATATGGCACGGTAAGAAACCAAGTCTGAGTCATCTCAGAATTTGGGGTTGTCCGGCTCATGTCAAAAGACAACAAGCGGACAAGTTAGAGTTTAGGTCCTTCAGAGCTCGATTCATAGGATATCCTAAAGAGTCATTAGGATACTATTTCTACATTCCAGAAGACCACAATGTGATTGTGAGTCGACATGCCATCTTTCTTGAAAAATAGTTTATTCAAGATAGCGGCATTGGAAAGCAGATTAAGCTTGATGAGAAAGTCTCACAAGTACAACGAGCTAAGGACCAATTGGAACCAAATCAGGTTGAGCCAATAAGAACACTACCTCCTCCACCTCGTAGATCGGAAAGAGTTTTCCCATCCCCCTGAAAGATACTTAGGTATTATTTCAGAGGAAAGTAGAGAAAATGTTCCTCGTAGGTAATGGTGCTCATGGTGATGATCCCAAAACCTACAACGAGGCGATATCAGATATCGACTCCGAGAAATGGCTAGAGGCAATGCAGTCAGAAATTGACTCGATGCACTCAAACCAAGTCTGGACCTTGGTAGATCCACCAGAAGGTATAGTACCTATTGGGTGTAAATGGATCTTCAAGAGAAAGATTGGTGCAGATGGGAATGTGGAGACATTCAAGGCTAGACTAGTGGCAAAAGGTTATAGTCAACGCGAAGGCATTGACTATCAGGATACCTTTTCTCCAGTGGCTATGCTAAAATCCATCCGCACATTGCTTGCCATTGCAGCCTATTTCGATTATGAAATATGGCAAATGGACGTGAAAATGGCATTCTTAAATGGATATCTTGAGGAAGATATCTATATGGAACAGCCGCTAGGTTTCACATCCAGTGATACTGATCACAAGGTTTGCAAGCTGCAAAGGTCCATATATGGACTTAAGCAAGCATCTCGGAGCTGGAACACTCATTTCAATGATGTGATCAAAAAGTTTGGTTTCATCAAAAATGAAGAGGAAACCATGTGTCTTTCAAAAAGGTCAGTGGGAGCGCTGTTGTCTTCCTCGTATTGTACGTGGATGACATCCTCCTTATTGGGAATGATATTCCCATGTTGACGACAGTCAAAATATGGTTGTCCAAGGAATTCTCCATGAAAGACCTAGGTGAAGCATCCTTTATTCTAGGAATTAAGGTCTATAGGGATAGACCGAATAGGATGCTAGGACTTTCACAGAAGATGTACATAGAGAAAGTACTAAAGAGGTTTAGTATGGAAAACTCTAAGAGGGGATTAATACCCTTCAGACATGGTATTCATCTTTCCAAGAAGATGTGCCCTAGCACACCTGAGGAAATAGAACGCATGAGCAAGATCCCTTATGCTTCTGCAATAGGGAGCCTCATGTATGCCATGCTATGTACACGACCTGATATAGCCCATGCTGTGAGTGTCACAAGCAGATATCAGTCAAATCCAGGTGAAGAACACTGGACTTCTGTGAAATGTATCCTTAAGTACTTGAGAAGAACTAAGGATATGATGTTGGTCTTTGGTAATGGAGAACTCCAAGTCCAGGGATACACAGACTCGGATTTCATGTCCGATATAGATGATCGAAAGTCGACATCTGGAAGTCTGTTTGTGTGCAATGGTGGTGCTGTCAGCTGGAAGAGTTCCAAGCAAACGTGATAGCAGATTCCACCATGGAAGCAGAATATATCGCTGCATCAGAGGCTGCAAAGGAAGCATTCTGGTATAAGAAGTTTGCTGCAGAAATTGGAGTAATGCCATCAGATGCCATTCCTCTTTTACTGCGACAACAATGGCGCCATAGCCCTTGCTAAGGAGCCGAGGTCTCACCAGAAATCCAAGCACATTGAGCGGCGATACCACCTCATCCGCGATTACCTCGAGAAGGGTTACGTCGAGGTCAAGAGAGTCAACTCCACAGATAATGTGGCAGACCCACTTACAAAGCCGTTGGGCCAGCAGAAGATCGAAGCCCACCTTGAGAAGATGGGACTTAGACTTGTAGCCAATTGGCTTTAGGACAAGTGGGAGATTGTTAGATATATGTGCCCTAGAAGCCAGAATTGGCTGACACTTGTAATACACTTCTAGGGGCAAAATTATAATTTTGACTATAATCAATAAAATGGGTTATTTTCTATCACATATGTGTATTTAGTGTCTGTGATACATCCTTTGAGTTAATGGTAATGATAATTCATATTTTCAAGAGTTGAAAATTTAAGACATGAATAATCATTATTAACTCATAAAATGCTCCCGACCATAGGATCATCACGAGGATGGTGATTGATCCGAAGGTTGGTGTACAATCGCTTCTCTTTAGTAGATGAGTCTTGAGTCTACGGTGTGGAGACACCGGAGCGAGAGTACAGGTACTCGTTAGAGAACGAGGGCACTGAGCGTGACCACCTCGAGTAGTCATTAGGAAGTCTACCTTCTCGTCAATGACTGACTCGATGCTGCAGTAGTGTGTCTGGTTCTTTGACCTGAGGTGCATCGGCAGTTCACCTTGAGGGTGTTATAGTTTGACTACACCATTACTCGGTCTCCTAGCCATATGGAACCCTGAGGTGTATGTTGGCTATAGCATGTTCATTGTAGGAACTGGATTGCATCAAGATGGAATCTATCTACCTCGGTGGTAGAGGAGCAGCCCTATGATGATCATGAGAATCAAGTCCAGAAGCCCATGGCCATGGCAGAGTGAAATAATAGAAAGAGTTTCTATTTAGATTTTCACATTGGACTTGAATCGAATGATTACATCATATGACAGAGACTAGGGTTTGACGAGTTCACCTTAACCCTAATCTGATCGGGGCTCAAGATAGAAGAACTTAATCACACAGGTAGCTGCACCAAGAGGTTCGCATTCAGCTCTGATGGGTTGCCACCATATACTGCTAGGTGTCACTGGTGGATTTTGGGAGCAATTAGAATGATTTAGATGATCGATCATTCTAGCTGTTCGAATCAGAAGAGTTCTGATCCATCGAAAGGAGTTTCGATGATGTCGATGATAGAGATCATGACATATCCCATTACCATACAGAACTGAACCTAACTGGGTCACACAAACAAGGGTTTGAATCTGGTGATCATCAATTGAACTGATCTAGTTCAATTGATCTGAATGAGATTCAATTAGGTTCAAGGAAAATCGTGCTAGCACTCGATTGAACCTAACGTTCTTCTTTTACTATCATAAATAAGTTGTCCTGACTGAGTCAAAGGAGTTTGTGCTCGATCAGAGGCCTTCACTTGGTCTGACTGGAGCTTGTTCAGATCAGAAAAGGGTTGTCTTATTTTGTAAGACAATACCTATCATTTTTGGTCACCTACCATTTGTCGTCCTTTGACTTTGGTTAAAAGTTAACCTTTAACTGGTCAAATATTGACCATTGACACTTTGACTTTTGTCCATGCATCACGCACCTATTGGAGAGCTAGTGCTGGCTTGTCCCCCAGCCAGAAATTGGCAAGGAGGAGGGCGCACGCCGCGCCAAGGGTGGCGTGCGCCCAAATTTGAGGCGCCCAAGAGTCTCCATTGGATAGGAACTCCATCTTCTTTTTGGATTTCGATTAGACTCCTCCTAAGAACCAACTTTGACTGGTCTTAGGCACCATCTAAGGATGAATCCAAGGGACTCTATTCCCATCAATCAGATATAGATCTAATTTTATAAAGGGTTATGATTGATTGGGATGAAGAGGTGTTAGATCATGCATAGTCTATAAATAAGATCCTGCGCCCAACTTAAAAAGCAATGCAATTCCCATACCCCAAGGCTGCCTCTCTCCTCCTCCTCCACACCAAGTCCATCTTCTTCCTCTCCTCTCCATGCCCAAAGTGGTTTGGGATCTAAGTTGGTGCAATCCAGATGAGAGAAAGATGACAGAAAGCTAGAAGGCTGCGCTGCTGCAAAGGATAACTGCTGATCTTCGAAAGGTGTTTTGAAGATTCTCTAAATCAGATTTAGATATGATTTTTGGAGACGTGATAGAGAAAAAGAGGATCTTCAAATTCAGTTCGAGTGGATACCAGTGGAGGCCAGATACTTGCATGGCTAGATCCAGAACCTTCCATTGCTTACAGGATCATCAATGGATAATAGGATTACCCTACATCAAGGTAAATTAAATTTGATTTAATTTATCTAGATTTTATTTTTATTATTAGAATAATAAGAATCAGATCTGAAATATTTCAGATCTGATTTGGATCAAAGAAATTTTTTTTTAAATATATCTCTTGATTCGATCAGATCTGAATGAACCTGATTCAAAAAATCAAAATTTTTCTTCACTTTCCAATTTAGAGATAGTTTTTCTTGATTTAGAGGTTTAGAAACTTTTGCTTTTCTTAATATTATGTCTCTAGGAAGAAATACCTTTGGCTTGACCTTTGCATTGTAATATCAGGTGACTCTCTATCGGTATGCAGCCTTCCAAATTTGAGCTTCTTGCCAAACTTCAGGAAGCGGATCTAAGTTGGCTCTTCTTGCTTTGAATTTGCTTGGTTCGGCATAATGCTCAACTCTCATGGATGGTAGATCGATTTTCATTGGGATCATTGTTTCTATTTTGTATGCTAAGTTGAATGGTTATTCTTCGGTTGGAACTCGAGGGGTTGTCCGATATGCCCATAGGATCGAGTGTAACTCTTCTACCCAAAGACCTTTTGTTTTGTTCAGTCATGTTTTAAGTCCATATAAAATTATCCAATTCATGACTTCTGCTTCACCATTGGATTGAGGATGGCCGACTGATGTTAATTTATGCGCGATATGAAACTTTGTAAAAAAATTCTTAAAGTTTTGATTGTCGAACTGACGACCATTATCGGTGATGATGGTGTGCCACAACCCAAATTCATATACGATTGATTTCTGAATGAAATCTTTTATTTTGCTTTCGATGATTTGCACTAATGGTTTGACTTCTACCCATTTAGTGAAGTAATTCACCACAACCACCAAAAATTTTTTTGACCAGATGCAGGAGGGAAATGGCTAAGGATGTCTATTTTCCATTATGTGAATGACCATGATGCAATAATTGATGTCAGTTGACTTGCCGGTTGGTATTGAATGTTGGCATACTTCTGACATAGGTCACAATTTCGGACAAGAACGGCTACATCTTTCTTCATAGTTGGCCAATAGTATCCTTATCGCAGAATTTTGTAGGCTAAAGATTTGTCCCTCAAGTGATTTTCATAAATTTCTTCATGAACTTCTCGAAGGGCATAGTCGGCATCAGTCGGTCCCAAGCATTTGAGCAGTGGAAGCAAAAATGACCTCTTATAGAGATGCCCGCCTATCAGAATGTATTGTGAAGCGGTCCATTTGAGTCATTTTGCTTCCGAAGGTTCATTAGGCAACGTTCCATCGGCAAGATATTGGATGATTGGATCCATCCAACTCGACTCATTATTTATTTGTAGCACTTCATCGATTTTATCGATACTCGATTATTCAAGATACTCGATGAATGTTTGATCGAGTAGATCGAAAGACGTCGTCGCAAGTCGAGAAAATGCATCTGCTGAAGCATTTTCTGATCTTGGAACGTAAGAGATCTCAAAATATTCGAATATCAATATGAGATCCTTAATTTTTTGAAGGTACTTTATTATAGTCGGGTCTCGGGCTTCATATTCTTCTTTGACATGTCTGACTATTAATTATGAGTCAGTAAATACCTTCAGATTATTCACGTCGAGCTCTTTGGTGATTTTTAAGCCGATTGGTAATGCTTCATATTCGACTTGATTATTGGAAGCTTTAAAATTAAACCAAAGAGCATATTCAGCAACAGTCCCTTCGGAGTTGGTGAGGATGAGATCGGCTCCATTTTCATGAGTGTTAGATGCTCCATCTACATGAAATATTCATATCGATTGATAGTCGGCCTTAGATCCTTCCTTTATTTCTGATTTATCATCGGCTTCTTGTTTTGATTTATCATCGGTTGCTGTGCACTCGACGATAAAGTCAACTAACACCTGTGTCTTCATTGATAGTTGTGGATGATATTAAATATCAAGTTCACTAAGTTTAATCATCCATTTTGTCATTCTACCTGAAATATTCGGTCGATGTAGGATCCCCTTCAATAGTTGATTGGTTAGTACTACGATCGAATAGGCTTGAAAGTATGGTCGGAGCCATTGTGCCTAGATGATCAAGGTATGGATCAATTTTTCGGCCCTCGAATATCGAACTTCGGCATTATGAAGCACTTTGCTAGTATAGTAAATCGATCATTGAATTTGGTTTTCGTCTTCTCTAACAAAGACCGAACTTATCGCTTCCATTGATGTAGCAATATAGAGATACAATATTTCTTCCACCTCCGATTTTGCAAGCAATGGTGGGGACATTAAATATTTTTTTAAGTCTTCAAAAGAGCGTCGGCATTCATCTGACCATGAAAAATCCTTCACTTATCGTAAGACTTTGAAGAATGGTAGACATCTCTCAACTGACTTTAAGACGAATCGATTGAGTGTGGCAATTATACCATTCAACCATTGTATCTCTTTTTTGAAATTCGGATGCTTCATATTGATAATGGCCTTTATTTTTTTTGGTTTAGCTTCGATTCTACATTGTGACATAAGAAACTTCAGAAATTTTTTGGCAGTTATGTCGAAAGCACACTTAGTCGGATTCATCTTCATCCATTATTGTCGAAGTGTGTTGGAGACCTCTAAATCTCAAACATGATCATTAGCAAAGCATTTTTCACTAATATGTCATTGACATAGACTTCCATGTTTCATCCGATTTGATCTTTGAATATCTTGTTAACTAGTTGTTGATAAGTCGCTCTAGCATTTTTCAAATCAAATGGCATTACTTTGTAATAGTAAATACCTTTGTCGATTACAAAGGCTGTGTGTTCTTCATCTTCTGACGCTATTCAGATCTGATTGTAATCTCAAAGGCATCCATGAAGGTCAAAAGTCGGTGTCTCGATGTTGCATCAACTAACTAATCGATCTTTGATAAGAGGAAGCTATCGTTCGGACAAGCTTCATTCAAATCAGTGTAGTTGATATAGATTCACCATTTTTTGTTGGTTTTTTTCACCATCATAACATTAGCAAGCCAATCGAGATAATGAGTTTCTCTGATGAAGTCGACAGCAAGAAGTTTGTCTACTTCTTTATCGATAGCTTTCTGTCTTTCAGGGGCGAATGGCTTTTTCTTCTATCTCACCGGCTTAACTTTCGGATCGATATTCAGTCGATGAGTTATAATTTCAGGAGAAATTTTCAGCATGTTGATTGCTGACCAGACAAATATGTCAGCGTTCATCCTTAGCAAATCTATTATTTGATTCTGTTCTTGATCGGATAGTCGGGATCTGATCGAGATTATTTTTGTTGGATCTGCTTCTTGTAAAGGGATCGGTATTAATTGTTTAGCTAACTCATCCCTTTCTTCATTTTTTCTCTGATTGAGTTTATCAATTATCAGAGGGTCATTCGATTTTGTTCCTTCGGTGAAGATTATGAAGCAATGCTATACTAATTGTTGATCTCCATGCATTTTGCTGACTCCTTGTTGAGTAGGAAATCAGACTAGTAGATGGAGGGTCGACACCACCGCTCTTAGGGTATTATGTGCAGGTCTTTCGAGTATAGAATTACAAGCTGAAGGAACCCGAACGATTATAAAAGTAGCGAGGATGGTGCTTCATCATGGTTCTATCCCTACAGTGAGGGAGAAAGTAATTTTTTCTTTCACGTTGACTGCATCTCCGATAAAATCGACTAATAGCGTCGAGGTTTTTCGAAGTTGATCAATTGGTAGTTGCATTTGGAAAAAAGTTGAGTAAAATAAAACATCGGTTGAACTTTCATTATCTACAAGAATTTTTTTTATGTAATAATTTGCTATCATTGCCGACACAACGACAGCATCATTATGAAAAGTTTGAATTTTTCGTACATCATCGTTCGAAAAAGAAATAATGTTATCCTCATGACGTTTCTTAGTCGATTCTTTTTTGAAAGTTGTCCTCCAGTCCCTTGATCAGCTAGAGACCATATTGATGACACCAGTTGTCGGCCGATTGTCGTTCGGTTCTTTCAGTTGGTGTTGAGATTGCCAATTGACTAGAATTGGTGCTGGAGGATCGTGTCGATATTTGTCAAGGAATCCTTCACGTATCAGGTCCTCGATTTCATCCCTGAACTGGATGCATTATTTAGTATCATGACCATGATCACGATGAAATCGACAATACTTCTTTCGATCGTGGCTCCTGAGCGGCACCTTCATCGATGGGGGGTGTCGGACATACTCTGCTCCTTCAATTTTCATTAAAATTTATGCACGAGCAGTCAACAGAGTATAGAAATTGAATTTCATGCTGAATCTATTCGATTTTGGACTCCATTGGGATGGTGAAGCTCTTTTATTAGTCGGCCACCGACTTGACTTAGCAGATGCTTCGTCTTTCTTTTATTTTTTCTGACTTTTGCCTTCTGCTTCATGCCGGTCAGAAGCAGCTTCGTCCACATGGATATGCTTAAATGCGTTTTCCAAAAGTTCTACACAAGTCCAAGGGTGGTTCTTATCCAGTGAGTAAGTGAACCTTTATCCCCTCAGACCTCTCTTCATGGTTGAAATAGCCATGTCTTCACTGAGGTCCTTGACCTCAAATATAGCGGCATTGAAACGTGCCACAAAATCTCGTAGCGTCTTTCCTTCGTTTTGTCTAATGGAGAAGAGACTGTCGGACGTCCGCGGCATTCTTCGACTGGTGCTGAAGTGGGCTGCGAACGAATCTTTCAGCTGCTTGAAGGAATAAATGCTTTCCGACTGCAGTCCAAAATACGCGGCTCAAGCAGCTTTCTGAAGAATTGCCGAAAAGCCTTTGCACAAAAGGACGTTAGAAGCTCCTTGGATTATCATGAGAGTTTTGTGACTCTCTAGACGATCGACTAGATCCGTGGAGCTATCATATAGCTCCACTTACGGCATCTTGAACCAACTCGAGATCGGTTCATCCATGATTCGACGAGAAAATGGGGGGGCTGTGTGGATGTTGAGGTTGCTAGAACCCCCCGATTGCTTACCTTCAGTCGGGTGAGTTAGCGGTCGATTTTTTTAAACTTTCGTTCATGATCGTCGAGTCGCTGTTGTTGTGAGAGGCTAGGGGTAGAATCTCCTAACGAAATAGAAGATGAAGAAATTGACGATGGGCGTGGCCTCTTTCTCTTATGAATACTACGTCAAAGGGAAGGGACGGCCGACCGTCGAGAGTGGCGAGTGGCATGGTGTGAGTGCTGCAATAGTGATGCTTCTAAACAATGAGAATATCAAGTCGATCGTCATTCCGGTGAAGAAGATGGAGATCATCATGGAGAGTGACGACTGTGCCTTGATGGTATTTCTTATGTCGGTGGTTGTTCCACCACCGGTTGCTGTTATCGTTGTTGAAGGCTATGCACCATCTCTGTCAAAATCTTCATTTACTATCATTCCGTAGGCCGATCAATGGTCGATCATCGTGGGGTTTACTCAACTTATTATGGTTTATCATCACTCAGCAATTCATTGATCATTTGGTCGGCAATGCTGATCATCGATCGGTGAGGTCGACTAATGATTCATCGTTTGGATGCCAAATTGATCCAACTCCTTGTATGCCTATGTGGCTGGCGTATCTTTTATGCGTTATGGTTCCCTGACCATCCACATACACATAGCATACCATTGTGATTGGAACTAAGCAGTTCGTCAAGGACTTTTCTATTGTTAGTGATATATAGAAGCTTGAATGGAGAAGTAGGCTTATTAGCAGGAATCATCAAATTCATGGGCATGCCGCAGCTCGGCGAACATATCCACCCGTCCCTTTTCCTTTCATGTCACTGCTTGGAGCCATCGATGCATGCGTGAACGGCTACGATTGACAAGGGGGAAGATGTACTACGGAACACAGTCAAGACAGTCAGGTTTGCAGTTGCCTTCAACACCAAAAATCTGTTCATCTTTCCCTTCTGTTTTTCTCATTAAAGCATTTACTTGACACTAGCTCGATTCCATGTTTTGTTCTATTGAAGTTAAACTTCAATGCAGTGCTCATTACCTAATGGTAAAAGATCAATTAGAAAAGCCTACAGCATACTCTCTCTCAACCGAGATAAGGCATGGTCAACAGAAATGGAATCAGGTACAAGCGGGAGGAATCGAGTTTGGAGTGACTTGGATACGCGGTTGGGAGCAATTCCGATAAGAGCAACGAAGGGTACCTTGTTTTATTTATTCATTTATATATTATGATCAGGCTCATTTTTTTCCTTGATATTATCGTTCTCGTTATTGGAAATCCACCGCCATCCGACAAGAATCTTTGACTTGCATCTCATCTCATGACGAGCAGTTTGAGCTTCCACTTCAGCATGGTTTCGCTGCCGGCCCAGCTGTCGCCATCATGGGGGCGGTGCGACTGCACCTGGAATGAGCTGGCCCTCTCCTTCTCCTTCTGTGTCACGCCGCTTCCCCCCAATCGACCTAGCCTTCGCCACCCCTTGGGCCATGGATACCATTCCGCTTCCTTCTGTCCCGATTCGGTGCTTTCAGAGCTCCGAACGAAGCAGTTGATATGGAGAAGGTAAGGGGTGATAACCGTAGAAAAGATTAGAAATGGTTGGGAGAGAGATAAACCAAAGGTTTGCTATTGGGACAATGATTTGTTGGCTTCGTTTCCAAAGATTCCAGAGCCCACATACATGCACACCGTCTTCCTGGAGATATCGACTATCGAGGGGGAAGCGGTGAGTGATGAATCGACGTAACGTGGAGGAGATCGTATAAACCCGAAAGGAAATAATAAGCATAGTTTAATCAATCACCGTCACGCGAAAATGATGCGCTTGATTCTTATCTTTAATTGTCGGCAAGGCCATTTTGGATCATTATATGGGTTTTTCTTTCGAGAATCTCCATCCTCAAAGTGGAACTCACACCAACCACGATCCTCATACGGTGTTGTGCATCCGTGATCACCGCCATCTATCGTTACGAACAATATATAACGTGCGTGTGTATAACAATTTTTCTTCCACATTCAATTGTGGAAAATGATGAAGCGGGGGACCCAAACCCAGATTCCCAGAGTGAAGTTGGGATCCCAGGGACTGGAGGTTAACTCTTTTTCTTTCTCCGATCTTCCATTCCATCGATCATCTCTTCTCTCTTCTCTTCTTCTTGTCGACAATATTCTTTCGGAAAAATTGTTAGCTTCCCTCCGTTTTTCTTCAGGTATCCAGGTTAGGTTTCGGGTGCGGTGGTCTTACCGGGGTCTTCAACGCGCCGGTGACCGAGGAGGGCCGGGATTGCCATCATCAAAGATGCGTTCAACAAAGGGATCACCTTCTTCGACACCGCCGACGTTTACGGAGTTGGTACCAACGAGATACTGGTCGGAAAGGTCCGAGCTTCCTTTTTTTTTTTTTTATTTCTTTCTACATTTGACGAAGGAACTCGATGTTGGGTTTTGGAATTAGAGCTGGAAATGTCGAATACTTGCAGGCACTGAAGCAAGTGCCTCGAGAAAAGATCCAGTTAATTAGCTACAAAATTTGGCATCGCCAAGTGTGAGAATGATGTTCTGGAGATCAAGGGGACGCCGGATTATGTGCGGGCGTGCTGCGAGGCGAGCCTCCCCCGCTTGGGCGTGGAGTGCATCGATCTCTCCTATCAGCACCGGGTCGATTTGTCCGTTCCCATCGAAGATACCGTAACCACCAGCTCTGACGCTTCGATCCTGTATGGTTTTGGCTTGCAACTATTGGAAAGTTGAACCTTTTCTCTTGTGGGGGCTGCTGGATGGATGGGGGAGCTGAAGAAGTTGGTGGAAGAGCATCGGGCTGTCGGAGGCCAGCCCGGACACCATTCGGCGTGCATCCCATTGCTGCTGTTCAGATGGAGTGGTCTCTCTGGACCCGCGATATCGAGGAGGACATCGTCCCACTCTGCAGGTCCGGTTTGGATTCTACTCTTGAGCTTTTTATATGCCTATTAGTTTGCAACAGCATGCATGGATTAGCTTGAAGTTTTGGTTGCTGCACCGATGTGATATCATTGGCATAGGGCAAAATCATTATATCACAGGGAACATAGACTTAACCTATTATCGAGGTTGTTAGTTTCCGTTGCTACCCATCTACATTAATTCATCAATTTTCGAATGTCTTGTAAGATTTGCTCTGCTGGTAATGGAATTACCATTGAAACAGATCATCCAATGGTTAGCGCATCATTGTTTTACCAGCTAGAAGGAAAGGAAGCTTCTGGGTTTGAGTATCGAAAAGACATTTATATGTTGCAAGACTCCGACTCGAGGCATTTCCATTTAATTATACTCATGATCCAAAATTTTAACAAAAAATGAAACTCAAAGTCCAGCATTAAGTATTTCAAATCACAAGGATTATCCATCCTGTGGAGAAATATGGATCTCGCGAACCCAAAGTTCCCTTCCTTAAGTTGACACTGGCCCAAAGCTGTCATCCTCTGTTTATTCGAAGTCCCCACATCCTCACGTCTTTCTAGAGCAAGCACACCAACAGACTCCTGAAGAACTTACTTCAACAGGCAAGATATTATGCATGTCCTTCACATTTTTCTGGCTAGAGCATTTCGGAATTTAAACACCAAACTGACCAACACGCCTGCTCAAACCGAACCAATTTCTTTTATTCATAAAGGGAATCTTATAATGTGCTAATTAATCACCAACCTCGTGGATTTGATATCAAGTTGGAAAGACCGGACCTTGAAATCCTCTTCTCGGTAAGTGGAGCATTAGGTTTGGACTAGCTCCTGACCTCATGTTAGATATAGAAGAGGGACAACTCCAACTCTTTGGGGCAACAAAAGAAGCTTCAATACTGCTGAGAGACTTGGATGATTACAAAGGTAACCTTATAACAATACATGCATCAACACATGGACATGGAGCCTATTCTCTAGCTCTATTTCTCTTGCTATCTACAAGGTTGACGTATGCAGCTACAATGCGGGCCTTTGGAGGAGTCATGGTTACATGATAAAAGGGAGGCATTAAATGAGGTAGGTGGATGATGGAAAATAATGGTGGCAGTGGTGGAAGCTAGAGTACTGTTATATTTATTAAGCACTGTATTTCTGGAAACAATATATGGTCATTTTGCCAGGTTATTAGTCTACTTGATTTTCTTCATTTATGTGTTATCTACTTGATTCCTGAATGCCCATGTTTAACGATTTCAAACTATATGAAAGTATTGTATAGCATGAGGGTAATTTTCCAAATTATGCGATATAAACAAATCTGGTACTCCTTGACGACCAGGAACCTTGGCATTGGAATAGGTTGCATATGGCCCTCTTGGCAGTGGGTTTTTTTCTGGGAAAACGAGCGTAGAAAGCTTGCCCGCTGAAAGTCTATTGTTATGATTTTGATCAGACTTTCTTTTCTTGAATTAGTGTTACTGTTATCTCAGTATGCTTTCATGATTGAAGTCAGATCCTTCTAACAGGAGGAGGGGCTTGCTTAGCTCATTACTGATCAATATTTTTTAGTAGGCTTACCATCCAAGGTTCTCAGGAGATAATTTAGAGAAGAACAAGATCCTACATGCACGC
The DNA here is from genome assembly GCA_006176705.1 of Cocos nucifera. NCBI lineage: Eukaryota > Viridiplantae > Streptophyta > Magnoliopsida > Arecales > Arecaceae > Cocos > Cocos nucifera. The sequence continues at coordinate 2,763,050 of QRFJ01000009.1, forward strand.
TTGGCGAACTTGGCTTCAAAGCATCATTGCAGCACCGCTCAGCTAGCTCTAGCTTGGCTTCTACATCAAGGGAATGATGTTGTTCCCATCCCAGGTATACTTTCTATTCTTCTTTGTAATCTAAAATCAATCTTATAACTATAAAGTTGCTGTCCATTGATTTAGGGAGGCCATGATGTACCTAACTTTGTTTATGTTGGTATCAGCCCATATTTTCAATAGGTTCCGTGGATAGTGAATTACTTTTCAAATTTGTAAGATTCTGACATTTGTTGGAAGCACGTAGCAATGACAAGTCCAAAATCATGCACACAAAAGCATATTTATCAATTATGGTGATAGGTTATATTTCTGAAATTAAGTAAATAATGGTATTTTGGGCCCTATATATATATATATATATATATATTAACACAATGCCGCATATATTTGAAAAATTAGTAGGTTACTGGAAAGAGAAAATGCTCGAGACAAAATAAATGGTTCTTGAATTCCATGTGCACTAAAATGTACCTTGGAGTACTTAAAATATGATCAAATTTTGGAAGGAAATGAAGTGTATATTATGTTGGACAAGGGGTCAGGCAGCATTTTGAGTTGCAGCAGCTCGAACGTGAGCATGATCCAAGACAGCAGCAGATCTCAACCAGAAGTCCTATCACAATAAGAACCCTATTGAAATTGAACTCCTGCTTTCCATGTAAGAAAGGGATTCTAAGTCAATGACCCATCGAGCACGAACATAGTCGAGTGGCCTACTTGGTCAACTCACTGGTGGAGCTCGTTTTGCTGAGATTCAAAGACACAAATCATAAAACAGTGATAGTAATCATAATTGTAGTAATAACAATCACAATCATAGTAACAGTAACAGTGATAATAATTAATAATCATAATCGTAATAATTATAATCACAATCATAGTAACAGTAACAGTGATAGTAAGCATGGTAATATTAGTAATACTACTATTACTACAATACTACCACCATTATGACAACAAAGACAACTTCTAAATTTTTCTTAGGAAGCACGCTTCAGAATGTTCAAAGCGGAAGCCTTAAAACAACCAGCATATCATTGAAGCTGTGATCAGAAGGGGAATACTCCTGATTGTTGCACCTTGAAGTTGAAAGACAGACTTGGTCTGTTGCCCACTCAAAGCTGTTGGCTGATTTTTCTTTTTCAGGTGACCTTCAATGGCTACCATCATCTTAATGTCGAGTTTGCCTTTCTTCAAATTTGAGATCAAATTTCTTGAGTACTTAATTAAGTAGCTTTAGAGCACTGTCAATGGTTATATATTTATCTCTATCCTGAGCCCAACAGCAGGGAATAACTATGACTTCCATAAATTGTTCATCCTAGTTATCATCCATGAAAACCTCCAAATTAAGTTAAGGAGAATCCATGCATGTGCCTACGTATCCCATTATGGAGGTTCTAGAAACATAATCTACAACTTAAATAAGGGACGAGGCAATAGGGAGATTTTGGATGCATTTTTTGAACAATGTCCTTTTCTATGTTTCTTTCAAAGGTGTGCTCGAAAATTTTCTTGTTTACCCCCAAAAAAAGGGGATCAATGATATTAATTGTCTTCATCATACATTTCTGCAGGCACTACCAAGATCAAGAAGTTGGATGACAACATTGGCTCTCTAAAAGTTGAACTTACCAAAGAGGATTTGAAGGAAATTTCCACTGCTTTTCTGGCTAACGAAGTCGCCGGCCCTAGAATTGCTGGAGCTTTCATGTCATATGTGTGGCAGTTAGCAAACACTCCTAGAAAAGTTGATAGCTCATCTTCTTGACATGTTCTTGCAAATCAGACTTTTGAACCGTTGTCTTTTCCCTTTCGAATCTTGCGAGCTGAAAGATTGATGTAATGGTGCCAAACATAAGCAGGAACAACTTGATAATAATTCCATGATCTGTGATTTCTAACTTCGTAAAATTAGATGGAATTTTTGCTGCTTATAATAATTTATTATTCGGGCAGGAGCATCATATATAAGCCTTTCAATAGTGAGGTAAGTTTTAAATGTATATATTTGATGTTGGGGCTTCAAGAGATCTGCAATCCTAAATCTCATCCGAGGATCCTTAGGTTGCATATTAAGTGGTTAGTGGGTGTCCTAGACAATTGGTCCAACGATGCAAATGAAAAAGAATAGACTATAGAATAAAAGCAAAACTTTTGTAGAAGATTTACGTAGCACAATTGGTATCGTCATTTGGAGAAATAAAAATAAAAAATGCTTTTATTTCTATAAGGTGTGGTTAATTATTTCATTTTATAAATAAAAAAATAAAAAATCAAGCTTGCTTCCAATCTTTGATGGTGTGATGGGAGAAATTTCTAACAGGAATGGGGTCAAAGGAAAATATTTTACTACTAGCTTATGTGCTAAGACTAATGAAGATAATAAAATTGGCTAAGTTGCGGCAAAGACTTGGAGTGTAATCGAGCCGAGTCGAGTTGAGTAATTGAAAGTTCGAGCTCGATTTAATTCAAAATATTTAGATTCAAAATTTGGCTTGAACTCGACCAAGTCTTAACATCACAAGCTCGAACTCAGCTCGATGAAAAATAGGCAAAGCTCGAAATCAACTCGATTTGGCTCGAATATGAATCGAGCCATACTTGAGCTCGAGTTCAAGCTCGAAATTGAATCTTATTTTACTAATAATATATATATTAATATATATTATAAATAAAATTAATAATAATAATATTATTATATATATATATTTGAGTAGGCTCGTGAGCTTTCGTATCGAATATCTTGCTACTCGAGCTCGACTTGCATTCTCGAACTCGATAATAATTGAGTCGAGTCGAGCTTAAGTTTGAGTCGAGCTTGAGTAGTTTACGAGCAACTCGACTCGTTTGCAGCCCTAGCAAAGACTACTACCGAAGCTTCTACACCCCTTATCCCCAAAATTGAGGGAAAAAAAAATAAAGACCAAAAAAAAAAAAAAAAGCCACAACTAGCCAAGAAGAGTATCTTTAGTTATTAGGAACAAATTACTAAAAAAAGTTACTTACAACCAAACAAGGATAGAAAATTATGCATGAAATAATTAAATAGGGCCTTAGAAAATATTCTTATAGGTATGCAATTCCTTGAGAGCATCTATCTATGCGAATATAGGACAGCTTATCATGCGATGGTGTTTGTTGCCAAGCTCAAATTATGTAAACAATAAGACAAGTATGCCAAAATACATCTAGGCCATGATTGGAATTGGAATCAGAATGGTCATATCTCCCAACATGTTTGGTTTGTGACTAGAATTGGAATATAATTTAAATCTTAAGGATGAGTGAAGATTGACTTTCAAGAATTGGGGCATATTCCCATGTTTCCTCTGAAAATGAAATGGGAATGGGACTTCCTCAATCAAACAGCTGGAATCGAAATCCCTTATTCTTATTCCCATTTCCATTCTAGAGTCCAACTCCCCCCACCCAAACATACTCCTAGAGGAAAAAATATTTATCTAGATAAAATAAAAAAATGGAAGCACTAGAGATGAAAGGTATTATATCAGTTCAAATATGAAGGATATAGGAATCAAACCTTCTGCACCTATATAGAAAAAAAAGTTACGAAGAGCAAATCAACTACAGCGAAATAACCTTAATGGATAACCATATATATCCAGATGGTTTAGATGATCATCAGTAAGTAGTTCTATTCTGAACAAAGTTGGAGACATGTAAACCAATATGATCTATGGTTTATGGGTTTTCTAGTGGCTGCCTGGTCCAGTAATTATTTGAAGTTCATTGGATCTTAATAAGCTTGATCCATTGTTCACTTTTAGCAAATGGAGGTCCATTGACCTATCCCAAATAAGGGTTCTAGTTGTGTCTTTCATGCGGAAGAACGGTTGATCTTCTTTCACGACATCGACCATTGGATCACTCCATGCACTAATATCAAAGCACTTCAAACTACATTCATCCATCTACATAGATCTTGAAGTCATATTGCATAGGAAGGTGAATCCTTCTTTCACGAAAATCATACAACCTCTGTCCCCCAAATAATAGCCAAAGAGACATTTCGATTAGGTAAGAATCACCATTAGTGGTCCTGACTCATGATAGATGGTATATAAACCAAAATTGTGGCTCACTATATGGTTTGGCTCTCAGCATTATGGTTTGAACAGGTTCTTCGTGCCATCACCATGACCTAAGTAGGACTATTTTTGTGAATTCCTAGAACGGCAGAGCTTTATTAGGGAGGCTTTTGGGGAGAAAAAATAGGATCAAGTATTATGAGTTCATTTTCATTTTAGGACCCCTCTAAGCTAAGTTTGGATGCCTTCTGTTTGGGGAATCATCCACCATCCTTGTGTTTGCAAAAAGGCCAATTAAGTAGGGCTCGCCAGACAATTCCACTTCTCTTTTAAAGAATCTCCCAACTTCAAAAACCAAGAGGTATTTTCCAATTGTCTGATTTGAAAAATCTATTCCTTCTCCAAATATAAGATTTGGGGCTCGAATCTTGGTGATATTTTAATTTTTTCTATCATGTCTTCGAGCTTCTCTGAACCTTGGTGGGTCTAGATGTTGTAAAATTTATGCTAAAAGCTTATTGGGTGCACTCATTCATGTCTTCAATTTACTAGCTTTTTATTTCAGTATGATTAATTTGGTAGGATCACTATATTGCTTCTTGAAGAACCAACATTACATTAGCTATGGATACCTAAATAGGAATATGGTATCACCACTTTCAGCATAAATATATTGAATATGTCAGCAAGCAGAGTTTTTCTTCTTTTTCTTCTTCTTCTAAGAAGTTAGAGAAAGTAATTAAGATGCTTCCCCTATATATATATATATATATATTATGCATAGGAAATAGTATAAAATACTAGGCTCATTGGTGGCATCTATGAAATACAATACATCCTTACAATAAGGGAGAGTAGGCCTAGTATATATACTGCTTCTTTGATCTCATCTTCTTCTAAACCACTTAAATCCAAACTACCTTCTGGGTACAGTGCTGCCCAATCAGCATCGATTTTAACCTCATTAGCAATACCTAGTAATGAGGAGTAACAGCCAAGAAAAGCTTTGTGAATGTCATCATTATTACTAATTGACTCACCATTAATTATCCGTTAGTTCAGTGATCTGATTTTTATGCCATCTGTTAGAAGAACTAAGATGAAAATATTTGGTATTCCAGTCTCCATCTTTAATCCGTTACTTGCAGAACTGCTGATGCCAATAGATTTCTTTCTGAGTCAATATTAAAGTGAGTTGAGCTTTGACAGAGATTCGTTCTTCTTTTTCGGTGTTGGTTAGGACTCTATCCTCTTCTATTGTATTAAGGGTCCCAATACTATTAACTATCTTTTTTTATTCTGTGTTATGCTCTCCACTTAAGATTTGCTCTATTGAACAAGATTGGATCGAAGATAATGGAGTTTCAAGACAATATTCTTGCTTGCATCTAAATAACTTAAGAGTTAAAGACCACCCCTATTTTATCAGTTGGTCAAAATCTGATTGAAGATACCACATATTCTCAAAGTGAAATGGGATACGATAGTTCCTCTTAGCCCCAAATTGCAATCCCAGAGAAAGTAAGAGAGGGGTGTGGTCCGATGTTGGCCGAGGAAGGATTGGTTTGCATGCCAGAGGAAAAGTAGAATACCTGTCAACTAATACAAAACATCAATCCAACTTGGCCAAACTTGGTATATCGCAGAAGTTTGTTCCAATAAATTTTCTATTCGTTACACTGATCTCCAATAATTCAAGAGTATTTAGAAGGCTATTAAATCTCCTTGACTCAGAGAAACCGCTCGATGCACCCAGCCTATCTGTAGTAAATCTGGTAACATTAAAATCTCTTAGAATAATCCAGGGTCCCAATATGTTGTGTTTGATGTTCCTAAGTTCCTCATATAAAAGTGTTCTATCCATCTGATCATTCGAAACATATACATTGGTCAACATGCAACATAATCTAGAGTTTTTTAGAGCAAGGTGGGTGGTAATGGAGAAGTCATCCTTATGAATTGGGATACCCTCGACCAGTAATGAGTTCCAGCATGTCAACAGGCTACCTGAAGAGTCGATAGCATTGGAAACATGTCGTTGATCAAAAGATTGTCCACAAGCTGATCTGAGAAGTTGGATGTTAAATGTTCTAAGTTTGGTTTCCTGTAGGCATACCACCTCACTATTAGAGATTTTCATAGAATGCTTAATCATCTTTCTTTTTGATGCAAGGCTTATATATCTAACATTTTAGCATAGAACCATCATAAGAACATAGTTTCTACCACAGTGAACACATGCGAAGGAGAGGTCAGGGCTAACTTGAAGGCAAATTTATCTAGATGGTGCATTAAGAGACAACAAAAAAATGCCGAGGCATAGTTTTGGCAAGGAAACCACCTATTAAGTAGAATCTAGGTTTGTTAAGAGATTGCCAAAATGCATTCACCACCTCCAAATACACAAGCATCTATGGGTATATATCTTAGATATCAAAATGATCAGCAAAATGATCAAGAATACTATGGTAGGACAATCTTCAAAAATTATCACAAGAGTAGCCAAAAACATAAGTGTAATAAAGTAACTTCATAGCCAGTTGTATCTATCCAAGAAGGATCTGCTTCTTAGATCTATCCATTGATATCCAGCAAACTTATACCCTTCTTGCATCATTGAAGTTCTAATGCCTTTAGCTTTGCAATGGAAGACTCCAAGCCATCATTGGATAGGATGAGTCCAAGCCTCCTGCCAAGGTTAATGAGGTCCCCTAGTGTTAGGGTGTTGATAAATAGGATGTCCTCTTCTTTAAGATTAGGTTCTTCTAAGCTAAGCACTTTGAGCATTTTCTTACATAGCCTTGGGCTTCTTTTCACATCTTTTGAAGCTGGAGTATAAACTTTATCTGATGTAGGAGCTAGGAGATTGGATAGAATGTTGGTGAAGACCTCCAAAACAAGAATCATATCCAAGCTGTTGTATAATTGCTTTGCATCCTTGTTAGTGTTAGATGGCAGTGAAGGTGTAGTTTGTGGCTAGAACTAAAGGCTTCCCATGTAGTCAACCACACGTGCGATGCAAGAAGAGTTTGGAGATATTCAGTTTGAATTTGAATTTAGTTTCACATGATCAGACTGGAATAAGAAAGATAGTGACCCAATTGGTAGGTGTAGAGGGCAAGCCATGATAAGATATTGAAAAGCTTAGGTTGTAGACTGTAGGTTGGCGGCCGATTGTCAAAGTTTAAAATAGTTTTTTGAGACTGATAACTAGATGCTGCCCTATTCCTAGGGTTGCGCCTCTCTAGAGAGCTACTGTCAAAATGGGAGTGAGGTTGATGCCCATTACCATGGCAACAACGAGGACTAAAATAGCCAAACCAGATCTCCCAGTCACTATCCTCATGTTCTCCTTGACTATCTAAGGAAGAATTGCCACCGAAGTTTGATTCATGGGGAGAGAAAAAGTTCACAACCACCTTCACATTATAAACATAAGCTCCTAATATAACATCCACTAAATCCGGGATCCTAGCCAGGTCTTTACAAAAGATGCTAAGATCAAAACTTGAGATATCTTTCCATCGCATGCTGAAGCACGGCTTGCATGAAATGGGACACCAAACCTAGCAACAATGTTAGCAACTACTTCAGGATTCCAGCAAATCATAAGGAGATTAAGTAAACTAATACATAATTTATATCTAAGATTATGGTATAGGCGATTCCTAGTATAATCCCAATAGTTAACTACCAATGAGAATCCATCACCTTGAATGTGACCTAAGGCCATGAGCCTTTGGATGACATCATTCAAAGGACAAGAGACAAAGAATTCATCTTCTCTAGATAGCTTCCTCATTATCCAAGATCCTGAAACTCTAGCCTTATGTGTTAAGGTATTTTCCACATCATTGACCTTGATTGGTCATCCAAAAGACTGAACAAAAGTAGCTCTCCACTACTATAAAAATGATCTATGGCAGCGCATACTATGGTAGTGATTTTCGAAATCGCTGCTATAGATCCTACGGTAGTGATTTTCGTTAACCGCTATTATAGGTCAGGCCTATAGCAGCGATTTTTGTAACCGCTGCTATAGGTCCAATATATAGCAGTGGTTAATGAAAATCGTTGCCATAGGTCGGATCTATAATAGTGGTTAGTGAAATCGCTGCCATAAGTCGGACCTATAGTAGCGGTTAGTATGAACTGCTACTATAAGCTTATTTATGGCAGCGGTTAATTGTAATCGCTGTCATATATATATATTTTTAAAATATTATATAATTTTAAAATTTAATATTCATCTTTATCATTCATTATCTAAATAATTATCATTAGAGATAAAGAATTCATCCTCTCTAGATAGCTTCCTCATTATCTAAGATCCTGGAACTCTAGCCTTATGTGTTAAGGTATGTTCCACATCATTGACCTTGATTGGTCACCCTAAAGACTGAACAAAAGTAGCTCTGTTAAGGTAGGATGAGATGTCAACCATCTTGGTAGCGAAAGGTATGAACGCCTTTAATCAAAGTTCTTAATGAGGAGGTATTTCTAAGTTATTTTTTGTAGCTAGTTTCTAAGAGAGTTTAGTTTCTAGTGGAATAGCTTTAAAGAGGGGCTTAGTTAAGGACACATGTTATAATAGATAGTAGTAGAAGGAGAGACCCTACTGACCTAGTATGAGTATCCAAACTCGCGGCATCTAATGTTGAAAAATAAATTTGACTCTTACTATTCTATAAAGACAAATTTTAGGGTACCTTTTATGGATGTTCTTTTTAAATTCTACAGTAAATCTAGTCAAGTAATATGTGGTTGGAAAGCTCTTCGAGTCTAGTTTACAATGCTTTGAACAGTGTATGAATTAAAATTTTTTAGAGAAAGTTATGACTATTTTTATAAAATATGTTTGTGCTGATTGTCAAAATCGAGAAGTTGCGAGAATGAAGACTCTTTGATTTTTCTATTGTATTTATTACTAGAATTTAATGTGATTTTATGATTAGTTATTTTGCATCTTTCAATAGAGTCTAGAAAATTTATTAGAAGATTATATAATGTATTTTGTATCAAAAACTATGTTTGAGAGTTCAATTAATCAAAATATTACTTCTCCAACTTCTTCTCTTCTTGTATGAGTGAGTGAGTGTATCCATCACCTTTCAATAAAGTGGTATCAGACTTGAGTTATTGGAGAGGATGGCTTCAAAAGGTATATCATATTCCTTTCAATTTTCTTATCTCACTAAAGATAACTATGAGAATTGGGCAATTAGAACGAAGATAATTCTTAGCTCTCAAGAAGTATGGGAGATTATTAACCAAGGCTTTATTGTACCTGAAAATGAAGTGGAGTTGGGTCAAGCTCAAAAAGTAGCTTTACAAAAGGAAAGGAAGAAGGATCAAAGTGCTCTCACCCCTATCCATTAATGTTTGGATGATGACATATTCGAGAAGATGGCTAATGCAACTAATGCCAAGCAAGCACGAGAGATTCTTGTAACTTCTTTCAAGGGAGTGGATAAAGTGAAGAAAATTCATCTTCAAACTCTAAGTGCTGGGTTTGAGGGACTCCGGATGAAAGCCACCAAGACCATGTTGGATTATTTCTCACATGTCTTAGTAGTTGTGAATCACATGAAGAGATTTGGTGAAGATATTCAAGATATTCGTATTGTAGAGAAGATTCTTCGCTCGCTCAATTTAAAGTTTGAGCATATTGTTGTTGTCATTGAAGAGTCTAAGGATTTGGATGCCATGTCCATTGATCAATTAAATGGGTCTCTATATGCTTATGAAGAAAGGTTGAACAAAAGCAAGCAAGATGGCATGGAGCAAGTCTTACAAGCAAAGCTCTCTCTCAAAGCCAAAGAAGATGATCGTGACAAAGGTGCAAGGAGCCAACCCCATGGAAGAGGTCATGGTCGTGGTCATGGCCATAGCCATGAAAGAGGAAGAGATGAGCAAAACTCTTCTACCAAAGTCAAAATTCTTCTAGAGGTCGTGGTAGAGGAAGAGGTAGAGAAGCTATGGTGGGAGCAATGAAAAGAGACTTGACAAGTGTCATGTTAAGTACTATTCTTGCGGCAAAGTTGGGCACTTCTCTCGAAAGTATCATGGCAAAAAGATTGATAGAAAAACAAACCTAATAGAAAATAAAGAAGATATGGAGGAACCGGCCCTATTACTTGCTATTAAGGAAGAAGACAAAGTCAATAGAAGATATCTTGATAATGGTGCAAGTAATCACATGATTGGTGATAGAAAAAAATTTATTGAGTTAGATTGCAACTGCAGCGGCTATGTCACTTTTGGAGACTCTTCTAAGGTGGATATTAAAGGCAAAGATATTGTTTCAATTGAATTAAAAAATGATGGCCATAGGATGATTTTCGATGTGTACTTCATCCCAAAGTTAAAAAGTAATATCTTAAGTTTAGGGCAATTACTTGAAAAAGGTTATAAAGTTCTTATGGAAGGTCGTAATGTTTGGCTAAGAAATCAAGAAGCTAATCTTATTGCCAAAGTATCTATGACCAAGAATAGAATATTTTTGTTGAAATTACAAACAACTGAAGCCATTTGCTAGAAAACTTGTGTGGAAAATTCTTGACGACTTTAGCACATGAGATTTAGCCACTTGAATTTTGGCGAAATCAAAGACTTGGAAGAAAAGAAGATGGTGAAAGGTGTTCTAAAAATTGACCATCCGGATCAACTATGTGAAGCATATTTACTTGATAAGCATGCAAGAAAGAGCTTCCCCAAGTAAGTCACATCAAGAGCCACCAAGCCACTTCAGCTTGTTCATGCTGATGTATGTGATCCTATCAAACTTTTATCTCTTAGTAAAAAGGGATATTTTCTTCTTTTTATTGATGATTATAGCAGAAAAACTTTGCTGTATTTTTTGAAAATAAAATCAGATGCTTTTAAAGCATTCAAAACTTTCAAAGCTCTTATGGAGAAGAAGAGCGGCTATGAGATCAAGATCTTAGAATGGATCGAGGAGGTGAATTTACCTCCAATGAATTCAGAAAATTTTGTAAAGATCATGGCATTTGGCATCCTCTCACAGTCCCTAGAATAATACCACAACAAAATAGTATTGCCGAGAGGAAGAACCAAATAATTCTTAACATGGCAAGGTACATGCTTAAAAGTAAGAGCATGCCCAAGAAGTTTTAGGCTAAAGCGGTTTCATATGCCATTTATGTCTCTAATCGCTCTCTAACCAAAAGCTTAAAAAATGTCACTCCCTAAGAAGCTTGGAGTGGATGGAAGCCGAATGTGTCACACTTGCTGGTTTTTGGATCCATGGCTTATTCTCATGTGTCGAATCAAGGAAGGTCTAAACTTGTTGATCATAGTCAAAAGTTTGTCTTCATTGGCTATGATTCAAATTCAAAGGGGTATAAGTTGTTCAATCTAAGCATTAAAAAAATTATGATTAGTAGAGATGTTGAATTTAATGAAGAAGCTTTATAGGATTGGAGCAATTAAGAAGAGGAATCTTATGATTTCTTTCCTTATTTTGAAAAAGAGGTTCCTCAAGAGGCCCCTTAAGAAGTAGCAACTCCACCATCTTTACCATCTACATCTCAAAACTCAACAACTCCATTTTCATCATCTTCAAGTTCAAATGGACCACCTAGAAGATATAGAAACTTGGTTGATTTTTATAAAGAAACTTAAGAGATAAATGATGTGAATTTATTTTGTTTTTATGCTAATATTGTGCCTTTGAATTTTGAAAAAGCTAGAAAAGAGAAGAAGATTGCCCAAACGCCAACATTAGCATGCTTGATGTGAATGAGACATAGAACCTGGTTACACTACCCAAAGGCCAAAAAGTTATTGAAGTTAAATAGGTGTTTGAAGTAAAGAAGAATGCCCATGGAGAAATGGAGAGATACAAAGCAATGCTCGTAGCTAAGGGATACAAGCAAAAAGAAGGCATTGATTACAATAAAGTATTTGCACCTATTGCAAGATTAGAGATCATTAGATTGCTAATCTCTCTTGCAGCATGCAACTATTGGAAGATATACCAAATGGATATAAAATTGGTATTTCTCAATGGTTATCTTGAAGAAGTGGTATATATTGAGCAGTCCATGGGATATGTGGTGAGAGGATAAGAAGACAAGGTGATAAAATTGAAGAAGGCCTTATATGGATTGAAGCAAGAATCGAGAGCATGGAATAACCAGATTGGCAAATACTTCCATGAGCATAGCTTCACTAGATGCATGAATGAGTATGCTCTTTATATGATGAAGTAAGATGATGATTTCTTGTTTGTTTATATTTATTTAGATGATCTTATCTATATTAAAAATAATCCAAGCATGTTTGGAGAATTCAAGAAGGCTATAACATATAAGAATTTGATTTAACAAATATAGGCCTCATGTTTTATTATCTGGGCATTGAGGTTCATTAATTTGAAGATGGCATTTTCATCTCTCAAGAAGACTATACAAAGAAGGTATTCAAAAATTTTAACATGTTTGATTGCAAGCCCATAAGTATTCTCACGGAATATGGTATACAGCTATCTAAGAAGGAGCCAGGTGGATCCGACTTTATTCAAAAGTCTTGTAGAGAGTCTAAGGTATTTGACCTGTTCAAGATCGGATATTTTTTTTTTGTTATTGAACTTGTAAGTTCATAGAAAATTCCTCTAATTTCCACATGAAGGCAGCCAAGAGGATTCTTCATTATCTCAAAGGTACTCTTAATTATGGGTTATTTTATTTTTTATCTAAAGAATCAAAATTGATGGATTATTGTGATAGTGATTTTACCAGTGACATTGCACTACCGATTTTATATTTTTTCTTGAAAGAAAATGCAACTTCATGGTGTTCAAAGAAGCAATCAATTGTTACTCTCTCTACTTATGAATCTAAGTATGTTGCCGCGACTTTATATGTTTGTCATGCAATTTGGTTGAAGAGATTGCTGAAGGAACTTCATCAATTACAAGAAGAAGATATTAAGATTCTTATTGATTCAAGCTTTGACAAAGAATCATATTTTTCAGGATAGAAGAAAGAACATTGATACAATATTTCACTTCATCCGAGATTGCATTGCAAAGAATGAAGTGGAGATCAAATATGTGAAGACATTCGATCAAGTTGCTGATATTTTTACAAAGCCTCTTAGGTTTAATCATTTCTAGAAAATAAGAATGATGCTTGGAGTTCAAGACAAGCCAAGTTTAAGGGGGAGAAATATTAAAAAATAAACTTGGTTCTTACTATTTTGCAAAGATAGATTTTGGATTATGTTATATGGATATGTTCTCTTTAAATTCTATAGTAAATCTAGTCAAATAAGACGTTGTTGGAAAGCTCTTTGAGTCTAATTTCCAATGCTTAAATGATGCATGAATTAGAGTTTTCTAGAGGAAGTTATGACTATTTTTATGAAATATGTCTATGCTAATTATCAAAATCGAGAAGTTGCGGGAATAAAGACTCTTTGATTTCTCTGCTATATTTATTGCTAGAATTTGATGTGATTGTGTGATTAGTCATTTTGTATCTTTTAATAGCATCTAAAAATTTGATTAGAAGATTATATAATATATTTTGTATCAAGAATTATGTGTGAGAGTTTAATTAATCAAAGTATTACTTCTCCAACTTATTCTCTTCTTGTATGAGTGAGTGTGCCCATCACCTTCCACAATCTAAAGCATTTGAGTGGGTTCCTACACTCGTTCATAAAGTGATCTAAGTGTAATAACCTAGATTTTTTTAAAAAAATCTAAGGCCTAAAACCCCCGGCATGAATCTTAAAGCAATAAAAAAAAAAGAAAACAAAGAGATTGAGAGAAGACTCCATGATGGAGTCTTCTTCTTTTTGAATGAATTAGAGTTTGAAATCTTCTACTAGGGAGGAGTGAAACTCCTTTCCTTCAGCCCTATATTAAGGGAAGGATCTTTCCTCTCCTTGCCATCGAGATTCGAGACCCAGACCGATGGAAATCACTAAAAATTCTATGCGAGGGCCTTTCATCGTGTTCGTTGGAAATCATAATTGTACATCACTGAAAATGATTTTTAGATTAATCTTTTCTCTAGTTTCTTCAAACTTGAAAGCTTCGATTTTGGCTCGATAATCTTCGAAAAATTTAGATAATCCTATTTTTCTATGGCTAATCTTGGATTTTTCTACCACCTATTGCCATCATCAGTCATCAGACCTAGCTGGCTATTGCCACTGTGGCCTTCTCCTTTGGCTATAGCTATTGCCAGCAAGGAGGAGGACCTTCTTTGCCTTAAGAATAAGGGGACAAAGAGTCCCCTATTCGGTTAAGAAAAGAGAGGACGCAAGTCCTCTATTTTGCCATGCATGGAAGAAGAGAAAGAAAAAAAAAAGAAAGAAAAGAAAGAAAGGAAGAAAGAAAAAAAGAAAAGAAAAGAAAAAAAAGAAGAGAGAGAAAATTCGCTCCCTTCCCTCTCTCTCTCTCTCCCTTTTTTGACTTGTACTTTTCACTTTCTCTCTCTAAAAAGATTTTACTTTCTTCCTCTACTTTTTTTCTCTATAATTTTCTCTCATTAGATTGATTTTCTTCCTTCATTGATCTCTCTCTAGATATCTTTTGAACTAGTGGATGGTCCACATACCTAGGTAACCCAAATTAATTGGTTGACATTAGGAGGGTCCTAGACTACAATGTTTAGGTATTTATCCATAATTTCTCTGCATAAAATTTTTATGTTTAACCTTGATCATGTTGAGATGTGATTGACCACACATAAGATGTCAAGTGAAATACTTTGCCTCCAAATCTGTAGCTCCAGAGGATCATCGATTACTATACTGAGTCAATGACCAATAGAGGTAAGAATTTTTTACATGATCATCATTATATATGTTATTTTTATTATTAAATTTATATTATTGATTTTGCATAGTTGGATTTGTATTGATGAATTTGTTATGTTTGAGATATTATTATTTCTTGTATGATCTTTCAGTATGAGTATATTATATATTGATTATATATATATGTAATAATGATTGATGGTATATGACAGTTATCTTGATCATATTATAAATTATAATTGATATGATGAAATTAACAAGTAATAATCAGATGAAAATGATATGGTTTGGACTAGCCTTGTCATATAGAATAGCCTCCATACGGGTTTATGCATTGAAATATGATCCGAGAAAGATCATAATAATTTGATCCAAGAAAGATAACAGAAATTTGATCCACATAAAAGATCGTTGTATGATTTTGATTCATCCAAAGTCGAAAAGTTAAAGGTTAATAAACTAAAATTATGAAAAATAAATAAATATTAGTCTAGAGAGATTATTGTTGAATAAAATAATTTACTTGATGAAATGTGATGATCTATTTTTTGACTATGCACTTGATGTATGTTTGTGCCAGTGCTTTATGCTTATTGTTATTTTTAAATTATAATATTATACTAGTGTATTGTACGAAGATTCTTACTAGACTGTAAAGCTCACCACTTCTCTCGATTTTTTTCTTTTTCAGGGTTGCAGGATGCTCAAGGTTGGCTATGCTTTGGATTCATGGGTGAACAGATGAATCGGTAGAGTATCAATAATACTTGATTAGATGATTGAAGGAATTGATATTGTAACTGTGCAAGTTTTATCAGTTAAAATAAAATTAATTAGATTATTTTTATTTATAAATTTTGAGGTTATATTAGATTTTTAAAGTCTTGCATATTCATTAAGGTACTCTTGCCTTAAGGAGTGTGCGGCCATCACGTATTCAATTCTGATATTTGGTTCGAGGTATGACAGAATGGTATCAGAACTTAAATTTAAGATCATTAGAGACTATGAGTTAAGAAATATTTGAGCATAAAGTTATGATTACTAAGGATATGATAGAATAATATTTAAATTTAAGATTGTGATCAGAAGGGACATGGTAGACATAGCAGACATGATTCAAAGTTTGGATTTTAAATCAATGTGATAATAGAACTAATGAGTTATATCCTAGATTTCAATAAGTAGGATTTGACTTAAGTATGAGCTATTTTGACCATGGAATAAAGTTTGATATATTGATATATTATGTTGAGTATATTTGTTCAATTGTTATTTAAATGATTTAAAATTCTAAACTTGATATAATTGAAGATCATGATGGCTTTTCTAATTCTTGATGTTAATTATTTGATCATTATAATTTTGGAAGTTGTTTAGGGTATGGCCTACAGAAAAATTTTATTATATGAGTGATGATGGAAAATATATTTTATTGGTGGATTGAATTTGATTGTGAGAGCATGATATAAAAAATATTAAAATTTATGTTTATATCACTAAGGATTATGACAGTGGTGATTCATAGAATTTGGATGAATAATTTATATCTCAAATTATAATTTGAGGGATTGACAAATTTATGATCTGATTAGTTTGAAAGTAATTTAAAAAATATGAAAAATTTGATGGATTTAGATTAGAGTGTGCCATAGAAGCATAGTGGTTTAAATCAGTAAAATTTGATTGAAAATATTGATTCTAATATGAGAAGTATTTTGTAGAGGATTTGAATTTTTTTTTAATAAAAGGTAGGAGGTCAAGGATGAGATAGAAATTTAGTTCACCAAAGATTATTGACTTTGTTATATGCTAATTTCGAGAACGAAATTATTTGAAGAGGAAAAGAATGTAAT
Source organism: Cocos nucifera (assembly GCA_006176705.1). Taxonomy (NCBI): domain Eukaryota; kingdom Viridiplantae; phylum Streptophyta; class Magnoliopsida; order Arecales; family Arecaceae; genus Cocos; species Cocos nucifera. Next base: position 2,779,794 of record QRFJ01000009.1, read on the forward strand.
AATCTAGACTTTTTTTTAAAAAAATTAAGGCCTAAAATCTCTAGCATGAATTTTAAAACAAGAAAAAAAAAGAGATTGAGAGAAGACTCCATAATGGAGTCTTCTTCTTTTCGAATGACTCCCGATCGAAGTCTGAGAGGAGTAAAACTCCTCCCCTTCGACCCTATATTAAGGGAAGGATCTTCTCTCTCCTTGCCATCGAGATTCGAGATTCAGACCGACAAAAATCATTGAAAATTCTAGGCTAGGGCTTTTCATCATGTTCATTGAAAATCACAGTCGTGCATCGTCAGGAAAGCTAGGTAAACCTTAAGATTTTTAGGTTAATCTTTTCTCTAGTTTTCTCAAACTTGGAAGCCTTGATTTCAGCTTAATAATCTCCGAAAATTTTAGATAAAAGGATCTCCTATTTTTCTATGGCTAATCTTGGATTTTTTCATTGCCTGTTGCCATTGCCGATCACAAAACTCGATCGGCTATTGCCATTGTGGCCTTCTTCTCTAGCCACGGCTATTGCCAGTAGAGAGAAGGACCTTTCTTGCCTCGAGAATGAGGGGATAGAGAGTCCCTTGTTTCGTTAAGAAAAGAGAGGATGCAAGTTCTTTGTTTTGCCATGAAAGAAGAAGAAAAAAAAGAAAAAAAGAAAGAAAAGTGAATAAGGAAGAAAGAAAAAAAAAGAAAAGAAAAAAAGGAGAGAGAGAAAATTCTCTCACTTCCCTCTCTCTCCCTTCTCTTAGCTTGTACTTCCCACTTTCTCTCTAGAAAGATTTTACTTTCTCTCTCTATATTTTTCTCTCACTAGATTGATTTTCTCCCTTCATCGATCTCTTTCTAGATGTCTTCTAAACTAGTGGATGGTCCACATATGTAGGTAATCCAGATTAACTGGTTGATCCTAGAAAGGGTCCTAGACTATGATATTTAGGTGTTTATCCATAATTTTTCTACATATGATTTTTATGTTTAACCTTGATCATGTAGAGTTATAATTGTCTGCATAAGGTATCAAGCGGAACACTTTACTTCCAAGTCCATATATCTAGAGGATCATCGATTATTGTATTGAGTCAATGACCAATAGAAGTAAGAATTCATGTACTTAATCACCATCATATATGTTATTTTTACTATTAGATTTATATTATTGATTTTGTATAGTTGGATTTGTATTGATGGATTTGTTATATTTGAGATATTATTATTTCTTGTATGGTCTTTCAACATGAGTATATTATATGTTGATTATGTATATGTGTAACAACGATTGATGGTATGATTATATTGATATGATACACTTGTCTTGATCATATTATAAACTAAAATTGATATGATAAAATTAATAAATAATAATTAGATATAAATAATATGATTTGGACTAGCATCATCATGTGGAATAGCCTTCATGGGCTTACACGTGAAAATATGATCTGAGAAAAATCATGAAAAATATAATTAAAAAAAATCATGAAAATTTGATTCGAGAAAGATCATAGAAATTTGATTCGAATAAAAGATCATCGTATGATCTTGATTAGTCTAAAGTCAGAAAGATAAAGATTAACAAACTGAAATTATGAAAAATGAAAATAAGGTTCCAAGGCTGATCCAAGATGATTGCAAACTCACCATTGTTCTCACGCGAAAAAAAAAAATAGAAAGAAAAAAGAGGATATTAGATACATCTTTATGCAGAAAGGAAAAGAATTTGTAGATTCTTGTTTCAGAGAAAAGGATAGCTTTTTGTTTAACTTCAAATGAATCGATAAATAAATACGAAAATAAAAAAAATATATATATATATAATAAATGATAATTACAATATGGAATGTTACTCTATCCTGACCTAGCAAAGCTATACAGCTATATATATCTTGACACATTGAGGAACAACCAATTTTACATATATTCTGCACAAAAAAATCATGGATACTATACACCTACTTTTTAAAATTATATATCTTAAATCGGTTATCTGCATCAATGATAATGCGACTAGTCTAATGAACTCTTCTACATTATAAAAATTGAAATCAAGTCTTCTTCACTGATGACAAGCCCTCGGTTTTGCGTCTCTAGGTGCAAGAATGGTGTTGAGTGGTAACTTCCACAGCATGATGAGATCTCACGGATGCATCCATTGCAGCAATAGCATGCTCTGATCCTAAAATAATAGGTAGAGACTTCAATTAGTGATTTTGGAATCATTAGAAGACAAATGAAAATATAAGTTATCTTGCAAGAAACATGCACGTGTGGTCTAAATTTATTTCCAAGATGAATCATGCTTTGAAACTGCACCCAGTATACTTAGTTGCATTATATTCAAAATCAAGAATTAGTTTACGTGAATGAATGGAAAACAATCAGCTCTTCAATTTAACTACAAGCACGTCCTTTTGCACTGCAATACTTAGTTACATTATGCTCTTAAACTCAAAATCAAGAATGAGTTTAAGTGAATGGATGGACAATAATAAGCTCTTCAATTTAATCACATGCACGTCCTTTTGCAACCCCCCACACACGCCCCCTAAAAAAGAAAGAAAGAAGGACGCATGCCCACGGTAGGCGAGCATGGAAATTTTATTTGCAGATCAATTCTGACATGCTTTCTTAGAGCTTTTTATCATTTTTGACACCAAGATGCTTGATTTATTGTTTTGTTTGATTACCTTGTATTTTGGAAATTTAGCTAACCCTATTTTATATCATCTCAATATCTGTATTAATTAACAACAAGCACCCGCATACCTCGACTCCCCACGAAAAACTTTCAACCATACATCTAGTACTACAAACCGTTATTGTTAATTTCCTTTCTAAAATATCTAACAAAAATTAGAAAAGATAATATTACTTACGATGCTAAGGAGCTGCTCTAGATGATATGCATTATCATATATCCTTTGGTTTGATAATCCATGACATTCTGGTTCCATACCTAGAATGGAGTGAGAACCAAAGTATTAGTCCAATAGAAGATATCTTATTGTAATAATGCATTATTTGGGTGCTAATCAGAAAAGCCAAAAAATTCACAAACTTGGTCAAACATGCTACGGTGCAAAGACAATTCTCAAGTATACCACCTCCATGCACTTGCATGCAAGAGGAGCAACTTCAATTTTTTCATTCGTTAGTTTCTGCATAATACCTGCATTTAAAGAATGATTCAAGATAATAAATTGATATTGTACCAAAAAAAAGAAAACATTAAGATTGTAAGAACGGAAGTCTTCAAAATATGGAAAAACAATATGCCGGAACTATCTAAATAGGGTAATTAATGGGCTCTGGTCGAAACATCCAAAACCATAGATAGACAAGATTGGAACTACATGTAAAGAAAGCATAAGCTAGTGTGTTATTGATGTACATCAAGCAAAAAGGATAAAATATAGAGTAAAATGGTTTGCTTTTATCATGCATTTACTATATTCTTTAGGAACAAAATATCGGGGTACTTTAATTACTTATTGATTTACAAAGATAAGTTGGGATCATCCAATACGTTAATAAAGGTACGTCATCACAGTAAGTGGTTCAGAACTGATATGTATATCACTTTAACACTGTAATTGCCTGACAAACATCATTCAACTACTTCTCCAAGTTAGAATAAGTTTTTTTGCAGCTTGAATGTCATAATAATATTAAGCTTTTCTTTTCAAATTCAGATTCTTAATTGTAAATATGGGTACTAATTTAAGAATGAGTTTAGAAGTAAAATCAATAGAATCAACCGAGTTTAGATATAAATTTTTTATTATATTTTATAGAATTATTATTTAACATTTAATTGATGTAAGATCTTTTGGATATGAATTTTATAAGAGATTAAAGTTGATTTTGGTTAATTAAATTTTAAACTTAATTTATTATTAATTCTACTATAATACATTGACCTTTCAAAAAATTTAATCTTGCATGGAAGTCGATCTCACTAATCTCAACTTTATCACCATTAGCATGTAATGTTTAAACATTATAATTGATCTTATATAAAATTATATAGAAATAGAGATTTGTTAACCCAAGAATTGATTTTGATGATACCAAAATATTTAAGTACGTTGGATGCTAATAAGAACTTAAGAGTATGCTTATAGAAGAAATGCCTGAGGCTTATAGGTTGCACAACTAATCGAAAAGCCTTTCAAAACTAGTCAAGGAGAAGTTGCTCAATATGCTCAACAAAAGATAAAAGATAAGAGCCGACCATGATATGCAAGAGCCAGCTCTGGCACGTTCAAAATGGCAAAATTGCATTGTCCATCAAGAGTTGACTCCACTAGATGAGTTGACCCAATTAAAACAACAGTCAACTCATGATTGATCTTAGGATGCCAAATAGAGAGCTATTGAAAAAGATTTTTTGAATATTAGTCGACTTCAGAAATTCAAGAGTCAACTCTACTAGATGAGTTGACCCCATTAAAATAAGAGCCAACTCATGATTAGTCCTAGGGTGCAAGATAGAAAGCAACAAAAAATTTGGTTGGACATGAGCTAACTCTTAAAAACAAGAGTCGATCCCACTAGTTGATTTAATCTCATTAAAATAAGAGCCGACTCTTGATCGTATATATCTTAGGGTATAAGACAGAGAGTAGCAGAAGAGGTTTATCTGGACATGAGTTGACTCCTGAAAAATAAGAGTTGACCCTACTAAAATATAAGTCAACTCTGGAACAGTCTCAAGGTATAGATAAAGAGCTATGTAAAAACACTATGGAATATGAGCTGACTCTTGAAGAAGACGAGTTGACTCCTATAGATTATGAGTCAACTATTTTGAATTTTGATAACATAACAACTAGTTTTTCAAAAAATTTCTAATGGCTAAAAGATATATAACAGCTAATTTGAGCTATTCAACGATCTTATCACCTTCTCAAATCATTTTTGGACATATTCAAAGCTTGAAATTTAATTGAAAATATAGTTTTTTGGCAAAAAGAAAAGAGGTACTCAAGAAAAGAAGGAAGCATACTTAAAAAAGCATTCAAGTCCTACCAATTATTCAATTGAATTGAAAAGAGTTTGAAAGAATCAATTGAGTGACCAATTAGCTAGTGCACCTTCATCAAGTATTTATTCAAGCTTCTCTTAAACATTCAAGAAGAAAATTACTTTATCCAAGAAGATAACTGTTAGATATATGTGCCCTAGAAGTTAGAATTGACTAACATTTATAATACACTTATAGGGGTAAAATTATAATTTTGACTATAAATAATAAAATAGATTATTTTCTATCACATATGTGTATTTAGTGTCTGTGATACATCCCTTGAGTTAACAGTAATGATAATTCTTATTTTCAATAGTTGAAAATTTAAGACATGAATTTTCATTATTAACTCATAAAATGCTCCTGACCGTAGAATCATCATGAGGATGATGATTGATCCGAAAGGTTAGTGTACAATCGCTTCTTTATAATAGATGAGTCTTGAGTCTATGGTGTAGAGACATTATAGCGAGAGTATAGGTACTCGTTAGAGAACGAGGGCACTGAGCGTGACCACCTCGAGTAGTCATAAGAAAGTCTACCTTCTCATCGATGACTGACTTGAAGCTACAGTGGTGTGTCTGGTTCTTTGACCTGAGGTGCATCAGCAGTTCACTTTGAGGGTGTTATAGTTTGACTACACCATGACTCGGTCTCCTAGCCATTCGAAATCCTGAGATGTATGTTGGCTATAGCATGTTCATTGTAGAAATTGGATTGCACCAAGATGGAATCTATCTACCTCGGTAGAAGAGAAGCAGTCCTATGATGATCATGAGAATCATGTCCATAAGTCCATGGCCATGGCAAAGTGTGAAATATAGAAAGAGTTTCTATTAAGATTTTCATATTGAACTTGAATCGAATGATTAAATCATATGATAGAAATTAGGGTTTGACAAGTTTATCTTAATCCTAATCTGATCAGGGCTCAAGATAGAAGAACTTAATTACACAAGTAGCTGCACCAAGAGGTTCATTTTTAATTTTGATGGATTGCCACTATATACTACTTGGTATCACTGATGGATTTTGAGAGCAATTAGAATAATTTAGATGATCGATCATTCTACTTATCTGAATTAGAAGAATTTTGATCCATCGAAAGGAGTTTCGATGATGTTGATGATGGAGATCATGACATATCCCATTACCATACAGAACTGAATCTAATTAGATCACACAAATAAGAATTTAGATCTGCATATCATCAATTGGACAAATCAGTTCAATTGATTTGAATTAGATTCAATTAGATTCAAAAAAATCATGCTAGCACACGATTAAGCCTAATGTTCTCCTTCTATTATCATTAAAAGTTATCTCGACTGAGCCAAATAAGTTTGTGCTCACTCAAGTATCTTTACATGGTCTGACTGAAGCTTGTTCAGATCAGAAAAAGGTTATCTTAATTTATAAGATAAATTTGAGACAACACCTTCCATTTTTCGTCATCTGCTAATTTTTGTTCTTTGACTTTGGTCAAACATTGACCTCTGACCTTTGGACATCTGCCTATATGTCATGCACTTATTGGAGAGCAGATAGAAGCTTGTCCCCTCACTAAAATTTAGAAAGAAGAAGACGCATGCCTAGGATGGCGTGCGCCCATCTATAGGGACGTCTGGAGTTCCATACGGATGGAACTTCAGGTTGCTTCTTGGATTCAACTTAGGTGACCCTTACCTATAGACTTTGACCAGTCTTAGGCGCCATCTAAGGATAAATCTATGGGGCTCTCATCTGATTGAATCAGGTGATGTCATCCCACCAATCAGATTTAGATCTGATTGCATGAAACAGCATGATTGGTCGGGATGATGTGGCACTGCATGGCGCAGCAGGGTCTATAAATAAACCCTATCTGCACCACACTTTGATAGAGCTTTTTTCTAGCCATGCCCTAAGACTGCCCCTCTTCCTCCTCCATGCCACCTTCTGATCCTCTCTCTCCTCTCCATGCTCAAGAAAAGTTGGGCTTCAGATTAGTGCGATTCAGATAAAAAAAGGCTGACGAGAAAGGAAGAAGGCAACACTGCTGTAGAGACGACAAAAGATCTTCGAAAGAATTTTTGAAGTTCTTCTAAATCAGATCCAGATCTGATTTTTAGAGACGTGATAAAGAAAGAGAAGATCTTCAGATTCAGCCTAAGTGGATACTAGTAGAGGCTATGCGTTTGCATGGCTAGATCCAGAACCTCAGGCAATCAGCAGGATCATCAATGGATAATCAATTTACCAAGCATCAAGGTAACATTAATTTAGATTTAATTTAATTTATTTTTTTTTATTTATCAGATCATAAAATTAGATCTAAAAAATATTAGATCTGATTTGGATCTAAGAAAATTTTTTTGAAATATACCTCTTGATCCAATCAGATTTGAACGAACCTGACATGAAAAAATCTAATTTTTTTCAGCTAATATCAGAGTCAGGTTGCATAAAATTTATTTAGATCTAATTTAATATGATAAATTAGTGATTTTAGATATCACATGAGATGTGATTAGATATAAAATTATAAAATTAAAAAATTAAAATTAATTAATCTAGATCTAATATATATGAGATACATAACTAGACTAGAAATAGAATTATTCTATATGCAGTCTAGTATAATCATAATTTTTATTTAATTAATTATATTTTTAAGATTTATTTACTTATTATTTTTCAATCTTATAAATATTATAATCAAATTTAAAAATAAAAAATAAATTAAATTTAATTTGTTCATATGAGATATGATAGTTGCATGTTTAGACTAGTTGTAGAATAGTTCTACAAAAGGGTCTAGATTAAATTTTATTTGATGTGATCAAATTTAAATTTAATTTTTTAGATCATTATGAGATAATTTAGATTTAAAAAATATGCATGATATGATACATGAGATATATGCAAAATATATTTTAATTAGATCAATTTTTATATGAGATATATGCTTAGATCTAATTAGTTTTGTAGATTAGTTATATTTTTGATTAAAGCGTTCTCCTTGGCCATCCGATCATAAGAACAAAGTAAGATTTAAAGATCCTCTCCTCCCATCTGATGGGGTGTTCTTATGATGTGTAGGAGTGCTGCGTGTTCGTCCTTAATCAGAAATCAAGAACTTATTTTTTATAAAATTCTAGATCCTGAAATCCTAGGATCTTATTTACATATTTTATTTATGAACCCTAAACTTAATTAAGAATTAAGATTATGAAATATATTAGATCTAAAATTAAGAATTTTTAGATCTAAGACATGTCATAAAATTGGGTTCGACTTGGGTAGCTCAATTAGGTCTAAGCGGTTGATCAAACCGAATTAAGAGTTGGTTAGATAGGATCAATAGTGCTTAAATTGACCAGCCTAATAGGATTAAGTCTGGGTCAAGATCGAGTCACGTGAGTGATCGATCAAGCTAATACCTAATTAGGCTCAGTGGTTAGAGTCTAGATTGTAGGCTAACTCGATTGGTTCTGGCTCAATAATTTAGTGTCTAAGGTAAGTCTGGCAGACACGATCGACTGATTTTTAATTGAGAGCTACTCGACTCGAATACATTCTTGCCGAGTTAATAGCATATCCCTTCCATCGATTTCACTGATCTGGTCATATTTGTTGACTCAGTTCTGATCTAAGGTGGTCAATAATCTAAGCTAACACATGCCACTAAGTTAGTCATAATGGTTATAATTATGTCAAGTCTAGTTTAATGAGACCTAAATCAAATCTTTCTAAAAAAAGATTAAGTCTAAGGTCTTCCACCATTATAGATGTGTGGACCCTTCCTGGGATTGATTGTTCTCGGCTAGCCACAGTGGTTCAGTTGCACCGAAAAGATGCAATCATATCTATTAGGTATTGGATGCTACGAGCTGGAGGATTGATTGGGCTCAATATTTTGGATATGGTGAGAGACCCAATTAGGAATTCAATCTATGCAAATGGTGGATCTGACTTAACTAAGGAGTGGATCAATATTTCGGACATGGTGAGATTCATGAATTAGAAACCAAGTTTGGATGCATCATGATTAGAAAATTATTGAATAAGAGTTAAAAATAGTGAAAGCTAATTTATTTAAAAATAAAATTTTTAAATAAATTGGTTAAGTCTTAATTACAATATCTAACTAGAAACTTTGATTTTCTACAGGAAAATGTCTGCATCCAATCTACTAGCACGAATCCTGGACACCGATAGACTGATCGAATTAAATTTCAAGGATTGGCTCCGAAACTTCAAAATTATTTTAGATTCTGAAAAGTTAACTCATGTATTGGATCAAGATCCTTCCATCTTACCAGCTCATCCATCCACTGAATAGAGAGCATCTCTGGATAAGTGGACAGACGATGATAAAAAGGCCAAATACTACATGTTGGGCTCGATGTTTGATGAACTTCAGCGCCAACATGAAGATATCAAGACTGCTCACCAAATGTTGGCTTATCTATAGGAGATGTTTGGTGAACAGAGTCATGCAGCCAAGTATCAAGTCACTAAATGATTGTTCAAGGCTAAGATGCGTGATGGGCAGTCAGTCCAAGATCATTGTCTGATGATGATCAAGAATTTGGAAGAGCTTGAGAAGCTCGGAGTGAAGTTGGATTTAATCTGTAGAATGATATAATTCTACAATCTTTGACTGATGCATATGGACAGTTCATCATGAACTACCATATGCATAAACTTCAAAATTTTTTGGCCGAACTTATGAACATGCTGGTTACCACTAAGCTTTCCATAAAAGGTTCTAAAGGCTCAGTGCTTGCTATGGAGCGAACTTCTTCCAAGAGAAAATCTTTTAAAAAGAAGAAAAAGTCTATGAAAAAGCAAAAGATGGAAGGAGGAAAGAAGAAAAAGACAAAGCTGAAGAAGGTCGTAGACAAAGGAAAGTATTTCCATTGCAACAATAATGGCTATTGAAAGTGAAACTACCCTACATACCTGGCCATCCTGAAGAATAAGGAGGCAGGTTCTTCTGAAGGTATCCTCGTTATTGAGTCTAATCTTATGGTTTCTTCTGTATCCAGTTGGATACTTGACTCTGATTCTAGTGCTCATCTGTGCACTTCCATGTAGGATTTTGAGGATAGCAAGAGGCTAAGGGATGGCAAAATAATCCTATGCATTGAAAATGGAGCAGGAGTTACTTTTGTGGCCGTGGAAATATATCCTCTTCGACTTCCATCTGGTTTAGACTTAGTGTTAAAAGATTGTTATTATGTGCCTGTAGCAAGCAGAAATTTAATTTCTATTTCTTGCCTTATATTAGAATGCTATATAATTAGTTTTCTTAAGGACATTATAATATTCTTTATGAAAGAAATAAAATTATAAATGATTTCTTTATTAACGATCTTTATTTGTTACATGTTGATGTATCTATTTTTAATATCGAGCAAAATGTGAATATCATGAAATGATCTAGGGATAGTCTAAATGATAGGTATCTATGGCACCTAAGACTAGGTCATATAATAGAAGATAAGGTTAACAAATTAGAAAAAATTGGGCTATTGAGTCCATTGATTTTTGAGTCATATCCAATTTGTGAATCTTGTCTTCATGACAAAATGACTAAGCTTTCTTTTGTAGGACATGGAAAAAGGGCCACGGATTTTCTTATCCTAGTACATACTAATGTGTGCGGCTCATTTGATGTGCCGGCTAGAGGCAATTTTATCTACTTCATAACTTTTACCGATGATTTATCTAGGTATGGGTATGTGTATCTTATGAGACACAAGTTTGAAGCCTTTGAAAAATTCAAGAAATTCAGACATGAAGTAGAAAAGCAAACTAAAAAATTCATTAAGATTCTTCGATCAGATCGAGGAAATGAATATCTTAGTCAAAAATTCTTGGACTATCTCAAGAAAAATAGTATAATCCCCCAATGGACTCCACCTGAAACATCTCAACTCAACAAAAATTCAGAACGGAGGAACCAGACTCTATTAGATATGGTCCGATCCATGATGAGCTTTACAGACCTTTCTAATTTTTTTTGGAGATACTGTTTGTTAACTACAATGTACTTACTAAATAGGGTTCCTTCTAAAACCGTTTCCACCACACCGTATGAGATATGGCATGGTAAGAAACCAAGTCTGAGTCATTTCAGAATTTGAAATTGTCCGACTCATGTCAAAAGACAACAAGCGGACAAGTTAGACTTTAGGTCCTTCAGAGCTTGATTTATAGGATATTCTAAAGAGTCATTAGGATATTATTTTTACATTCTAGAACATCACAATATGATTATGAGTCGACATGCTATCTTTCTTAAAAAATAATTTATTCAAGATAGCGGTATTAAAAAGCAGATCAAGCTCGATGAAAAAGTCTCACAAGAGCAACGAGCTAAGGACTTCTATGAAATGTATCCTTAAGTACTTGAGAAGAACTAAGGATATGTTGTTGGTCTTTGGTAATGGAGAACTCCAAGTCCAGGGGTATACAGATTCAAATTTTATGTCCGATGTAGATGATCGAAAGTCAACATCTGGGTGTCTATTTTTGTGTAATGATGAGCTGTCAGTTGGAAGAGTTTCAAGCAGACAGTGATAGCAGATTCCACTATGGAGGCAAAATACATCACTGCATCAGAAGCTGCAAAGAAGGCATTTTGGTACAAGAAGTTTGTCGCAAAGATCGGAATGATGCCATCAGATGCCATTCCTCTGTACTGCGATAATAATGGTGCCATAGCCCTTACTAAGGAGCCAAGATCTCAACAAAAATCCAAGCACATCGAGCGGCAATACCATCTCATCCATAATTACCTCGAAAAAAAATATGTCGAGGTCAAGAGAGTCGACTCTGCAGACAATGCGGCGGACTTGCTTACAAAGCCATTGGGCCAACAGAACATCGGAGCCCACCTTGAGAAGATGGGACTTAGATTTGTAGCCAATTGACTTTAGGTCAAGTAGGAGTTTGTTAGATATATGTGCCCTAGAAGTCAGAATTGGCTGACACTTGTAATATATTTCTAGAGGCAAAATTATAATTTTGACTATAAATAATAAAATATATTATTTTCTATCACATATGTGTATTTAGTCTCGGTGATACATCTCTTGAGTTAATGATAATGATAATTCTTATTTTCAAGAGTTGAAAATTTAAGACAAAAATTTTTATTATTAACTCATAAAATGATCCTGACCGTAGGATCATCATGAGGATGATGATTGATCTAGAAGATTAGTGTATAATCACTTCTTTATAGTAGATGAGTTTTGAGTCTATGGTGTAGAGACATCAGAGCGAGAGTATAGGTACTCATTAGAAAATGAGGGCACTGAGCGTGACCATCTCGAGTAGTTATAAGAAAGTCTACCTTCTCGTCGATGACTGGCTCAAAGCTGCAATGGTGTGTCTGGTTCTTTGATCTGAGGTGCATCGGCAGTTCATCTTGAGGGTGTTATAGTTTGACTACACCATGACTCGGTCTTCGGTCTCCTAGCCATTCAAAATTCTAAGGTGTATGTTGGCTATAGCATATTCATTGTAGAAATTGGATTGCACCAAGATGGAATCTATCTACCTCGGTAGAAGAGAAGCAGTCCTATGATGATTATGAGAATCAAGTCTATAAGCCCATGGCCATGGCAAAGTGTAAAATATAGAAAGAGTTTCTATTAAGATTTTCACATCAAACTTGAATCGAATGATTAAATCATATGATAGAAATTAGGGTTTGACGAGTTCACCTTAACCCTAATCTGATCAGGGCTCAAGATAGAAGAACTTAATCACATATTTAGCTGCACTAAGAGGTTCATTCTTAGTTTTGATGGGTTACCACCATATACTGCTAGATGTCACCGATGAATTTTGGGAGCAATTAGAATGATTTAGATGATCGATCATTCTAGTTATCTGAATTAGAAGAATTCTGATCCATCGAAAGAAGTTTCGATGATATCGATGATGGAGATCATGACATATCCCATTACCATACAGAACTAAATCTAATTGGATCACACAAACAAGAATTTGGATCTGGATACCATCAATTGGATAAATTCAGTTCAACTGATTTGAGTTAGATTTAATTAGGTTCAAAAAAATCGTGCTAGCACACGATTGAGACTAACGTTCTTCTTCTATTATCATTAAAAATTATCTCAACTGAGATAAATATATTTATGCTCACTCAAGTACTTTTACCTGATCTGATTGGAGCTTGTTCAGATCAGAAAATGCTTGTCTTAATTTATGAGATAAATTTAAGATAATACCTATCATTTTTCGTCACCTGCTAATTCTTATCCTTTGACTTTGGTCAAACATTGACCTTTGACCCTTGGACATCTGCCCATATATCATGCACTTATTAGAGAGCAGATAGGGGCTTATCCCCTCACTGAAATTTGAAAAGGAGGGGGGGTGCATGCCTAGGATGGTGTGCGTCTATGGATAAGGATGCCTAGAGTCCCATACGGATGGAACTCTAGGTTGCTTCTTGGATTCAACTTAGGTGACCCTTACCTATAGACTTTGACCAGTCTTAGGCGCCATCTAAGGATGAATCTATGGGGCTCTCATCTGATTGGATCAGGTGATATCATTCCACCAATCAAATTTAGATCTGATTGCACGAAACAGCATGATTGGTCAGGATGATGTGGCACTGCATGGCGCAGTAGGGTCTGTAAATAAATCCTGTCTACGCCACACTTTGAAAGAGCTTTCTCCTAGCCACGCCCCAAGGCTATCCCTCTTTCTTCTCCATGCCACCTTTTGATCCTCTCTCTCCTCTCTATGCTCAAGGAAAGTTGGGCTTTAGATTAGTGCGATTCAGGTAAGAAAAGACTGATAAGAAAGGAAGAAGGCAGCACTGCTGCAAAGACGACAGCAGATTTTCGAAAGAAGTTTTGAAGATCCTCCAAATCAGATCCAGATCTAATTTTTGAAGACTTGATAAAAAAAAAAGTTCTCCAGATCCAGCTCGAGTGGATATCGGTAGAGATCAGATATTTGCGTGGCTAGATCTAGAACCTTAGGCAATCAGCAGGATCATCAATAGGCAATTGATTTATCCAGCATCAAGGTAACATTAATTTAGATTTAATTTAATTTAATTTCTTTTATTTATCAGATCATAAAATTAAATCTAAAAAATGTTAGATCTGATTTGGATCTAAGAAAAAATTTTTGAAATATGCCTCTTGATTCAATCAGATTTGAACGAACCTGACACGAAAAAATCTTATTTTTTTCTTCAACTGGTATCAGAGCTAGGTTGCATAAAATTTATTTAGATCTGATCTAATTTGATAAATTAGTAATTTTAGATATCATATGAGATATGATTAGATCTAAAATTAAAAAATTAAAAAATTAAAATTAATTAATCTAGATCTAATATATATGAGATACATAACTAGACTAAAAATAGAATTATTCTATATGCAGTCTAGTATAATCATAATTTTTATTTAATTAATTATATTTTTAAGATTTATTTATTTATTTTTTTAATCTTATAAATATTATAATTAGATTTAAAAATAAAAAATAAATTAAATTTAATTTATTCATATGAGATATGATAGTTGCATGTTTAGACTAGTTGTAGAATAGTACTACAAAAGGATCTAGATTAAATTTTATTTGATGAGATCAAATTTAAATTTAATTTTTTAGATGATTATGAGATAATTTAGATTTAAAAAATATGCATAATATGATATATGAGATGTATGCAAAATATGTTTTAATTAGATCAATTTTTATATGAGATATATGCTTAAATCTAATTAGTTTTGTAGATTAGTTATATTTTTGATTAAGGCATTCTCCTTGGCCGTCTAGACATAAGAACAAAGTAGCATTTAAAGATCCTCTCCTCCCATCCGATGGGGTGTTCTTATGATGTGTAGGGGTGCTGCGCATTCGTCCTTAATCAGAAATCAAGAACTTACTTCTACAAAATTCTAGATCCTAAAATCCTAGGATCTTATTTACATGTTTTGTTTATGAACCCTAAACTTAATTAAGAATTAAGATTATGAAATATATTAGATCTAAAATTAAAAAATTTTAGATCTAAGACATGTTCATAAAATTGGGTTCGGACTTGGGTAGCTTAATTAGGTCTAAGCGGTTGATCAAACCGAATCAAGAGTTGGTTAGATGGGATCAACAGTGCTTAAATTAACCAGCCTAATAGGATTAAGTCTGGGTCAAGATCGAGTCACATGAGTGATCGATCAAGCTAAGACCTAATTAGGCTCAGTGGTTAGAGTCTAGATTATAGGCTACCTTGATTAGTTCTGGCTCAATAATTTAGTGTCTAAGGTAAGTCTGGCAGATACGATCGACTGATTTTTAATTGAAAGCTATTCGACTCGAATACGTTCTTGCCGAGTTAATGGCATATCCCTTCCACCGATCTCACTTACTTGGTCATGTTTGTTAACTCAGTTCTGATCTGAGGTGATCAATAATCTAAGCTAACCCATGCCACTAGGTTAGTCATAATGGTTATGACTATGTCAAGTCTAGTTTAATGAAACCTAAATCAAATCTTCCTAAGAAAAGATTAAGTCTAAGGTCTTCCACCATTATAGATGTGCGGATCCTTCTCGAGGTTGATTATTCTCGACTGATCATAGTGGTTCAGTTGCATTGAAAAGATGTAACCATGTCTATTAGGCATTAGATGCTATGGGCTGGAGGATGGATTGGGCTTAATATTTTGGATACAATGAGAGATCCAATTAGGAATCCAATCTGTGCAAATGGTGGGTCTGACTTAACTAAGGAGTGGATCAATATTTCAGATATGATGTAATTCATGAATTAGAGATCAAATTTGGGTGCATCTTGATTAGAGAATCATTGAATAAGAGTTGTTCACTCATTGGCTAATCCATCACCAATAACTATTAGGTGAGGTGATGAGTCAATTGATGGGATCGCACCATCCACTAGAAATCATTAATCATGAAGATTTTTGCATCTCTATAGAGGAAGTGTAGGAATCCAAGAAAATAGTGAAAGCTAATTTATTTCAAAATAAAATTTTTAAATAAATTGGTTAAGTCTTAATTATAATATCTAACTAGAAACTTTAACTCTCTATAGAAAAATATCTGCATCCAACCCACTAGCACGAATCCTGGACACCCATAGACTGATCAGATCAAATTTCAAGGATTGACTTTAGAACTTTAAAATTATTTTGGATTCCAAAAAGTTAATTCATGTATTGGACTAAGACCCTCCCACCTTACCAGTTCGTCCATCCGTTGAACAGAGAGCATCTCTGGATAAGTAGACAGACGATGATAACAAGGTCAGATACTACATGTTGGGCTCGATGTCTGATGAACTTCGGTGACAACATGAAGATATCATGATATTTCATCAAATGTTGGCTCACCTACAGGAGATGTTTGATGAACAGAATCGCACAGTCAAGTATCAAGTCACTAAATAATTGTTTAAGGCTAAAATGCGTGATGGGCAGTCAGTCCAAGATCATTATCTGATGATGATCAAGGACTTGGAAGAGCTTTAGAAGCACGGAGTGAAGTTGGACTTATATCTGCAGAATGATATAATTCTGCAATCTTTGACTGATATGTATGGGCAATTCATCATGAACTACCATATGCATAAACTTCAAAATTTTTTGACCGAATTTATGAACATGCTGGTTACCGCTGAGCTTTCCATAAAAGGTTCTAAAGGCTCAGTGCTTGCTATGGAGTGGATTTCTTCTAAGTGAAAATCTTTTGAAAAGAAAAATAAGTCTGCGAAAAAGCAAAAAATGGAAGGAGGAAAGAAAAAAAGGCAGACCTAAAGAATGCTGTAGATAAAGGAAAGTGTTTCCATTGCAACAATAATGGCCACTGAAAGCGGAACTGTCCTACATACTTGGCCACTTGAAGAATAAGGAGGCAGGTCCTTCTGGAGGTATGTTTGTTATTAAGTCTAATCTTACGATTTCTTCTGCATCCAGTTGGATGCTTGACTTTGGTTCTAGTGCTCATTCGTGCACTTTCATGCAGGATCTTGAGGATAGTAGAAGGCTGAGGGATGGCAAAATGATCCTACGCATTGAAAATGGAGCAAAAATTACTGCCGTGGTCGTGGAAACATACCCTCTTCAACTACCATCTGGTTTAGACTTAGTATTAAAAGACTGTTATTATGTGTCTGCAGCAAGTAGAAATTTGATTTCTATTTCTTGCCTTGTATTAGAATGCTATGTAATTAATTTTCTTAAGGACCATTGTAATATTCTTTATGAAAAAAATAAAATTATAAATGATTTTCTTATTAACAGTCTTTATCAGTTACATATTGATGTATCTATTTTTAATATCGAGCAAAATGTGAATACCATGAAATGACCTAGGGATAGTCCAAATGATAGATATGTATGGCACCTAAGACTAGGTCATATAGTAGAAGATAGGGTTAACAAATTGAAGAAAATTGGGCTATTGAGTCCATTGTTGACTTTCGAGTCATATCCAATTTATGAATCTTGTCTTCATGGCAAAATGACTAAGCTTTCTTTTGTAGGACATGGGAAAAGGGCCACGGATCTTCTTGCCCTAGTACATACTGATGTGTGCGGCCCATTTGATGTGCCAGCTAGAGGCAACTTTGTCTACTTCATAATCTTTATCAATGATTTATCTAGGTATGGATATGTGTATCTTATGAGATACAAGTCTGAAGCCTTTGAAAAGTTTAAGGAATTCAGACATGAAGTAGAAAAGCAAACTGAAAAACCCATTAAGGTTCTTCGATCAGATTGAGGAGGTGAATATCTTAGTCGAAAATTTTTGGATTATCTCAAGAAAAAAGACATAATCTCTCAATGGACTCCACCTAAAATACCTCAACTCAACAGAATTTCAGAACGAAAGAATCAGACTCTATTAGATATGGTCCGATCTATGATGAGCTTCACAAATCTCCTTGATTTTCTTTGGAAATATTGTTTATTAACTGTAATGTACTTACTGAATAAGGTTCCTTCTAAAATCGTTCCTACCACACCGTATGAGATATGGCATGGTAAGAAACTAAGTCTGAGTCATCTCAGAATTTGGAGTTGTCCGGCTCATGTCAAAAGACAACAAATGGACAAGTTAGACTTTAGGTCCTTCAGAGCTTGATTTATAGGATATCCTAAAGAGTCATTAGGATATTATTTCTACATTCCAGAAGATCACAATGTGATTGTGAGTCGACATGCCATCTTTCTTGAAAAATAGTTTATTCAAGATAGCGGCATTGGAAAGCAGATCAAGCTCGATGGAGAAAGTCTCACAAGAGCAACGAGCTAAGGACCAAATGGAACCAAATCAGGTTAAGCCAATCCATTCACTACCTCCTCCACCTCATAGATCGAAAAGAGTTTTCGTCCTCCTGAGAGATACTTAGGTACTATTTCAGAGGAAAGTAGAGAAAATATTCCTCGTAGGTAATGGGATTCATGGTGATGATCCCAAAACCTATAACGAGGCGATATTGGATATCGACTCCGAGAAATGGTTAGAGGTAATGAAGTCAGAAATTGACTCGATGCACTCAAACCAAGTCTGGACCTTGGTAGATCCACCAGAAGGTATAGTACCTATTGGGTGTAAATGGATCTACAAGAGAAAGATTGGTGCAGATGGAAATGTGGAGACATTCAAAGCTAGATTAGTGGCAAAAGGTTATAGTCAATGCGTAAAGGCATTGACTATCAGGATACCTTTTCATCAGTAGCTATGCTAAAATTCATCCGCACATTGCTTGCTGTTGCAGCCTATTTCGATTATGAAATATGGCAAATGGATGTGAAAATGATATTCTTAAATGGATATCTTGAGGAAGATATCTATATGGAACAGCCGCTAGGTTTCACATCTAGTGATGATGATCATAAGGTATGCAAGCTGCAAAGGTCCATATATGGACTTAAGCAAGCATCTCAGAGCTGGAATACTCGTTTTAATGATGTGATCAAATTATTTGATTTCATCAAGAACAAGGAGGAGCCATGTGTCTTCAAAAAGGTCAGTGGGAGCACTGTTGTCTTCCTCGTATTGTACGTGGATGACATCCTCCTTATTGAGAATGATATTCCCATGTTGACCATAGTTAAAATATGGTTATCTAAAGAATTCTCCATGAAAGACCTAGGAGAAGCATCCTTTATTCTAGGAATTAAGGTCTATAGAGATAGACCAAATAGGATGCTAGGACTTTCACAGAAGATGTACATAGAGAAAGTGCTAAAGAGGTTTAGCATGGAAAACTCTAAGAGGGGTTTGGTACCCTTCAGACATGGCATTCATCTTTCCAAGAAGATGTGCCCTAGCACACCTGAGGAAATAGAATGCATGAGCAAGATCCCTTATGCTTCAGCAATAGGGAGCCTCATGTATGCCATGTTATGTACACGACCTGATATAGCCCATGCTGTGAGTGTCACGAGCAGATATCAGTCGAATCCAGGTGATGAACACTGGACTTCTATGAAATGTATCCTTAAGTACTTGAGAAGAACTAAGGATATGTTATGTTGGTCTTTGGTAATGGAGAACTCCAAGTCCAAGGGTATACAGACTTCGAATTTTATGTCCGATGTAGATGATCGAAAGTCGACATCTGGGAGTCTTGTTTGTTATGCAATGGTGGAGCTGTCAGTTGGAAGAAGTTTCAAGCAGACAGTGATAGCAGATTCCATCATGGAAGCAAAATATATTGCGCTGTCAGAAGCTGTAAAGGAGGCATTCTGGTACAAAAAGTTTATCGCAGAGATTGGAGTGATGCCATCAGTTGTCATTCCTCTGTACTGCGATAATAATGGTGCCATAGCCCTTGCTAAGGAGCCGAGGTCTCATCAGAAATTCAAGCACATCGAGCGGCGATACCATCTCATCCACGATTACCTCGAGAAGGAATACGTCGAGGTCAAGAGAGTCGACTCCGCAGATAATGCGGCGGACCCGCTTACAAAGCCGTTGGGCCAATAGAAGATCGAAGTCGACCTTAAGAAGATGGAACTTAGATTTATAGCCAATTGGCTTTAGGTCAAGTGAGAGTTTGTTAGATATATGTGCCCTAGAAGTCAGAATTGACTGACACTTGTTATACATTTCTAGGGGTAAAATTATAATTTTGACTATAAATAATAAAATAGATTATTTTCTATCACATATGTATATTTAGTGTCTATGATAAATACCTTGAGTTAATGGTAATGATAATTCTTATTTTCAAGAGTTGAAAATTTAAGATAGAAATTTTTATTATTAACTCATAAAATGCTTCTGACCGTAGGATCATCATGAGGATGATGATTGATCTAGAAGATTGATGTACAATCACTTCTTTATAGTAGATGAGTCTTGAGTCTACGGTGTAAAGACACTAGAGTGAGAGTACAGATACTTGTTAGAGAATGAGGACACTGAGCGTGACCACCTCGAGTAGTCATAAGGAGTCTACCTTCTCATCGATGACTGACTCAAAGCTGTAGTGGTATGTCTGATTCTTTAACCTGAGGTGCATCGATAGTTTACCTTGAGGGTGTTATAGTTAGACTACACCATGACTCGATCTCCTAGCCATTCGAAATCTTGAGCTATATATTGGCTATAGCATGTTCATTGTAGGAATTGGATTGCACCAAGATAGAATCTATCTACCTCGATAGAAGAGGAGCAGCCCTATGATGATCATAAGAATCAAGTCCATAAGCCCATGGCCATGGCAGAGTGTGAAATATAGAAAGAGTTTCTATTAAGATTTTCACATCGGACTTGAATCGAATGATCAAATTCCTGCTAGCTGCAGGCACATAATAACAGTCTTTCAAAACTAAGTCTAAACCAGATGATAATCGAAGAGGATATATTTCCACCATCACTGCAGCAACTCTTGCTCCATTATCGATGCGTAGGATCATGTCTCCATCCCTCAGCCTCCTGCTATCCTCAAGATCCTACATGAAAGTGCACAGATGAGCACTAGAACCAGAGTCAAGCACCCAACTGGATGCAGAAGAAACTGTAAGGTTAGACTCAATAACGAGCATACCTCCAGAAGGACCTTCCTTCTTATTCTTCAGGGTGGCCAGGTAAGTAGGGCAGTTCCGCTTCTAATGGCCGTCGCTGTTGTAATGAAAATACTTTCCTTTGGCAGTGGCTTTCATCTTCGGCTCTGCCTTCTTTTTCTTTGCTCCTTCCACCTTCTGCTTTTTCACAGACTTTTTTTTCTTTTCATAAGACTTTTTTTTGGAAGAAGTCCATTCCATAGCAAGAACTGAGCCTTTAGAATCTTTCATAGAAAGCTCAGCGGTGACCAGCATATTCATTAATTCAGCTAAGGAATTTTGAAGTTTATGCATGTGGTAATTCATGATGAATTGCACATATGCATCAGTCAAGGATTGCAGAATAATATCATTCTGTAGATCCAAGTCTAACTTCACACCGAGCTTCTCAAGCTCTTCCATGTCCTTGATCATCATCAGACAGTGATCTTGGACTGATTGCCCATCACGCATCTTAGCCTTAAAAAGTCATTTCATGACTTGATACTTAGCTGTGCGGCTCTGTTCACCAAACATCTCTTATAAGTGAGCCAACATTTGGCGAACAGTCCCGATATCTTCATGTTGGCGCTGGAGCTCATCAAACATCAAGCCCAACATGTAATATCTGGTCTTATTATCTTCATCTATCCATTATTTCAGAGATGCTCTCTATTCAGTGGATAGACGAGCTGGTAAGGTGGGAGGATCCTGATCCAATACATGGGTTAACTTCTCAAAACTCAAAATAATTTTATAGTTTCTTAGCCAATCTTTATAATTAGGTCTGGTCAGTCTATGTGTGTCCAGGATACGTGCCAATGGGTTGGACATAGATATTTTCCTATAGAGAGTCAAAGATTCTAGTTAGATACTGTAATTATGACTTGACCAATTTATTTAAAAATTTTATTTTTAAATAAATTAGCTCTCACTATTTTCTCAGATCCCTACACTCCCTCTGTAGAGATGCAAAAATCTTCATGATTAATGATTTTTAGTGGGTGGTGCGGTCTCACCAACTGACTCATCACTCACCTAACAGTTATTGGTGATGGGTTAGCCAATGAGTGAACAACTCTTGTTCAATGATTCTCTAATCATAGTGCACCCAAACTTGATCTCTAATTCATGAATCTCACCGTATCCAAAATATTGATCCACTCCTTAGTTAAGTCAGACCCACCATTTGCACAGACTGAATTCCTAATTGAGTCTCTCACCGTATTCAAAATATTGAGCCCAACTCATCCTCCAGCCCATAGCATCCAATGCCTAATAGACATGGTTGCATCTTCCTGATGCAACTGAGCCACTATATCCAGTCGAGAACAATCAACCTCTAAAAGGGCCCGCACATCTACAATGGTGGAAGACCTCAGACTTAATCTTTTCTTAGGGAGAATTGATTCAGGTCTCATTAAACTAGACTTGTCATAGTCATAACAATTATGACTAACCTAGTGGCATGGGTTAGCTCGGATTATTGACCACCTCAAATCAGAACTGGGTTAACAGATATGGCCAGATAAGTGAGACCGATGGAAGGGATATGCCATTAACTCGTACAAGAATGCATTCAGGTCGAGTAGCTCTCCAATTAAAAATCAGTCGATCGTATGTGCCAAACTTACCTTAGACACCAAATTGTTGAGCCAGAACCAATTGGGTTAGCCTACAATCCAGACTCTAACCTCTGAGCCTAATTAGGTCTTGCTTGATCGTGACTCGATCTTGACCCAGACTTAATCCTATTAGGCTGGTCAATTTAAGCATTGTTGATCCCATCTAACCAACTCTTGATTCGGTTTGATCAACCGCTTAGACCTAATTGAGCTACCCAAGCCCGAACCCAGTATTATGAATATGTCTTAGATCTAAAATTCTCAATTTTAGATCCTAATTAATATTCCATAATCTTAATTCTTAATTAAGTAGGGTTCATAAATAAAATATGCACAATAAATCCTAGGATTTCAGGATCTAGGGTTTTGCAGAAAGTAAGTTTTGGATTTCTGATTAAGGACGAACGCAGCACCCCTACACATCATAAGAACACCCCATCGGATGGGAAGGAGAGGGCCTTTAAACCCTTCTTCATTCTTATGATCCGGACGGCCAAGAGGAACGCCTTAATCAGGAACATGTAATACTACAAAATAGTTTTAGATCTATATCATATATCTCATATACAAATTAGATCTAATCATGGCATATTTTGCATACATCTCATGTATCGAATCATGCATATTTTTAGATCTAAATTATCTCATAATAATCTAAAAAATTAGATTTAAATTGATCTTATCAAAATAAACTCTAATCTAGACAGCTATGTAGAACTATTCTACAACTAGTCTAGACATGCATCAATCATATCTCATATGATGTTTAAAATTAAATAATTTTTATTTTACTATTTTTTAGATATTATTATAATAATTATAATATCAAAAAATAGTAAATAAATAGATCTAAAATATAATTTAATCAAATTAAATTAAAAACATGCAAGACTATTCTATAGAACTATTCTATTTTAGAACTAGTCATGCATATTTTCTAATCTTAGATCCAAATCATTTAATTTTAATTTTTTCTGATTTCAGATCTGATCACATCTCATGTGACATCTGAAATCACTTATTTTCTTAATTAGAATAAATTTAAAATTAGATCTAAATACTTTTAGAACCTTGGCTCTGATACCAGTTGAAGGAAAATTCTGATTTTTTGGATCAGGTTCGTTCAGATCTGATCGGATCAAAAGATATATTTCAAAAAAAAATTTCTTTGATTCAGATCAGATCTGAGATATTTTAGATCTAATTTTTATTATTTTAGTAATTAAAATAAATTTAGATAAATTAAATTAAATTTAATTTATCTTAAAGTGGGTAATCCTATTATCCGTTGATGATCCTATAAGCAGCGAAAGATTTTGGATCTAGCCACGCAAGTGCCTGGCCTCTATCGGTATCCACTCAGACTGGATCTAGAGATTCTCTTCTTTTCTATCATATCTCTAAAAATCAGATCTGGATCTGATCTGAAGGATCTTTAAAATTTTTTTCGAAGATCAGCAGTTATCCTTTGCAGCAGCACAGCCTTCTAGCTTTCAGTCGCCTTTCTCTCATCTAGATTGCACCAACCAAGAACCCAAAATACTTTTGAATGTAGAGAGGAGAGGAAGAAGATGTTTTGGCATGGAGGAGGAGAGGAGAGGCAGCCTTGGGGCATGGAAATCTTAATTAATTTTTCAATTGCTCTTTGAGTTAGGCGCAGGGTCTTATTTATAGACTAAGCATGATCCAACTCCTCTTCTTCCCAACCAATCATAATCCTTTGTGAAATCAGATCTAAATCTGATTGGTGAGAATAGAGTCCCTTGGATTTCTCCTTAGATGGCGCCTAAGATCAGTCAAACTTGATTCTTAGGAGAACTCTAATCGAAATCCAAAAAGAAGATGGAGTTCCTGTCCAATAGGGACTCCTGGGTGCCTCTAGATTGGGCACACGCTAAGGGTGGCGTGCGCCCTCCTCCTTGCTAGGTTCTAATAGGAGGACAGGCCTCCACCAACTCTCCAATAGGTGCGTGACATGTGAACAGAAGTCAAAGTGTTAACGATCAATGTTTGACCAGTCAAAGGTCAACTTTTGACCAAAGTCAAAGGACGAAAAATGGTAGGTAACCAAAAATGGTAGGTATTGTCTTACAAAATAAGACCATCTTTTTCTAACCTAGACAAGCTCCAGTCAGATCAAGTGAAGGCCTCTGAATGAGCACAAACTTCTTTGACTCAGTCAGGACAACTATTTATGATAGTAAAAGAAGAACGTTAGGTTCAATCGAGTGCTAGCTCGATTTTCTTGAACCTAATTGAATCTCATTCAGATCAATTAAATTAGATTAGTTCAATTGATGATCACCAGATTCAAATTCTTATTTGTGTGATCCAGTTAGATTCAGTTCTATATGGTAATGAGATATATCATGATCTCTATCATCGACATCATCGAAACTACTTTCGATGGATCAGAACTCTTCTGATTCGAATAGCTAGAATGATCGATCATCTAAATCATTCTAATTGCTTCCCAAAATCCATCAGTGACACCTAGCAGTATATGGTGGCAACCCATCAGAGCTGAATGCGAACCTCTTGGTGCAGCTACCTGTGTGATTAAGTTCTTCTATCTTGAGCCCCGATCAGATTAGGGTTAAGGTAAACTCGTCAAACCCTAGTCTCTGTCATATGATGTAATCATTCGATTTAAGTTCGATGTGAAAATCTAAATAGAAACTCTTTCTATTATTTCACTCTGCCATGGCCATGGATTTCTGAACTTGATTCTCATGATCATCATAGGGCTGCTCCTCTACCACCGAGGTAGATAGATTCTATCTTGATGCTATCCAGTTCCTATAATGAACATGCTATAGCCAACATACACCTCAGGGTTCCGTGGCTAGGAGATTGAGTTATGGTGTAGTCAAACTATAACACCCTTAAGGTGAACTACCAATGCATCTCAGGTCAAAGAACCAGACACACCACTGCAGCATCGAGTCAGTCATTGATGAGAAGATTGACTTCCTAATGACTACTCGAGGTGGTCATGCTCAGTGCCCTCGTTCTCTAATGAGTACCTATACTCTCGCTCCGGTATCTCCACACCGTAGACTCAAGACTCATCTACTAAAGAAAAATGATTGTACACCAACCTTTCAGATCAATCACCATCCTCATGATGATCCTATGGTCGGAAGCATTTTATGAGTTAATAATAATTATTCATGTCTTAAATTTTCAACTCTTGAAAATATGAATTATCATTACCATTAACTCAAAGGATATATCACAGACACTAAATACATATATGTGATAGAAAATAACCCATTTTATTGATTTTAGTCAAAATTATAATTTTATCCTTAGAAGTGTATTACAAGTGTCAGCCAATTCTGACTTTTAGGATACATATATCTAACAATGTTCTCCTTCTATTATCATTAAAAGTTATCTCGACTGAGCCAAATATATTTGTGCTCACTCAAGTACCTTTATCTGATCTAACTGGAGCTTGTCCAGATCAGAAAATGGTTATCTTAATTTATGAGATAAATTTGAGACAACACCTGTCATTTTTCATCATCTGCTAATTCTTGTCCTTTGACTTTGGTCAAACGTTGACCTTTGACCCTTGGACATCTGCCTATGTGTCATGCACTTATTGGAGAGCAGATACCCCTCACTAAAATTTGGAAAGAAGGAGGCACACGCCTAGGATGGTGTGCGCCTATGGATAGGGACCCCTGGAGTCCCATACGGATGGAACTCCAGGTTGCTTCTTGGATTCAACTTAGGTGACCCTTACCTATAGACTTTGACCAGTCTTAGGTGCCATCTAAGGATAAATCTATGGGGCTCTCATCTGATTGGATTAGGTGATGTCATCCCATCAATCAGATTTAGATCTGATTGCATGAAATAGCATGATTGGTCCGGATGATGTGGCACTGCATGGCGCAGCAAGGTCTATAAATAAATCCTATCTGCACCACACTTTGATAGAGCTTTCTCCTAGCCATGCCCCAGGGCTGCCCCTCTTCCTCCTCCATGCCATCTTCTGATCCTCTCTTTTCTCTCCACGCTCAAGAAAAGTTGGGCTTTAGATTAGTGCGATTCAGATAAGAAAAGGCTGACGAGAAAGAAAGAAGGCATCACTACTGCAGAGATGATAGCAGATTTTCGAAAGAAGTTTCAAAGATCCTCCAAATTAAATCTAGATCTGATTTTTGAAGACATGATAAAGAAGGAGAAGATCTCTAGTTTCAGCCTGAGTGGATAGCGGTAGAGGTCAGGCGTTTGCATGGCTAGATCCAGAACCTCAGATAATCAGCAAGATCATCAACGGGCAATCGATTTACCCAGCATCAAGATAACATTAATTTAGATTTAATTTAATTTAATTTTCTTATTTTTTAGATCATAAAATTAGATCTGAAAAATGTCAGATCTGATTTGGATCTAAGAAAAAAATTTTGAAATATGCCTCTCAATCCAATCAGATTTGAACGAACCTGATACGAGAAAATCTGATTTTTTCTTTAATAACTACATTGACTTTCTTATACCATAAAAAGTTTTAATTTCTTAAACTCAAAATTATTATTCTTTGCACACTTATGTTTGTAACAAGTTTCTTAGATGTAGAAACTTGGAGATTTGGATTGATCCAAGCCTGCAATTGGATAGTTATATTTAACTAAGTCAAGAGATCTTAGTTAAGAAGATCAATTAATGATTTATGATCTTAATTAAAATATTCATATTATAATCAGGAGATTATAATTATAACCAAGATATTATAGTAAAATTCTCAAGTGGTATTATTTAAGGGAACATAGATGCTAGGGATTCCATCAAACCATTATAAATTTTTTGTATTTGTGATTGCGTAACTGTTGCCTTTAAGTTCTACTACTTTTGTTATGTTACTGCTTACACTTCACAAGCACCCATTTATCTTGATAGTTACTGCACATACCTATTTTAAATTATAGATTTTTAAAAGATCCAATTTACCTCCTTCTTAGATTGCTATATATCTAAGCAATAAGACTGAATAAAAGATAAATAGTAGAAAAAAATTCTCCAAACCTTTAAATGATTAGCTAAAATTCTCAGATTTCTTATTTCATATAGAGTAAATGCCGCCAAATTATCATCCAGAAGATATATCCAAGCTCATGATAACTCATCAATCTTCCATTCATGACCATATCCAGTTGCACCTAGTTGCAGGATATGAAAATCATGTCTGGCATTGTGTTCTCCATAGCCCTGCTTCACATGCAAAAACCAAAGTCAGATAAGTAGTAGCAATTAAGTTTCAAAAACCTAAGACATTTCCCATAAATAAAATAAATATAGTGAGAAAAATACTAAAAAAAAGCATAACTGAAGCTTCGAGGCCTAGCAAGGCTTAACTTTTAAGCGAGTTCTTGCAGAAGAGTATTGAACATAAATAGGTAAAAATGTGCCATACTCACCAAACATTTATCCTACAAAAGAAAAGAACAAGGAGAAAATTATAACAGATGATGTTAACACCATACATGTTGGATCTTGACCAATGAAATTCTTTCAAATATATTCAAAGCTTCTTGATCAGTCAAGTGATTAAAATTGGAACAAATGTAGGAGGGAACTTATTGATTAAGCACATAGCAGGAAAATATCCTAGCCAAGATAAAGCACATATGGATTATGTAGGCAAGATTAGGGGAATAAAGACTTGTTGATCAGTTAATGAAAGGGGACATATGGATTGAGCACATAACAGGCAAACATCGGATCAACAAAAAAGCAAGTATGGATTATGTAGTTCTTGAAGCCATCAAAATCAAAAAAAAAAAAAAATTCAAAATGGTAAGAAGATCAACTTCATTAATTCTCTGGCATAGTTTAATTTTTGAAGAATATCATTCATCGTTGCATTGTTCTATTAAGTCCACCTTATTCTCAGTAAATCTAAGAAGACAAAAACATAAAAAAGAGAATATCCAACAATGGGCGGAAGCAAAAGAAGACATGCCTGGATCAATAGAAAGTGAATTCCATCATGTTTCTTGGGATGAATTAGATTATAATAAGAAATAAGGAGAGAAAGGAAGAGATTTCTCACCGTCGAACTCTTTATGGGACAGCCCAAGGTTAAAGTCTCTTCACAAGTCTCCAAGAACTATTTCGATTCTCTTCTCCCATGCCATGTTATCCCTCTTAAATCTCAAAGATGGAAAGCTGAATTAAGAGGACCGCTTGTTTTCTTTCTTATGTATAGATGTTACTTATAAGCTTATCTAAATTTGGTCTCACACTCCAACTTAGACTAGAACTAACTACATAGGTTAGCTTTGCTTCTTTTGTTTCTAATGCATAGACGTTTACTCATAAGCTTCTAAATTCGGTCTCACACTTTGGCTAGGACTATAACTAGTTGTATAGGTTAAATTGAGTAACACACCGATAGCAATAAAACCCAGAAGGTGGGGTTTTAGGTTGGGGGCCTATTTTGAATGTGGAGAAATCGGCCATTTTTGATGAGAGTGTATGAATGCTCTTATTTTCTTTATGGTGATATAGGACATTTCTCTCGCATCTGCAAACAGACAAAAGTGGGAAGAAGATTATGGATGAGGGAGATATCAGCAATGGTGGTAGACCTGAGAAGATATTAGTCTTTCTATCAATGGAGGATCACATTATTTATCGCTATGGCAAACTAGGGAATGCTGGTGTTGTTCAAGCTTTTCCTTCAAAGATTGGGGTGAGACCACCTGGGTCTTTGAGCATTCACCAAGCTCTTAAAAGGTTTCATCCCATCTTTGATTGGGATCCAATCAAAATGGAGTTTAACACGTATCTGATACTCTTCCCATCTAGAGCCATCTTATTAATAGCTTATCGTAAAGGCATATAGAGAGATAGACCATTCACCTTCTTCACCATGCCTTGGTCCTATAGAGATGAAGCAATTCCCCACAGTCTAACTATTAAAGTCAATTTGGAGCTCTTTGCCTCTACATCCTTGGAACGTAGACACTGTTGGAAGAAATGATCTCCAATTTCTACCAGCTGGAGAGGATCTCTCGTCACACCCTGGGTGGAAGAAACTTATACATATTTGAGGTCTCTACCTATTGTGAGAAGATAAATAATATCTCTAGCTTAGTACTTACAACTCTAGATGATGCAACATATAGAGTGCATATTAACATTTGAAATACCATCTTTGGTATACCAATCCTTTCTGATATCTTCCCCAAATACGACTGGCAAGAGGATTGGGCTCCTCATGCCTCTATATTCTCCTCTAACAACTCTTCAAATAGTCCATCCTCTTCTAAAATGGACACAAACAACTTAAATGATCAAGAGAACTTGCCAAATGCCTATAGGGTAAATGTTAGTGGAGATCCTTCTCCATCCCATCAAAGAGTCTCTACTCCCATGGAGTCTCCTTTTTTGGTGGATCACGCAGCCCCTGGGTTTGTTTCCTTTCAAGTTTATCTTAAAAAATGTATCCTAAAATCAATCATCTAAGTTGTAGATAATTAAAATCAGTACATAAATTATTAAATAATAATAGTTATTTGGCTTATTCATCATAAAAGTTCTTTCTTCTTTAAATAAACTCCTAAATTATGATGAAATCCTTAGGACCACACTAAATCAATAAAGAATGATTTATTGAATGATTCTTAAATAGTTTACAATCAAATGATAAGTTATTAAAAAGGATAATAACTTATCGAGTGTAGATCGCTATATGCCATATGCATTGATTGTCCTCGTAACCAAATAGTGTGAAGACATTGGTATGGCATCCAGATGGGATGTAGGAGTACATCTACACTGAATGTGACTAATGTAGCACTCTAGTATCAAGAGTAGCTAGCTAAGACCAATAGATATAAGTGTCCCTCCAATCTGAGATCATCACGATGACTTGCAAGCAACTCACTATACTTTGATGCTGGACTACCTGTATTTTTAATATAGGTTTGAAAGATTTTTAGGTATAGTCTAGTACTTGTAGAGTCAATGTGTGAGTCAAGATGGGATTGACCACTTTTGATTAACTTCAGAAAGAGAATATCTTGCTATATTTTAATTTAGCAAAATCTAGGCCTGAGTAATCCTCGTGAGGAGTCACAGGATTTACAAAATTTTGAAACATAATATAAATGACTTGTATGAGTATTGATAGTTTATTCAAAGTTATCTTAAGCATTATTGATCAAATGGATGAATTATATGGTAACCATAGGCTAGGATTCTAAGAATGTTATTTTGCATACATTCGACCTATCCAGACATCGAATACCATTGAAAGATGATCATTTTGATTGATACAGAAATTAATTTTTATACTACTGACTTAAGTTCAAGCCTATGAGGTCATACACATTAGAGATTGTAATCTGATCAAATGGTTGATTAATGATTTAGAATCGTTCTAATGTTAAACAATCAAAACGATTGATGTTTGACCTAATGCAAGTATTGCAAGATGATCGATTAGCAATTGGATTGCTAATTATCTTAATTTGATTAAGCAATTGGACTGAGATCAAGTTTAATTAAATTAAATTAAATTAGAATTAGTTTTAATTTAATTAGATTAAGTCCAATTAATTTATCGGATAAGCTAATTGCAAAAAAAAATAAGTCCCAGTTCAATTAGGACTTATGTGCACCTAATTTTTAATTTGATTAAAAATTAAACTAGATTTAAATTGGATTAAATCTAATTTAATTAGGATCTTAATTAAATTAGGATTACTTATTAATTAGGTAGACTCAAAACTATTTTGAATTAGGTTTAAAAGATCTTGACTTAGTCAAAATAGGAGAGTCCCAGTTAGACTAGGACTCTTCCCTTTTTCCTTACACCATTAAGAGACTCCACACCCCCTTGAAATATTCCATGCCTAAGAATGATTTTCCATGCATCTTAATCTAAAGAATTTGAATCAATTTTGAATTGGTCAAGGTTTGGAAAGTAGTCATGAATTGGTTTTCTTTTTGAAAGAATCCCATGTCTCTAAAACTCTTCTTCCTTATGCGCCCACTTATTTTTCATGCATCCTATATTTTTCCCACCCCTTTCTCTCTTTCTTTTGTGCATTATTTGCTGGGGTTCACACCTATTTTTTAAGAGGAGGCATCCAAGAATTGGACTCCCTCTAAAAGACTCCATAGATTCCTTCTAAGACTAGGACTTTGACCTAATCTTGGTCTTTTGGTGTGGTGCCTCCTATTTTGAAGGAGGAGGATGTAAATAATCCTTGGTATTCCATGAACAAACTAGAGAAAAGAGGAAGGGAGGCGTGGGAAGAAGTGGTGCCAATATTGTTGGAGGAAATGTTTCATTAAGATATCAAATGTTGATTGTCTTGTAGAGACCAATGTAAGAGAGAAGATTGTCTTCTCTTTGGAGTTTTATTTCAAGTTTCTTTCTTTCTCTTTTTGTGTGGATTTTTCTATGAGAGAAATCTGAGAGAGAGAGGGATAGGGCATGGAAGCTGGATGCTCCAATTGTTGGGGCATCAGGATCTCTTTTGGATATGATTTGATCATATCCTGATGAGAGGAAAAAGAAGAGAAGATGGTCTTCTCTTAGGATTCTTCTAAGAAAATTGTTTTCTCAATTTTTGTATGATTTTTCTTTGAGAAAAATTAAATTATAAGAGATCTAGAATATAAAAAAAATTCTAGAAGAGAAGGTCTCCTCTTGTCCTGACATGGAGATGTCTTTAGAACATCAATGGTTAATGTCCTGAAAGAAAAGATGTCTCTTCTCTTAGAATTTTTTCTCAAGTTTTTATTTTTGATTTTTGGAAGATCTAAGAGTTATATTTTTTTCTTAATTCTTCTCATATTTTTCATCTCTTAGAGTATCTAAGAGATCCGAAGAATATTTTTTTAATTAACCATCAGGAGGGATCTACGAAAAGCTAGTACTTTGAGCGAATCTTCATTCGATGAAACTCCAATTTGTGTTGTAGCTTCATGTGGACCATCTATAGAGGTCGAATGCACTGTGCAGCTCCAAGAAATAAAGAATGATATTGATTTTCAGTGATGGAGTTTTCAATCTGTGCAAAGGTATAAGATTTGATTTTATATCTGGCCTAGATACGATCTAGAATTTTTCTAAAATTATTCTAGATTTAGTTATTAATTTGATTAATACCAATCATGCTTGATTTATTTGCATATTTATGTTTGCATCATGACATCTCATATATCCTAGATGTAAGGTTTAGTGATTAGATCACATACATAGTTAGATTAAATTATTTAATCTATGCCTTCTGCTGCTTATAAATTCAAAAAATTTTGAAATATATGTGTAAAATCCTATATATTTTTCAATAGTGGTATCAGAGCATCTAAGTTTTTTTATGGCATGATCATATTTTGTATTAAAATAAATCTAAAAATAAAATTATGAAGATCGTACATACTGATCATAAGGTTATATTATTGTAAGGTTAACCTCTTACAATGAAAAAATTATCTTTATATGTACCGATCTATAAATTGAATCATGAATTAGTTAGATTAGATCTAAATAAATTTATGATTTATTTTTTTAATTTTAAATCTAAAATAAATAGATGTTAGATCTATTTTAGATTATTTAGCTTAGATCTAAATAATATCGAATCATACATATTGATTATAAGATTGTCCTATTATAAGGTTTATCTCTTACGGTAGAGAGATTATCCTATTATGTACTTTCTAAATCATAAATAAATTAAAAAAGATCTAAAATAATTTATAATTTATTTTTAGATTTTAAATCTAAAATTAAATAATTTATAATTTGATTTTGATCATTTAGATGAGATCTATATGATGTGTTTCATGTTTTGGTCTACATCCTCTTAATGCATATGTTGATATGTAATTTTATTTTTTGAATCTAGTTTGCATATGTATGACATATATGTTTTATAAAATTTAAACTGCAAACCTACTTTATGCAAAATCCTATATTCAAAATTTTAGGACATGATCAAAATATTGAAATAAATCAGATCTAAAATCATAAATTAAATTTGATTCAATATAAAATGTTTACAAACTTGAAAATATTTCAAATGATGAAATCAGAAATCAATTCTAATGTTCCAAATCCAAATTAATAAGTATTGAACTTAATTGAGAATTAAGTGATTATTTAGAATCTAGGTTTGTGATTTAAAGATCCTAAGATAATTTCATAAAATACGAGTTAAAGGATAATGGATTAGCTTTGATCAAGTCATTAACTGGATTAGACTTAGGATTAGATTAAATATGGATAAAGTTAAGAAATTGATCAAACCTAATTAATAGTTAATTAGGATTAGATCATATCTTTTCTATAAATCAATTCAATAGTTGTAGTTAATCAAAGTCCATACATCTAATAAATAGATATTGATCGTTACTCAGTGGTCGAGCTTGAGTCTTTAGGCAGACCAAATCAAAATCGATAAATCGATTGGTGTCTAAGATAAGTCTGGCATTTTCAGATCGATGGTTTTTAGTTGGCAGCCCACTTACCTGACCATTTTTGATGGTGTCTAAGACAAGCCCTGATAGATCCTTCCACTGATCTTACTTACCTGACCAATATGGTTAATCAGCTTTTAATTAAGTTATTCATTGATTCATGCTAACCCATGTCATATAGATAAATCAATAAGACTGATCTAGGTGCCCATGGATTGAAATTGATCCTAGTCCTCATCAAAGGCTTGAGAAGTCAGTGAGAGGATTTAACTTGATGAAATTAGTAGGAGTAGTAATTTGGTCCATATCCTCTCTATCCTCAAATTACTAATAATTTAAATTTTCTAAAATTATTAGGTCCTTAAAATGATAAAGTTATAGGAATAATTGAGTCATAGCCTTCCATTAAGTTAGATAATAATGGGTTCATTAACTCAATAATCATTAGTGGCCCATAGGTCTGGTGCTTATTGACTAATGAAATTATCATTCATAATATGATAACTTGAAAGTGTCTCTCTAATGGTGGTTAGATTAACTAACCATAGTTGGGCTTAATTATTTGTTGATTAGATATACTAAGTATGGTCATATTAATGGTTGAACCTAACCAGATCCTTGTAGTGGAAGTTCTAACCTACTGATTAAATTTTTAGGATAAAATTAAATTACTAAAAATTATTTTAAAAAATAATTGATTAAAAAACCTATTCGTAGATGCACATGGGTTGATCAATCTTAGTCGAGCTTGTGTGCAGTCTATGTGGATTCTAGTATCTACTAGAGAATTAAAGTTATTCTTCGAATTGAAGGTAGAGACTATCAATTCATACAAAATAGTAGAAGAATCTTTAGACTAAAGTTTAAGTCTTTAGACTTAAAATAATTCATATATAATAGGTCTATGTTCTCTTTTCTTCAGATTAAGGCTAAATCCTAATTGCTCCTATCACTATTAAATAGTGATGACTTATGGGACCTAACTTCGATAATCAGTATCGAAAGTTGAATTTGATTCAGCAATATGAAGGGGTTTATGCTGGGGCTTGCAAGTCCAGTCAAAACAAAAGATCTAAGACTAACCAGATTCAGGTAAATTACTTCTACTATAAGAAGTAGTACCATAGAAAGAAGAATTGTCTTAATTTTTTTGACCCCAACAGGCTGAATAAGAGAAAGAAGCAAAGTATTACTCATTAAGGATGTTATATGATAACACCTTAAAATTTTTTTATTAGTGATTCTACAACCTAGGTATTGGATACCGGTAGTCTTATGCAATTCGTTGCAAGAACTTCAAGTAAGTAGAATATTTAAAAATGATGAGAGATTTTTGAATGTTAGGGATAGAAGTCCTATTTCGATCCTAGCTTTAAGAATCATCAAGCTAATTTTTAATACAAATATTGTCATTTAGAGTGACTGTCACTATTGTCCATCGTCTATAATGAATATGATCTTTGATGGCCTCTTGGCCAAAGATTATCATTATTTATTAATAAAAGAAGATTATTAAAATATCGTAATGAATGGTGTTACAATAATACATGGATAATAAATAAATAATATTTAATATTTACACATTCTGTTAAGTATAATGTACACATCTAATAAATATTCAAGTTAGATAATGTTAAGAATATTGATATTTCATTAAAATTATAGATGACCTATCTAGATATGGGTATGTCTAGTTTGAATCATTTAAAATATTCAAATGATTCAATATTAAAATAAAAAAATAAACTAAAAAAGATATTAGAACTCTTCGATCAGATCAAGGAGGCAAATACTTAATGTTGGGGATAAATCTCGCTCCTGCCGAAGCCCGGCCCGACGCTCAGCCCAATGTAACTAGTAGCCGCTGAAGAGCTGTAGCGCCAGGCGCCAGGCCGAGCCCCTACCACGGTCGAACTGCCTAGAGGCTGAACTCTCCTGCACCAAGGTCCGGGCCGAACTGCCTAGAGGCCGAACTCCCCTGCACCAAGGTCCGGGCCGAACTACCTAGCTGCCGAACTCCCCAGCCCCAGGCTCCGGGCCGAACTCCCAGCGGCCGAACTTCTTCCAGCAGGCCGAACTGGTCAGCTTCCGAGCTTTTTTCGGACTCCCAGCGTCGAGACCAAACTTCCTGGGCGGCCGAACTCTTTCGGACTCCCCACGGCCGAACTCCTTCGGACCGACTCCAAGCGGTCGAGCTTCAATGAAGTCCCCTCAGCAGTCGTCACTCGGTCGAACTCCGCAGCGGTCGCCCTCATCGAACTTCGGCCGATCGAGCTCCTACCGAATTCTCAAGTGTCCAAGCCTCAGCCAAAGTCCGACAGCCGGTCGAACCTCCAAACGGTCGAGCTTCGGATTCTCAGCAGCCGAACTCTTCAGCGGACAAGCCTTAGCTGCATACCTCCAGCCAGACGTCTATGGGAGCCGAACTCCCTCCTATCTTCTTCTTCAGGAGCCCGAACTCCTCCAAAATGGGCACACGAAGGCCTTCAACCCTTCATTCGGCAAGCTCTGCAACCGCCGCAGGCGATAGCGACCCACTGTCAGGCGGCGATGGCTGTCACCCTCAATCCGCCGACTCAGGCGGCGATGGCTGTCACCCTCAATCCGCCGCACACGGCACCAGTGAGACTGACTCCGCCGAACCTCGAGCGGCCCGCCAGCACGCGGCTGCAGTTGTCACCATCAAGCTCCACTATATAAAGGACCCTCCCGACACGCTAAGGCTAAGCTCTCTGAACTCTCGACTCTCTAAGCTCTCCTCCACATCTCTAAGCTTCGGAACTCATTCCGAGCACTCCATTACTGTTGGCCGGAAACTAACTTGACCGTCGGAGGGTCCTGCCGGAGCCACCACCCCACCGGTTCCGGACGGGACTTCGTTTTGCAGGTCCCCGGCGGCGCTCAGTGGCCACGATTTCGGCGACCTCCGACGGCGACGGATTTCTGCACCAACACTTAACCAATGAGTTTTTGACATATCTAAGAGAGAATAGGATTCTCTCATAGTAGACTTTCTTCAGAACATAGTGTATTGGAAAAAAGAAATCAAACATGTTAGACATGATTCAATCCATGATGGAATTTACTAGTCTACCTATTTTAGGGTTATTCTCTTGAGACTACTTGTTTTACTCTAAAATATATTTCAAGTAAATCTGTCACAAAGGCTCCATATGAGATATGAATCAAACATAGGCCTAGACTCTCTCACCTTTGGATTTGGCGTTGATCGGCCTATATTAAAGGCTTGCACATAAATAAACTTGGATCCTAGTTCATAGGTGTTTAAGGGTTATTAGTTCTACCATGCTGAAGAACATAAGATGTTCATCAGTGTTAAGGCATTTTTTTTGAAAAAGAAGTTTCATAGTGAAGGAACTAATACTTGTCAAGTTAAACTTGAGAAAGTTCGATCGATAGAGTAACTGATTCAATCTATTAAATCTATAGAATCGAATTTCATTAGATCAAACTCGAAGCCAATTAATTTGACGTCTTTAAGAAAATTCGGTAGAGTACTACATTAACTGGATGGATACTTTGGTATCTAGGTCCGAGATGACAATCTTGTTAAGCTAGATGAGAACAACAAGGATCCGATCATCTATA
This sequence comes from Cocos nucifera, assembly GCA_006176705.1. NCBI lineage: Eukaryota > Viridiplantae > Streptophyta > Magnoliopsida > Arecales > Arecaceae > Cocos > Cocos nucifera. The sequence continues at coordinate 2,817,562 of QRFJ01000009.1, forward strand.
TGGATGCTATGTAGAAGGTCTAACTTTAAAAAGTGGCTTAGAGCCATCAAATTCAAATTAGAGTCCATGGAAATCAGTAGTGTATAGACACTAGTTGATTCACCTGAAGGTATAAAATCCATTAGATGTGAATGAATTTTCAAAGGATCTAAGTAGCGCAGATGGGAAGGTAGAGAACTATAAAGCCCATTTGGCTATTATCTGAGAGTTGAAACATACATTTTGAACATATATTTTTGTTATGAATAAAGAGAAACCCTGCATTTGAGAGTGGAAAAAAGTTCTATAGTGTTATTTCTTATGCTATCTATGGATGACATTCTCTTAATCAAAAATGGCATTCCAGTATTATAAGAAATAAAAGTTTAGCTATCATCTTATTTCTCCATATTCAAGATCAGACATGGTATATTTACTAGAAGTAATGAGTAGATACCAGTCTGATCCAAGTAAAAATCACTAGAAGATTGTATAGACAATCCTTAAGTATTTGAGAAATAAGAAAATTTAGTGACTCAAATATGGGCGTACTGATTTAAAACCTGTAAATGTTTTGATTCTAGTTTTTAGTCAGATAAAGATAACAACAAGATAGTGTTGGATCATGAATTTATCCTAATTAGAGGAGCAATTTGCTAGAAAAGTTCCAAGCAGAAAATTATAGCCTATTCTATTAGTGATGTAGAGTACATCGTGACATCTAATGCTACCATGTAGGCTGTGTAGTTGCTAAGGTTCATTATCAGGTTGGAAGAGGCATCCTTTAACAATGGTCCAATCCTATCATAGCAATGGAGCCATAGCTCGAGCTAAAGAATCAAAGATGCACCATAGAAATAGCATACTCTGTATTACTATCATCCTAGATTTTAGATCTGGATGACGTCGACTTTTAAAAGATTGATAAAAAAGGAGAACTTGACCGATCCATTTGCTTAAGCCTTAGAACTAAAGTGTTCTACAAACTCAAGTGAAAGATAGGATATTTAATATTATTCTAATTGGCTTTTTAGTCCAAGTGAGAGTTGTTAGAAAATATATCCTAAAGCCAATTATCTAAGTTGTAGATGATTGAAATTGATATATAAATTATTAAATAATAATAGTAATTTAGCTTATTCATCATAAAAGTTTTATCTTTTTTAAATAAATTTTTAAATTATGATGAAGTTCTTAGAACTATACTCAATCGATAAAAGAGAATTTATTGGATGGTTCTTAAATACTTTATGATCAAATGATAAGTTATTAACAAGAACGATAACTTATCGAGTGTAGATCGCTATATGTCATATGTGTTGGTTGTCCTCATAACCAAATGGTATGGAGACATTGGTATGGCATCCAGGTGGGATGTAGGAGTATATTTATACTAAACGTGATTAATGTAGTACTCTAGTGTCAAGGCTAGCTAAGGCCAATGGATATAAGTATCCCTCCGACCTGAGATCACTATAATAACTTGAAAGCAACTTACTATACTTTGGTGCTGGACTACTTACATTTCTAATATAGGTTTGAAAGATTTTTAGGTATAGTCAAGTACTTATAGAGTTAGTGTGTGAGTCAAAATGGGATTGACCACTCTTGATTAACTTTAGAAAGAGAATGTCTTGCTGTATTTTAATTTAGCAAAACCTAGGCATAAAAAATTCTCGTGAGAAGTCATGGGATTTGTAAAATTTTGAAACACAATATGGATGACTTGTATGAGTATTGACAGCTTACTCAAAGTCATCTTGAGCATTATGGGTTAAAGTGATGAATTATATGGTAACCATAGGCTAGGATTCTAAGAATATTGCTTTGTATACATTCGATCTATCCGGACATCGGACACCATTACTAAATGATCATTTCAATTGATATAGAAATTAGTTCTTATACTACCAATTTAGGTTTGAATCTATAGGGTCACACACATTAAAGATTGTAACCTAATCAGATGATTAATCTATAATTTAGAATCATTCTAAGATTAAACAATCAATATGATTGATGTTTAACCTAATGCAAGTATTGTAGGAGAATTGATTAGCAATTGAATTGCTAATTAACTCAATTTAATTGAGCAATTGAGTGAGATCAAGTCTAATTAATTTAAATTTAATTAAATTAAATCTAATTAATTTATTGGATAAGCAAATTACAAGGAAGAACAAGTCTTAGTTCAATTAGGACTTGAGTGCACCTAATTTTTAATTTTATTAAAAATTAAATTAGATTTAAATTTAATTAAATATAATTTAATTAGGATTTTAATTAAATTAAAATTATTTATTAATTAGATAGATATAAAACTATTTTAAATTAGATTCAAAAGATCTTGACTTAGTCAAAATAGGAGAGTCCTAGTTAGACTATGACACTTTTCTTCTTCCTTGCACCATTAAGAGACTCCATGCCCCCTTGAATTAATTCTAGATTTTTACGTGAAATATTCCATACCTAAGAATGATTTCCCATGCCTCTTAATCTAAAGAATTTGAATCAATTTTGAATTGGTCATGGTTTCAAAAGTAGTTATGAATTGATTTTCTTTTTGAAAGAATCCCATGTCTCTAAAACTCTTCTTCCTTATGCGCCCACTTATTTTTCATGCATCCTATATTTTTTCCACCCCTTTCTCATTTTCTTTTGTGCATTATTTGCTAGGGTTCATACCTATTTTTTAGGAAAAAGCATCCAAGAGTTGGACGCCCTCTAAAAGACTCCATAAATTCTTTCGAAGACTAGGACTTTGACCTAGTCTTAGTCTTTTGGTGTGGTGCCTCCTATTTTGAAGGAGGAGGATGTGAATAATTTTTGGTATTCCATGAACAAACTAGAGAAAAGAGGAAGGGAGGCGTGGGAAGAAGTGGTGCCAAGATTGTTGGAGGAAAGATTTCATTAAGACATCAAAATTTGATGTCTTGTAGAGATAAAGGTAAAAAAGAATATTGTCTTCTCTTTGGAGTTTTATTTCAAGTTTCTTTCTTCCTCTTTTTGTGTGGATTTTTCTATAAAAAAAATTTGAGAGAGAGAGGGAGAGGGCATGGAAGCTGGATGCTCCAAATTATTGGGGCATCAGGATCTCTTTTGGACATGATTTGATCATGTCCTGATGAGAAGAAAAAGAAGAGAAGATGGTCTTCTCTTAGGATTCTTCTGAGAAAACTTTCTTCTCAATTTTTGTATGATTTTTCTATGAGAAAAATTAGAGAGTAAGAGATCTAAAATATAAAAAAAATTCTAAAGGAGAAGATCTCTTCTTGTCCTGACATGAAGATGTCTTCAAAACATTAATGATTGATGTCCTGAAAGAGAAGATGTATTTTCTCTTAGGATTTTTTCTTAAATTTTTATTTTTAATTTTTGAAAGATCCAAGGGTTGGATTTTTCTCTTAATCCTCCTCATGTTCTTCATATATTGGAGTGTCCAAGAGATCCAAAAAATATTTTTTTGATTAACCATCAAGAGAAATCTACGAGAAGCTTGCACTTCGAGCGGATCTTCGTTCGACGAACCTCTAATCTATGTTGCAGCTTCGTGTAGACTATCCATAGAGGCCGGACGTGCTGTGTGGCTCCAAGTAACAAAGAATGATATTGATTTTCAGCAATGGAGTTCTTGATCCATGTAAAGATATAAGATTTGATTTTATATTTGACCTAAATACGATCTAGGATGCTTGATTTATTTTTAGATTTATGTTTACATCATGACATCTCATAGGTCCTAGATGTAGGGTTTAGTGATTAGATCACATGCATAATTAGATTCAATTATTTAATCTATGTTTTCACTGCTTGTAAATTTGAAAAATTTTCAAAATGTATGCATAAAATTCTGCATATTTTCCAATAGTTCAAGCTAGCCTCAGGGGCAATTGACGTTCATCATCGAAGAGGCCTCTTAAGAGGAGGGACAATGCCTCTCCATTGGCCTAAGAGTCCAACCCAACTATGGCCAGTCCAAATTTTGAACCAATCCAAAGCTCTTCCATCTTGATCGAACATGATGGACCTTCACTTCCTGCTCGTTGTGGGGTGGGGCTCAAGAAGTTAGATGGTGTGCCTATCTTATTACTCTAAATAGTCCTATTGCCTCTATCATGGAGAAATATCCCTACAATATGCCAAACTTTGGTCCTCTTTTCCCTATACCGCTTAGGAAGGAAGTGGCATTTAATTCCCTCATTGAATTGCTCCATGTCAAAGAGCACTCTGGAAACCTCTCCTTGGCCCTTTGTGGTGCTCCACCTTCCGAAAAAACTAACCAACCCACCAAAATTAACCCAGAGGCTGTAATCGTTATTGATGAGCCTCATCAAAATGAAATGGTTGATGATATGGTTGAAAATATTGATGATGTGGAGGTGGTCCCTGCCTCTTTTGATGACTCAACCTTGAAGGCTGAAACTATAGTTAATATTGTATCCGTGGCTCTCGGGCATTTGAATACTCAAGAGGATAGTCACCACATAGAAGATGAATATGATGGTCTCTAAAACCGACCTGATGAGGCTGCTACAACTCTGAAGATCAGGAAGTTTGTCTGAACAAAGCATGTGGGCATGGTTAGGAAGGCAACCTTGAAGCTTATCCTAACAAGAAAGAAGAAAGAGCTAGTGTAGGACAAGGAAGAAGGAGTTGACAAGGCGATGGATAATTCTTGACCTCTGAATGCAATCCCACGTGAATTGCTTCTCAAATGGGTAAGGGTGTGTGGCTTCTCCTTCAAGGAGAATGTGGCCATGGAAGTTGCCAACTCTCTTATGGAATTAGGAACAGAAAAAGGTGCTACTATCCAAGTTAATTAATGGACAAGATGACCTGGCGGGTGCTGATCAAGATAGTCATTTTTCTTTTCTTATTTTTGATTCTGGTTGTCATCCTCTCCTTTGGGCCTTCATATAAGTTGCAGCCTTCATGGGTTCATATTTCTTATATTAATCTTCACTTTTGTATCTCATTTCATCTTATTTATGGTTTGGACAATTGAGAGATCAGCCATATTTTATTTTTTCTTGGTGTTTTATGTGTATTGAAGCTATCATTGGGCATAATTGGTGGATGTTTTGTGATCCTTAGTGTCTGATCTTCATTAAAACTATTAGAGGGCATCGTTGGTGGATGTTTTGTCAGCTTCTTGATTGGTTTTTTTATGGACATGATGTTAAGGGATTTCTATCCCTATTATCTTTGATCAATAGTGATGCATCCACACCACCTATTTTCTTTCGCACCACCATGATTATTGTATCTTAGAATGTAAAAAGTTCTAGAGTAACTGCTAAGAGAAGAGCCATTAAAGATCTCATCTATTCTTCTTACTGTGACATCCTTCTAATACAAGAGTCAAAAATTGCCTCCCCATCTTTCTTATTCCTTCCCTCTATTGGAGTCTCCAGGCTTGATAAATAGGTACATCTGGATACAAATGGTACTACAGAAAATATTTTGGTTGGGTAATACTCTCAACATCTCTCTCTTAGAAAAAAGGTGCAAAAGACTTATTCACTTATGGTTGAGCTCCTCTGCTTAGCTGTAAAAAAGTGTCTCTATTTCTATATCCATGGCCCCAATAAAAGAGAACTAAGGTGTGATTTTTTAAGAACTTATTCACATCCATAAGGAATTCTCTAGTCCATGGCTTATCAGTGGTGACTTCAATATCACCAACTCAATTGAAGATAAGAGAAGAAACATGCAATGCTCTAAAGACAATCTCCTTGTTGTGGATTTTATATCTTCCTTGAGTCTTACAGACCTTGACCCTAAAGAAAGGGTATCCACTTGAATTAATAAGGGAGAACACCCGTCCCTTGCCAGGCATGATAAGTTCCTTCTTTTTCCTGAAGGGAAGATCTTTCCTAGCATCTTTGCGAAGGGCTCTTATTAGTGCATGCTCTGATCACATGCCAATCGCACTTAATTGCAATCTCAAATTCTAATATTTAAAGATCTTCATATTTGAGGCTTGGTGGATTAAAGAACTAGACTTTTAAGATATTGTTCAAAGTAGATGAAGAAAAATTAATTCAAGGTGCTCCGAATCCAGCGGCAGCATGGGTGGATAATCTCAGAAGAGTTAGAAAGGCATTGAATCTTGACCTCATTTAAAAAGAAGTCTTAACAAGGAAGTGAAAGAAAAGTTACTGCATGATATTGGTACTTTTGACAAAAAGGAGGAAAGTGGTAACCTCTCATCATATGATTTGATTAGTTGAAGTGTTTTGAGACAATCATTAGAAGATTTTTACAATAAAGATAAGATTTACTGGCACCTGAGGGCAAAAATTATGTAGCTCAAAGAAGGAGACCGAAACACCTCCCTCTTCCACAAGGCAACATTCAGGAGGAAGAATAAAAATTTTATTGCTTCTTGGATGATGGAGTTGAGTATCGCACTCATGAAGAGGTAGCATGCAAAATTCACTCCTTTTTCAAAAATCTCTTGGGAATCTCAATCCCTCCATTCTTATCTATCAATTGAACCCTTCTTAGTGAGTCTTCAACTAGTCTCAATGATCTAATTGCTAAATTCTCTTTGGATTAAATCAAACAAGCAATCTTTTCTTTTAGTGATCTGAAAGCCCTAGGGTCAGATGATTTTATCTTTGTCTTCTTTAAAAGATTTTGGAATTTGCTTAGTGATGATATCTTGATGTCATTTGAAGATTTTTATTGAAGAAACCTTGATCTTTCAAGACTCAACTATGCTTATATTTTCCTAATTTCAAAGAAGAATGGCACTCTCACTACTTGTGATTTAAGACCAATTAGTCTATTGAATAGTATTTATAAGATGATCTCCAAGGTTCTTTCAACTAGATTAGCTAAAATTCTAACTTGTTTGATGATGACTTACAATCTATTTTTATGAAGGATAGATTGATTATTGAAAACTTGCTTAATGCTCATGAGAGGATTGCCTACTACAAAAGATCTGGCCACAAAGAAATTCTATCCAAGCTTGACTTTAAAAAAGCATTTGACAAGTTAAATTGGGAGTTCTTATTTAGCATTCTTGAAGCTAGAGGTTTTTCCTCTAAATGGATCAATTGAATCCGATGTCTCCTATCCACTGTATTGGTTGTTCTCAATGTCAATGGTTGATTAGACCATTAGATTAAATGCTGGTAAGGATTAATGCAAGGAGACCCCCTCTCTCTAGATCTTTTTATATTGGCTACTGATGTACTCTCTAGATTGCTTAAACAAGCTAGAAATATTAGATATTGAAGGAATTGAGAATGACAAGATTTTCAAGGCATCAAGTATCTTTCTTGATGATGCACTCTTTTTTTATGCAGGAACAAAACAAAATTTGCTGGCTATTAAGACAATTCTGCTTGCTTTTAAAGGGGCTTTTGGCTTAAGAATCAATTTTCACAAAATCTCTATTGTGTGCCTAAATATGGATGAAGAGGAGGCCTCTTTGTTTTCCTTAATTATGAATTGTAGAAAAAGGCACCTCCCATTCACTTATTTAGGCCTTCCACTATGTGACAAAAAAGTGCCTAAATATTGTTGATTGCCTCTTTTGTAGAAAATCGATGTAAGATTAGCATTTTAGAAAGGAAGACTACTCTCTTGTGGAGGTAGACTCACCCTCATCAACATAGTCTTGATAGCTCTCTCTTTTTACCTTATGTTTGTGTTCAAACTACCAAAATGGGTGCTCCATAGAATAGATGGGATGAGGTGTGCCTTTCTATGGAGAGGACAAGATAAAGTTAGTGGCTTCTATTACATGGTGAATGGAGACTCGATGTGTAGATCCAAAGAGCAAGGGGTACTTGGAACAAATGAATCTTGCTTTCTTGGCAAAATGCACATGGAAGTTCAATGTTGGTTCAAATGCACCATGGTGGAAACAAATAAAAAGAGCTTACTATCTAAGGAGGAAACTTGGATTAAGAACCAAAAGATGTTCAAAGAAAATATCTCTAATTTGGCATGATGTCTACAAGTAGTTAAATGCTTTTTAGAACTGCATGTCTTTCCAACTAGGAAGCAGCTCAAAAATTATATTTTGGGAGGACAGATGGTGCAAGCTGGTACATTTGGCACTCATTTTTTAATATCTATATTCTTTGGCTTATAAGCATAATTGCTCTATTGCCTCTCAATGGTTGCTAAGGGCTCTTACTTGGCATGTCTGACTCTTTGACATTACAACAAATGAGACAACTGTAGCTTCTTGGAGATTCTCTTGCTATGATTAGACCCTCTAGGATAGCTAATGTTTCCTCTTAGAGACTCATCAACAATGGCATCTTTTCAGTTGAGTCTTTCTACATGTAAATCAAAAATGGTAGATTAATATACCCATTCTATAAATCCTTGTGGAAGGCAGCCATTCTAGAAAAGGTGAAGATTTTTTTATGGCTCACTTTATGCAATAGGCTACATACTAAAAAAGTTTTGGATAAGAAAGACTAGCATATTAGTTCTAAATGCATTTTATATAGAGCAAGGGTTGAAACTATCAATCATCTACTAATTAATTATCTTTTCTCCCGTAGCATTTAGATAGCTCTAAAAGTTTTGTTGAAGATTAGGAGTCAACCTCCCAACTTGCTTGATACTTGGACTAATTGGAGAAAATCTTTTTTTGATCCTTTCATTAGGAAGGCTATTGACCAACTCTTTGCAGTCTTATTTTGGAAAATTTGAAAAGAGAGATAGAATTTCTTAGAAAGACATGTTCTGTCTATTTAGTGCTTCAGATAATTTTGCATACATTTAAATCTTGGGAGAATCTCTGCTAAAAGAGTTCAATTGATGGTCATGGGAAGGTCTAGAACAATCTACTATCTTTAATTAGAGCCATCTCTTCATGTTAAAGCCAGGATTATGGCCTATATCACAGCCCATACCTATATTTTAGCTTGTTCTTCCTCTTACCCTTTGTTCATTTCAGATTTTAGCTGAAACTCAAATATAAGTACTTAACCTTCTTTTTTATCTTTGAGCATCTTAAAAGATAGCTTGACTCTTTATTTTTTTGATCTTCTATAGCTTGGACTTTCTTTCACTTTTTCTTTTGTAGACATTTTGTAATTATTATGTTCTATAAAATAGGATGGCAATTCACCTGCTTCTCTTTTCATCAAAAAAAAAAGAGAATATATTAATATCAATAGTTACAGTAAGTAGGAAAGAACAGTCCACATGATCAAATGGCAAGTCAGTGGATATTATGGGGAATGACTTGATCAGGGGTTTATCACTCCATCTCCTTTTTCAAGCAAAGTACAACAACAAGATCGTAGCTTGGGCCTCTGCCACCATCCCCCCCCCCACACACACACAACTAAACCGTTGCCCTCTCCGATTAGCATCGTGCACATGAGAGGGCATTGATGGAGGGGCAGAGAGCTGAGCAGCACAGGAAGGAGGGATGGGTCGAGGCATAACTCTAGATTGGAATCAATTGCAATGGTGGCATACTGCCTTCATCACCAAACTTGCTTGGAGAAGGGAGAAGCAGATGGAGGCCATGGTTTCAAATAACCATGCCCAAAGCATCCCTATTCTACGTATTGAGATATGATAGAATGGCATCTTATTAGTCCCATTCCATCAAATATCAGTCGAGTTCCATTCTATTCCAAATAAGACTGTTCAAGCTAATTGATCTTGACTCAACCTTGATAACAGTGAAATTGAGCTCAAATAGCTCATGAGCTACTCAACTCGATAGAGCTATAGAAATTTCTTCCACCCACGATTTTTTTTTTAAAAAAAAATTCTTCTCAAGCGGTGTTCATGTTGTATTTCATCTCCATTGCTTTATCCATCTTAGATGGCATGACCCATGATTGTTACCCAATTATGCCGACTCAGGATAGAATTTGACCAAGCTAACTTGTTTTAGATTGCATTGAGTCAATCTATGATTTACATATTGGTTGGGTCAACTTATGACTCGACCTATTGATTGGTGTGGCAATCTATTTAGAAATCAAACTCTGATGAATAGAGTTTGAAACTTTGATCAAATCTAAATGGAGTTTTGGATCCATTATGGTTTGCTTATGAACTAGTTTCATAGATGTGTTTGTGCATGTAAATTGTTGTATATATAGATTATGACTATTGTGATGATATTATATGATTTATTTAGATTATTAAGCAGTACTCATTCCTTACATTTTTTTTTTTAAAAAAGGTTGCACATTTATTTTGCTTCTATATGCATGTATGTGAGCATGTTTAAGGAAATCAGTAATAAGCTAAGCAATAGGTAGCCCTCTTTCAAATACTTCCAATTTCTTGAAATTTGGTTGAGGTGGTTCGAGGTAAATTAGACTTGGATCTTTAGAATGAAGCAGCTACCTATAAATTTTATATGCATTTAACCCAAACCCCCTCGGAGCTTGGTTGAACTTGATTCCTAGCTCTTTACTTGACTGGCATTTTATAATTAGCCTTTGCCCATGTAGCAAAAATATTTTCAAGAGAAAGGAGACCTATCCATGTAAAATTATCTGAGCTTTAATTTTTTTCAAGATGTACTACCAAAAATTCAAATCCAAAATTTTAGGTTGCTAAATAGAAGGATATGACCATTGATATATAAACACTAGATCATGTCTTGAAAGAACCAACCGTGGGATAATCGAGTACACCTTGGTCCACATGGCATAGAAGCACAGCAAAAAGATCATTTTGTAGAGAAAAGATTTTGAGTAACGTAAAATGCAAAAGATGGAGATAATTGAGTAATAAAATAAAAGAAAAGAAGCACACCAGATTTATGTCATTCAGCCTCTTAACTTGGCCTACGTCCATGGGAAAGACTTCCTCGACATTCCATCTATTATTCCACGGCATAATAGAGTACAAAATTATAAGAGAAAAATAATACAGAGACTTTCTTTATAAAGACAAGATCTCTCTTTAATTCTCTCAAAAAAGGCCTCACAAAACTCTCTACAATTTTCTTTGGACCCTCTTTGGACTCTTCCTATTCTCTGGATGCACACATGTGCTACTTTCACCACACATACATCCTCAGCCCTTTAAATAGGATGAGAATCCTTTTTTCAGTAATTCACAGAAGTTCTGACAGAATTTGTTCTCCTAATACGAGTCGAATATGTCTTTGATGGAGTCTTAGAATATTTTTCAACCTTTAGATCATGACCGCAATCCTCCATGACTGCTAGATCCTATGGTCCATACACAAATCCCATAGATTTCTTAGATTAGTCACAACCTGAGTCTAAATAGAAAATCCCATCATGTCTGTTCGCACCCATCGAGGCGACTCTCTCAAGAGCCGAGCCGGCTCGGCTGCATCCAGCCCAAAATCCTATTTTTGTCTGACTGAGACAGTCGGCTCAATTGTGGTTCGAGCCGACTTAGCTGCATGCCAGAGCTGGCCCAACTGCTACTAATACGGATTCGTATCTTCTCCATCTAGACTCTGTTTGGACTGTTCTTGGGCTCATTAGACTCCATTTGTCGTCCTGGACCTTGCTATAGGCCGAGTCTTTTTTTTTGTTTATTCTTCACATAAACTTCAATCTATCAATTCTTCTACTCATTCTGGAGGCCTTGCCAACCTCCCACTCTTCATGTAGCTCCAAGACTGAGAGAAGCTTTGCTCTAGTTAAACTTCTCTCGGATCATAGGTTTTGTTAACATATCTACTGGATTTGCATCAGTATGAATCTTTGTCAGTGAGATTAGACCATCATCCACCACATCTCTCACAAAATGATAGCGAATATCAATATGCTTCGTCCGAGAGTGAAATGTTGGATTTTTCGTCAAGTGCAATGCGCTTTGACTATCACAACTCATCATGATCATATCTTGCTTCACCTTGAATTCTCCAAGAAGTCTCTTAAGTCAGATAGCTTCTTTACATGCATGTGCCATCGCAATATACTCCACTTCTATCATTGATAATGCCACCACTGACTGAAGCTTAGATTCTCAGCTAATAGCACCATCGCCCATGGAGAACACATAACCTATGGTAGATCTCCTCTTATCTCGATCTTCTATAAAATTGGAATCCACATATCCAATGCACTCTAAACCCATATAATCATAATAGAGTGAATAATCAATAGTCCCCCTTAGATATCGAAGGATCCACTTTACTGTTGTCCAATGATCGCTATTTGAATTTGCCATATACCGGCTCACAACTTCCACTGCTTGCATAATATCCAATATTATGTATACCATGGTAAACATAAAGCTTCCTACTACTGATGAATATGGTACCGAGGCCATGTCAGTCTTTTCTACTTTCGTGCTGGGTGATTGCTCAACCAACAATTTTAATTGAATAGAAAATGGGATAGTCACTGGCTTTGCATTCTGCATGTTGAAATGCCGCATAACCTTCTCTACATATCCCTTTTGTAAAAGGCAGACCTTCCTATCTTTTCTCTCCCATAGCACCTTCATCCCGAGTATTTGGTTTACGGCTCCTAAGTCCTTCATCTCAAACTTTTCAGCTAACTGAGTTTTCATATTTGATATCTGACTCTTGCTATTCTTCGTGACTATCAAATCATCAACATATAATAGTAAGACACAGAAGCTTCCATCATCATAACCACAGAAATATGCACAATGATCTGCCTCTAGTTGATCAAATTTCAAACTCATAATGAAAAAAATTAAATTACTTGTACCAACATCTTGGCATCTGTTTGAGACCGTACAATGATTTCTTCAGCTGACAAACTAACTGCTCCTTGCCTTTTTTGATAAAATCTTTAGGTTGCATCATATAAATCTCCTCCTCCAAGTCACCATGCAAGAATGTCGTCTTTACATCCATTTACTCAAATTCTAGATCCATGCAATGATTGCCAAAATAATCCGAATAGTAGTCAGACAAACCACCGATGAGAAGATCTCATCAAAGTCAATTCCTGGCTTATGAGCATATTTCTTCACCACCAAACGTGCTTTAAATCTCTCCACATTTTCATCTGTATCCTTCTTCACCTTATAGACCCATCGACATTCGATCGGACTCCTTTCCTTCGGTAAAATCATAAGCTTCCAAGTCTTATTCTTTCGAAGTGACTCCATCTCCTCCTCTATAGCATAATGCCACTTTTCAGCATTGGTGGACTCACAAGCCTCTCTATATGAAGTTGGCTCATCCTCCTCCACTAAAGTAATATAAGCACAAACATGGTTAGTAGAAGGAATGAAAGAAGTGACATAGTCGTCATATCTCATGGGAGGTCTAATAAACCTCCTAGGTCTGTCGAACTCCATTAGCAACTCTTTCAGTGAGATAGTATTCTCAGGTGATTACGGAGATTGTGCACCTAATTCATCATCAACTATCTCGTCATTTACTTGTGCTTGTTCCTCATCACGTGCATCAAGAAACTTAATAAGAGTAACGGCATCATCATCTTGCTTTTTCTTGGTGTCTTGAAAAGATTATTCATTAAAAATAACATCTCGGCTAACAAAAATCCTATGGGTAGTAGGATCCCACAAGCGATACCTCTTTACTCCTATAGCATAACTATTGCCCAGAAGAACAACCTAAGAGGGAGGGAGGATAAATTGGGTTTTTTCAAAAGCTTTTTGGATTACTAAGTGTTTATGTAGAATTTGAATATTGATATGCTGAAAATATAGTAATTTAAATATACAAAAAATAATAACAACTAAAGAAAATAATCATACATACAAAGTCATAAAGTTTTTATAGTGGTTCGGTGTCAAACCCAATACCTACATACACTCCTCAAGCACTCCATTTGAGAATTTCACTATAATCTCTAAGATTATCGCAAGATTATTTTCACCGAGCCCACAATCAAAACCTAGTTGGTTTTGTAAGCTAACCAACCAAAACCTAATCTTAAGCTACTCTTAGGCTTGTACAAATCCAATTCAAGGCTTGGATGAGCCTATCCCCCAAGTTTCAGCCCTTTGAAATTTGAAATATAATGATTTCAGAATTACAGAAATTTAAAACTAAAAACAAACTCCTTTAAAGAGTAGATTTGAAGCTTTAATGCACAAGATGAGTGGTTGGAGGGCTTTAGCAATAAATGCTCTCTTTCTTCTCTTAAGAATGCCTTGATTGCATAGCTGGATGAGTGGTTGAATAGTAATGAAGGCTCTTGAATGCTCACTGTTTGGTATGCATATAGATTTTTTAAAAGTTGCTGATGTTTTTCACTTTCTTGCTTTTATATATTGAGTTTTTCAGCCTTAATCTGACTTTAGAAGCCTTCTAATCCAAGCTAGGAAGTCTAAAAATGAGTTTATAGCCATTGGAACATCAGAAAAATCCATTTAGAGGATGAAAAATGAAATCTAGGTAGTTTTGGAAACTAGTCATTAGAGCTATGAGAAACTCGGAAGTCGACTCTCCAGATCCTTGAGTCGACTCCAGCTGCAGGGTAAAAAGTCTAATCTTCTATATTTCTGTTCCGTGCTAGTTCTACATGCCGGAGTCAACTCTCGAATTTCATGAGTCGACTCTAGTTGCAGGATGAAATATATAACATTCTGTTCCTATACTTGCACCTTTACTAAGTCGGGAGTCGGCTCCCACTTTTCATGAGTCAACTCCTCCATGAGTTGACCCCAAGTCGACTCCTGATCGACTCCTGACTGTGCCAATTATTGAAACTTTACTGGATTTAACTCTAAACTTTTCTTTTGTTCATTCTTGATCCAATACTCTTTGAAACACATTTGGCTTGATCTCTTTTGCTCTTCTTTCTTGGTTCTTTTGATCAAAAACATGAAGCTTCATTGAGATGGGTTTCTGTCTTTTTGAACTCTATCTTAAATACTTCAACCAAAATATTAGTACCTAAAATAGACTCAAATATTTTGTTATTCATCAAAATCATACTTGAGGTCAATAATCTCTCTCTTTTTGATGATGACAAAATCTTTGAGTTTATACATAATATTTGCAAATTTAAAAAAGGCATTCAAAGTGAAGAGAGCAATATTTTAAATACAAATTTAGATTTCATACAAGTTCATCTATATGTACTAATTAGCCATTTTAATTTCAAAGATCCTCCCCCTTTCTATTTGTTAAAAGCAAAGTATGCCACCAATTAAGAAATTTTTGAATTTTATGGTATGTGTCATTTTGTGCCAAATTTTCAGTATGTATCATATTTTCAAATTTTTTAAGATATGAGTCACTTATTGCCTTTGTTTTTTTTTCTTGCTATTTTTATTTGTGTTCCTCCCCCTTTCTTTATACTTATTTTTTTCTCCTTCATCTTTGTGTATGTGCTCCCCCTTTCTTTATACTTATATTTTTCTTTCCTTTTTTGTCATCATCAAAGAATGAATTATAAGAAAAGAATATAAAAAAAATATATTCATACATATTTAAAGGAAGTACACATATGTACTACATACAAAAAGATATCCAAGCAGTATATATCATGATCAAGATAAGGTACTTTTATACAACACACACAAAAGCCTAAGATATGGTATCATCAACAACAAAATGATACGGACAACATAACTAAGACCTAATACCATGACTAGATCCTAACACACTATATAGATATATACTAAGACCTAAATAAGATGATCTAGGTCCTAGTAGATCAATCAGAGGAGACATCTAGGATGGTGGAGGAGCTGGCTCTAGTCACTTTCCTGCTCCTGGTATGAGTGGATGGTCCTCCAAATCTAGAATGTGTCCTAAAGGATCTAGGAGGAGGCTAAGTGGTAGGAGGCTAATTAGGTGCACTAGGAGGAGGCTTAGAAACTGAAGGCAGAATAAAGAAAATATCTAAATCTGCCTTAACTATGTCAGCAGCTACAGTGATGCCGTTGCCGCTGCTGACGCTGCTGTGGTGGTCGCTGCTGCCGCCGATCCTGATGGAGCATGAGTCCTCAGAATATTCACCAACTATCTCATGGATGCTAATAGTGATGTGATCATATTAGAGGACATGCTGGATCTCTCTCTACTCCATAAGCTGAGTCAGACGTCCAACCTCAGACGCCAACCTAGCTATCTCGATTTGGATCCCCTCCATCTGAGGTCTCAGTCCATCTAAAATAGTGTGGATGATCCGGGCGGTCTGATCATCAATAGTCTGATCTGGAGGAGGATGAGTACTGGCAAATGGACCTAGAAGAGTGGTGAATGGATCTGTGGCTAGCTCGATCGGAGACTATGCCGAAGGAATATCTGCAGTTTGACTAGGTCCGACTCCATCTTTGGCCTATGGATGCTCCTATCCTGAAGCTTTTTTGACCCATCTATCATTCAATTTTTGATATCCCATTCCAGTGCGTGTTTTCTCCCCATATGTGTCTATATGTCTCAGAAAGCTCTCCCTCAAAATCAATCCCAACCTTCCTAAAGACTAAGGTCTAGCCATACCATAAGGAAGACATGCTCTGGCCCTTCCTACTCCATCCCTCATCAGTCTAAAGATCAATAAAGGAAGGTTGAGCTGCACACCTCGAACAATATAGTCCATAATTCTAATAACTCTATCAGGAACTAGATCAAATTTGTCGATCTTAGAAAAAATAATTTGAGCAACAATGTGACTGAGAACTCTCATTTCTATGGACAGACTATTAGCTTCTAGCTTGATAATTCCTTCAACACTTTCCGATCCAGTGATCAATCTAAGGACAAAATCTCTATCAAATGGCCACTATGGTGCAACTCCCTTAATGGGCAGACCCCAAATTTGTCCAAGTCTCTCAGGTGTGAGGCGGAAGGTGACTCCCTTCACTGTGTTTTTTAGATTATCCTCACCCCTAGTCATGCATCTATAAAACTCTCAGACTAAACGAGTGTAGGTGGGTTGGTTGAGGAAGAAGAAATGCTCCCACTGTTGGGACCAGATCCAAGTGCTGATTTTTAATCCCTTCCGATCAAAGAACCAAAAATCCACATTTCTCCCGGTTATTACTTGATGGTCCAGTAGAGAGGAATGAGGAACAAGCGATTGACGGACAGTGTTACCTTCGTTATAGTCAAAATCAATGTCGCTTGAAGATTCACGCTCCTCCATAAGATTTAATCTTCTTTGGGCAACTTGGATTTTTCTCCCATGCCTTATTCCGCATGGGTGAAGGATGAATCCAAGGAAAAAATGGAAAGAGGATAGGTGGAGGTTGCAATAGAGGGTCCCTCACTACCTTAGAAACAGTCTAGGGTTGAACAGTGGTAGGGTAAGATAAGATGAAGATGAGAGGGCTCGGGTTTAAAAATCTAGTTTTTGATCATAAGTTGATCATGAGTCAATCGTGAGTTGACCCTAGCGGGAGTCGACCCTAGCAGGAGTCGATCATGAGTCAATCCTTGATTAAGTTTTATGGAATTTTGATTTTTCATAGAGATAAAATAGGTACATCTGATGGAGTAGTTGAGGATTAGGTCTGTTAAATCAATATGCTTATAATATGTGAGATTTTTGTGAAATTTAGGAGAGGGGACATGATTTTAAATCAATGACCAAATTCACTAGATAGGATCCTTAGAGAGCATTATACAAACTTCTAATTCATATGAGAGCTATTGGATGAAGAGAGTTTAGTTTTGGCCTTAATCTGAGTAATAGCACATTCCTAGTTCTCTCCTAATTATGCTAAATCTCTCTTTATTAAGAGATTTAGTAAAGATATCTGCTAATTATTTATCTGTATTAACAAACTCAAACATCACATCATCAATTTGCACATGATTTTTAATGAAATGGTATCTTATTTCAATATGTTTAGATCTGGAGTATTGAATTAGATTTTTAGTTAGATTAATTACACTAATGTTGTCACATCTTATTAAAATTTTATTAAGTTTTAGGCCAAAGTCTTCAAGTTGTTATTTTATCTATAATATTTGAGCACAACAGCTTCCAGCAACAACATACTCAGCTTCAGGTGTGGATAATGCTATTGAGTATTATTTCTTGCTAAACTATGAAATTAGATTAACTTCTAAGAATTAACAAATGCCACTAATATTTTTTCTATCTAATTTGCATCCAGCAAAATCAGAATCAGTATATCCAATTAATTCTAAAGATGATAATTTATCATACCAAAATCCAGTATTAAGTGTTCCAGATAAATATTTAAATATTCTTTTAATAGCTAGGGCATGAGATTTTCTAAGATTAGATTAATATCTAGCACACATACATATACTGAACATAATGTCAAGTCTACTTGCAGTAAGATAAAGCAATGATCTTATCATACCTCTATACAGTTTAGTATCAATTTTCTTATCCTTTTCATTTTTATCAAGTTTGCAAGAGGAGCTCATTGGTGTGCTAATTGATTTTGAGTTCTCCATTCCAAACTTCTTCAAGATTTTTCTTATATACTTCATTTGATTGATGCAAATCTTTTTTTCACTTTGCTTGATCTAGTCCGAGAAAAAAATTTAGTTCATCCATCATGCTCATCTCGAACTCTCCCTGCATAAGCTTGGCAAACTCTTGGCAAAGACTTTCATTAGTAGCACCAAAAATAATATCATCTATATAAATTTGTACTACTAATAAGTCTTTTTTTTTAAAAAAAAATAGTTTTATCAATATTTCCTCTAAAAAATTTATTTCAATTAGAAATTTGCTTAGTCTTTTATACCATGCTTTAGGGGCTTATTTTAAACCATAGAGTGCCTTATGTAGTTTATAAACATGATTAGGATATTTATGACTTTCAAATCCGGATGGTTGTTTTACATAAACTTCTTCGACTATGTATCCATTTAAAAATGTACTTTTAACATTCATTTGGTATAATTTGAAGTTCATGAAATATGCAAATGCAAGTAGTAACCTAATTGCCTCTAATCTAGCAACAAGAGCAAAGATTTCATCAAAATCAATACCTTCCTCTTGATTATATTTTTTGGCCACTAATCTAGCTTTATTTCTAATGATTATTCCATTTTCATCTAATTTATTTCTAAACACCCATTTAATTCCAATAACTGGATAATCACTTGATCTGTTAACTAAGGTCCAAACTTTGTTTCTTTCAAACTGATTTAATTCTTCATGCATTGCATTTGTCCAGTTTGAATCATTTTCAGCTTCTTCTATAATTTTAGGTTCAATTTAAGATACAAAGGCTAGATAGTTATTGATATTCCTTAAAGATGCATGAGTTCTTATCCCTTGTGATGGATCAACAGTAATTTGATCTTTGGGGTGGCCAAGTGCATACCTCCATTTCTTTGGTTGGCTTTGAACTTGAGTATCATCAGGGTTTTCATCTTTAGATTCAGCTTCTTTTTCTTCTTTGTCAACTTGAGTTATTGGCTTCTTGAATGTAACTTCTTTCATTTCTTTCTCAATTATTCCTGCATCATCATCAGCCATATCCTCTTTTTTAGATGGTAAATTGTTAGTTTCATCAAACACCATATGTACAGACTCTTCAACAACTAGTGTACGTTTGTTAAAGATCCTACATGCTTTGCTAGAGGTGAAATATCCTAAGAAAATGCCTTCATCGAATTTTGTATCGAATTTGCCTAAGTTATCTTTGTCATTATTTAGAACAAAGTATTTGCAACCGAAAATATGAAAGTAGCTAATATTTGGTTTTATATGTTTTCATAGTTCATAAGGGGTTTTCTTTAATATCGGCCTTATTAATGCTCTATTTAGAATATAACATGCTGTATTGATAGCTTCAGCCTAAAAATATCTTGGAAGATGGCTTTCACACAACATGATTCGAGCCATTTTCTCTAGAATTTTATTTTTTCTTTTAACAATCCTATTTTATTGAGAAGTTCTAGGATTAGAAAAATTATGTTCAATCCTCATTTTATTATAAAAAATTTTAAAGTATTAATTTTCAAACTCCGTTTCATGATCACTTCTAATACAAATAATAGAGAGATCTTTTTATTTGAAACTTTCTTGAAAAACTTGGTAAATGCAGAAAATGCTTCATCCTTTTGTACTAAGAATAAAATCCAAGTAAATCTCAAAAAATCATCAATAATTATAAGTCTATATTTCTTACCACCTAGGCTTGTGATTCTGTTGGTCCAAATAAATCTATGTGAAGTAGTTCAAGGGGTCTAGATATTGAATTAATATTTTTTGATTTGAAGAAATTTTTAGTTTGCTTTCCTAATTGACATGCATCACATATTTTATTTTTCTCAAAATTAAGTTTTGGCAAACCTTTTACAAGATCCCTTTTGATTAATTTAAAAATTAAATTCATGCTAGCATGTCCTAGTCTACGATGCCATAGCCAACTATTTTTATTAGTCTTAGCATTCATTGCAACTAAACATTGGCTTCTTTTAGTGGAAGAGTCATCTAAATCTACTAAGTATACATTATCGTACCTATGTCCAATAAGAGCTATGCTATTATCAATAGGACTAGTGACAATGCACATGAGCAAATCAAAAACAACTTTAAATCTTTTGTTACAAAGTTGACTAATACTCAATAAATTATGCTTTAATTTATCTACTAGAAGTACATTATCTACAAAGATAATGTTGACTAATACTCAATAAATTGTACTTTAATCCATCTCCTAGAAGTACATTATCTATAAAGATAGAAGAAGTAATACATATTTTACCACTACCAATGATGTGTCTTTTGCCATTATCACCAAAGGTCACAATTCCTTCTTCCTTAGTCTTAAGAGTGATACAATGCTCCTTCTCACCCATCATGTGCCTTGAGCAGCCACTGTCTATATACCATTTTTCTTTCTTTCTATCGACTGCAAGGAACACCTGCAATCAAAAATCAAGTGGAGATTTTAGGTACTCAAGTTATCTAGGATCCTTTAGGATTAGTGACCATGATTTTTTTGGAAACCCACACTTTCTTAACATTTGGATTATTCTTTATTTTTCTAAAATTGCAAACATAGGATTTGTATCCTGTTTATCCACAACAAAAATAGATTGGTTTTTGTAAAGTCAAAGATGTATCATTTACAAAGTTCTTTAGAAATTTTTGTTTCTTTTGAGTTCTAAAGCCAATTCCTGCTTTATTAAAGATAGCTTTTTGATTATTAAGTAATAACTATAGTTTTTTAGAACTTAATGTAAACTTATCAACTATGGGTTTATATTTTTCAAGCTCTTTCTTTAGGTTCTGATTTTCTACAGAAATAAGCTCTTTTTTCTCAATATTTTTTCTTTTTTATTAGATTTTGATTGATTGATTTTAGATTTTTATTTTTCATGGTTAACTTTTTAAGATCATCATACAATTCATAAAATACTTCTTGCAATTCATCAAATAAAAATTCAGATTGAGTATCAAGTGTTACCTCATCCTCTTGAGCCATGAGACAAAAATTAACTATTTCTTATCCATCTTCATCTAAACTTGAATCTTTACTATCACTCCATGTTGCCATCATTGCTTTCTTTTTTACTTTCTTAGAGGACTTCTTCAATAGAGGGCAGTCTACCTTGAAATGATCCGATTTCTTGCATTCAAAACATGTAGGCTACTCCTTGTCTTTGTCTTTCTCTCAGTCCTTACTAGCTTCACCTTTGAAGAAGAGTCTTCTCTTGAAGTTTGATCTTTTCTTTCTTATAAATCTTCTAAATTTTTTTATTAGGAGAGTCATTTCTTCATCATCATCTCCTTCCTTGAAATCTTCACTTTTTTCATCTTCTTCCTTTGCTATTGACTTGAGGGCCACGGTTATCTTTTCTTGATTTCATCCTCCATGTTTTGCTTCATGGTTAACTCATGTGTCATGAGAGAACCAAGAAGCTCTTCAAGGGGTAAGGTGTTGAGATCCTTAGCTTTCTATATAGCCATCACCTTTACCTCCCAAGCTCGAGGAAGAGATCTAAGGATTTTTCTTACAAATTCGCTGTTAGTGTATGATTTTTCTAAGCTTTTAAGTCTATTTATAATATTAGTAAATTGGATAAATATTTTGATAATACTTTCAGTTGATTTTATTTTGAAAAGTTCATACTTATGCACTAACATATTTATTTTAGATTTCTTTACTTGATTGGTACTCTCATGGGTAACCTCAAGTCTATCCCATATTTTTTTGACTAAAATACAAGTAGAAATCTGATTGAATTCATTGGCATTGAGTAAGCAATAAAGCACATTCATTGCTTTAGCGTTCAATTGAGCCAACTTCTTATCATTTTCATCCCATTCTCTTCCAGGTTTAGGAATTATGTTACCTTCAATGCTAATTATGGATGTGTGTGGTCTATTAATTATGATACTCCATAGGTCATAATCAAGTACTTGAATGAATATGTGCATGTGTGATTTCCAATATGTGTAGTTAGAACCATTAAACAAAGGAGGCCTATTTGTGGATTGCCCTTCCATTAGGGAGATATTCAATTGGATTATCATTTTGATCAATTACTCTAAATCAAATGAACAACAAATAATATGAGAGCACCTACTCTAATACCACTTATTGCCTAGAAGAACAATCCAAGAGGGGGGTGAATTGAGTTTTTTCAAAAGTTTTTTGGATTACTAAGTGTTTATGCAGAATTTGAATATTGATATGCTGAAAATACAATGATTTAAATATATAAAAAATAATAGCAATTAAAAAAAATAATCACACACACAAAGCCATAAAGTTTTTATAGTGGTTTGGTGTCAAACCTAATACCTACATCCACTCCTCAAGTACTCCACTTGAGAATTTTACTATAATATTCAAGATTATAGCAAGATTATTTTCACCGGACTCATAATCAAAACTCAGTTAATTTTGCAGGCTAACCAATCAAAACTTAATCTCAAGCCACTTCTAGACTTGTACAAATCTAATTCAAGACTTGGATGAGCCTATCCCCTAAGTTTTAGCTCTTTGAAATTTAAAATACAATGATTTCAAAATTATAAAAATTTAAAACTAAAAACAAACTTCTTTGAAGAGCAGATTTGAAGCTTTAATGCACAAGATGAGTGGTTGGAGGGCTTTAGCAATGAATGCTCCCTTCCTTCTCTTGAGAATGCCTTGATTGCATAGTTGGATGAGTGGTTAAATAGCAATGAAGGCTCTTGAATGCTCACTGTTTAGTTTGCACATAGATTTTTCAAAAGTTGCTAATATTTCTCACTTCTTTATTTTTATACATGGAGTTCCCCAGCCTTAATCTGACTTTAAAAGCCTTCTAATCCAAACTGAAAAGTCCAAAAATGGGTTTATAGCCATTGGAACATTAGAAAAGTCCATTTAAAGGGTTAAAAATAGAATCTGAGCAGTTCTGAAAACTAGCCATTGGGACTGTCAGAAACTCGAGAGTCGACTCTTCAGATCCTTGAGTCGACTCTAGCTGTAGGATGAAAAGTTTGATCTTTTATATTTTGATCCCGTGCCAGTTCTGCATGTCGAAGTCGACTTCCAAATTTCATGAGTGGAATTCAATTGTAGGATGAAGTATATAACGTTCTGTTTCTTGACTGGCGCCTTTATTGAGTCGAGAGTTGGCTCCCACTTTTCATGAGTTGACTTTTGATAGACTCCTAACTGTGCCAATTACTGAAACTTTGCTAGATTCAACTCTAAACTTTTCTCGATCCAATACTCTTTGAAATGCATTTGGCTTGATCTCTTTTACTCTTCTTTCTTAGTTCTTTCGATCAAAAACATGGAGCTTCATTGAGATGGATTCCTATCTTCTTAAACTTTGTCTTAAACACTTCAATCAAAATATTAGTACCCAAAATATACTCAAATATTTTGTTGTTTATCAAAATCATACCTGGGGTCAACAATAACCAAGAAAGATGCATCTCCGAGAGTTTTTGTCCAATTTTGTCCTCCTCTCTTTTGATATCGATACATATGCATTACATCCAAAGATATGGAGATGAAAATAATTTATAGATTTGCTGCTCTAAAGTTATTCTGAAATATCCAACCCAAGTGATTTTGTTGGCACTCAATTGATCAAATAACAAGACGTGCTTGCAGCTTCTGCTCAAAATCTCTTATCTAGTTTTACGGTACTCAGCATACTTCGGATCCTCTCCATGAGTGTTCTATTAAACCTCTCAACCACGCCATTTTATTGTGGTGTCCCAAAAATTATAAGATGTCGTCGAATTTCATACTTGCCATAAAACTCTTCAAATTCTTTGGAGCAATATTCTCCTCCATTATCTGAACACAGGCACTTCATTTTCAAACCCTTTTCATTCTCTACTAGAGCCTTGAATTTCTTGAATGTCTCAAAAATATTGGACTTCCGCTTTAGAATATATATTCAAGCCTTCTGAGAATGGTCATCAATGAAGGAAATAAAGTAAGAACATCCATCCAATGACTTATCAGACGATTTTCAAGTATCTGAGTGAATAAGCTCAAAAAATTTCTTACTCTGATGCCGTGATAAAGAGAAAGAGAATCTTCTTTGTTTATCATGGATGCAGTCTTCACAAAATTCTAATAATGTTGACTTGTATCCTAAAAGAAGTTTCTTATTTGATAGTACCTATAGCCCGCACTCACTCATATATCCTAAACGATGATGTCAAACCATCGGGGACACCATCTTTGCACTTGCTACTACCACTTCTTCCACCTAAGTCTTGTCCACTAATGTATAAAGACCACCTATCTGCTCTTCCTTAATCACCACCAAACATCCTTGGCACAGCTTCAGTTGATCTTTCTCTCCAACAAATTTTAAATCTTGCTTGCAAAGCTTTCCAAGTGATAGTAAACTCTTGCGAAGTACAGAAACATGGCATACATTAAAAAACATCTGAACTATACTATCAAATATCTTGATCCGAACATCTTCCACTCCAATCACAAGATACGTTGTATTGTTACCCAAATAGATAATTCCATCATCCCATGGTTTGTATATATGAAACCACTCCCTAAAAGGAGTTATGTGAAAAGATGCCCCCGAATCCAAGATTCAATGGTACACAAGCTCGGATCTATCTATTGCCGTCAATGTGTTCCTATCTTTCAAAGTGGCGAACTAGCTTCACCTTCAGCAATATTACTTTGAAAGTTTTCTGATTCAGATTTTGTATTAACTCTTCTAGCCCGATAATCTTTTCTCACATGCCCTGATTTTTCATAATTCCAGCATTTTACCTTCTTTTTGTCCTTAGATTTAGATCTTATCTTCCCTCGATCACCACGTTCCCTCTCGAAAGGCCTTTCCCATGCTACCATGGTTTCCCTTGAAGAGCTTCCTTGGCTAGATTTTTGCCTCATCTTCTCTATTAGCAATGATACAACAACTGACTCCATCTTAAGGGTTTCAACATAACTCAAGTTCATGATAAAATTATCCTAAGATTCTGGCATAGAACAAAGTAGAATGCTAGCCTTCTTTTCATCTTCAATTCTTACATCTAAGACTGCAAGCTTGCTCATAATAGAATTGAATAAATCCAAGTGCTCTTGAACTGGTGCCCCATTCTTCATCTTTAGATTGTATAATTGCCATCTCAAATAGATTTTATTTACCAAAGACTTTCTTTCATAGAGGTTCTTCAATTTTTTCCAAACCCCTTTTGCAGTAGTCTCGACCTCGATATTGAATAATACCGAATCACCCAATGCCAAGTAGAGGTTCATCATTGTCAGCTTGTCTTTTTTCTCATATTGTCCATCCATCATCTCATATGGTTTGCATTCCTTTTCTTGTAAAGCAACTTCACAACCATCTTTAATTAATACTACCTGCATTTTCATCTTTTAGAGTGCAAAGTTTGATCCATCAAACTTCGATATCTCATACTTGGTTGTCATCGCCTTGCCCACCATTGTTTCAAAAAATCAAATCAACTATAAAAGAAATTCCTAACTCTAATACCAAACTGAAAGAATCGACCGTGAGATAACCGAGCACAACTCGATCCACACGGCACACAAGCATAGTGAAAAGATCATTTTGTAGAGAAAAAATTTTGAACAAATGTAAAATGCAAAAGATGAAGATAATTGAGCAATAAAATAAAAGAAAAAAAGCACACCAGATTTACGCACATCTATCCTTTAAATAGGATGAGAATCCTCTTTTTAGCAATTCACAGGAGTCCTGACAGAATTTGTTCTCCTAATACGTGTCGAACATGTCCTTGATGGAGTCTTAAAATATTTTCAATCTTTAGATCATGACCGCAACTCTTTCTGACCGCTAGATCCTATGATCCATGCGCAAATCCCATAGATCCCTTGGATTAATCACAATCCGAGTCCAAACAAAAAATTCCATTGTGTTTGTTCGCACCCGTCGAGCCGTCTCTCTCAGGAGCCGAGCCAACGCAACCGCATCCAGTCTGAAATTCTATTTTTGTTTGACTAAGATAGCTGGCTCGACTGTAGTTTGAGTCGGTCCGACTGCATGCCAGAGCTAGCCCGACTGCTGTTGATATGGATTCATATTTTCTCCGTCTGGACTTCATTTGGACTATTTTTGGGCTTGTTGGACTTCATTCATTGTTCTGGACCTTACTGTGGATTGAGTTCTTTTTTTTTTGTTTATTCTTCATATAGGCTTCAATCTATCATGTCCAATGGGCTAATTGTGTCTACCTGATAGTGCAAGCCAAAGTAAATAGTATAACACAAGTCTTAGTCTGAGGCCAAACAAATTAATGCTCCTCCAACTTCTCTTAATGTCGAGGATCTTAAACCGAACATCTATAGTATAATGTTTCTTTGCTTTTGTTGCCCAACATCTATAGTATAATGTTTCTTTGCTTTTGTTGCTGTCTGACTCTTTCTCACTCTAACCTGTATGCTGTATATAGTTCAATAAGCCTTATTATATTAATTATATTCTTTCAATTAAAAATATATAATCTTCTTGAGGGTGATGATAAAAATGTTATATAAATTATTAAATGGAGTAGGATGATAAAAATGTTATATAAATTAAGACCTCTTTTAAATGGAATAGCACATTACTGTTATAAATGGCAATTGAAGCCCATATGGATGACTCCCTAAGAATTATGGAATGAGAAATATTATTTTTTTTAAATAATTAAAATATATTATCAGCACGAAAAGCTTTTCAATCTAGTAGTACAAAGCATCTCCAAGGAAAAGGAGGTCCCAAGTTTGAATCCACTTTGGTTTATTCTTGAAGATATATTTTAAGTTTTAATTGCATTCTTTTGAAAATATTCAATTCTCATAATCTATTGGGCTAATCCCCCACCTCAACCTCTATTAAGAAAATCTTGAGAATTATTTTCTGAAGCCTTCATAGGCTATTCGATTGTAGAATAGATTTATAAGAGACATAGTTATTGATATTTATTTACTTTATAACTTTCAATTTAAATATGTCAAATTTGGCAAATCTACAATTTACTGCTCTTGATATTATGGGCAAGAATTATCTATCTTGGATTCTGAATGCTGAGATGCATCTTAATGCTATAAATCTTGGAACCACGATTCAAGAAGAAAATATTGCATCCTTACAAGATCGCGCAAAATCTTTAATTTTTCTTCGGCATCATATTGATGAAGATTTAAAGGTTGAATACTTTGCTGTGAAAGATCCACTAATATTATGAAATAATCTAAAGAAAAGATACGACCACCAGAAGATGGTCATTCTTCCAAAGGCACGGTATGATTGGATGCACCTGGGGTTGCAAGATTTTAAAATCATGTCTAAATATAATTTTGCTTTGTTCCGAATCAGCTTACAGTTAAAACTATATGGAGAGAATGTAATAGATGAGGATATGTTGAAAAAGACATTCTCTACTTTTCACGCCTCAAATGTGCTCCTGCAGCAATAGTATCGAGAACGCAGATTTAAAATATATTCTCAATTGATTTCATGCCTTCTGATAGCTGAGTAGAATAATAAATTATTATTAAAAAAATTATGAGTCTCGTCCGACCGGCTCTACACCATTCCCTGAAGTAAATGCTGTGTCGTCCCAAAATAATAAGCATGGGTATGAATGAGGTCGTGGCTGGGGATGTGGGCATGGACGTGGATGTGGTCATGGCCGTGGTCATGGTCGTGGTGGTTTCAAGAATACTGGGGTAAGCCATTTGAAGTGGCAGAATCTAAAAATTGGTACAAGCTCTGATCAAGAGAAAAAGATATAGCTTGGAGAGAATGTTTGCTATAGATGTGGAATGAAGGGTCATTGGTCACGTACCTGTCATACGCCAAAGCATCTAGCAGATCTATATTAAGCTTCCATGAAAGAGAAGAAAAAGAAGTTTGAGACAAACTTTACAGATTTGTTTAATGATGATGATGGCAATCCAAATGTACCCCCTTTTGATATCTCCAATTTTTTTGCCCATCTTGAAGGAAAAATTGACCACATGATCATTGATGGAGAAATAATTAAAGAATAATTTCTATTATATTTTCTTTACTTTAATAAAGTGTCTCATCTATGTACTTATATTTTGAAATTAATAAATAAACTATTTTATAAAATCAAAATCTTATTCATTTTCTAGATTAAACTCGAATATGAACGCGAAAAAATTTTGCATAGCTGATAGTGCTATAACCCACACCATACTTCAGGATCAAAAATATTTTTCATTATTAACCTTTATAAATAGAAATGTAAGTATAATTTCTGGTACTTCTAATATAATTGAAGATTTCAGAAGAGCAACCATTATACTATCAGGTGGTACAAAATTAAAAATCAGAAAAGTCCTTTATTCAGCACAGTCTAGAAGAAATTTACTGAGCTTTAAGGATATCCACCATAATGGGTATCATATTGAGCAAAAAAGTGAACATGGTAAAAAAATTTTGTGCATCATTTCTTATGATTCAAACAAAAAAGTTGAGTTAAAAAAACTTTCTATTCTTTCATCTAGATTATACTATACAACAACTCGTGCAATTGAGATAAATATAGTATTGAGCCAGAAGTTCGCTAATAAAGAAATGTTTATCCTCTAGCATGAACGACTTGGTCATCCTGGATCAATAATGATGCACAAAATTATTGAAAACTCAAATGGACATCCATTAAAGAACCAGAAGATTTTTCTAACTAGTGATTACCATTGTTCTGCATGTTCACTTAAAAAATTAATACATAAACCTTCATTCATAAAGTTAGTAATTGAATCTCCTACATTCTTGCATAGAATTCAAGGGGACATATGTGGTCCAATTCATCCTCCTTATGGACCATTTAGATACTTTATGGTCCTAATTGATGCTTCCATAAGATGGTCCCATGTTTCTTTGTTGTCTACTCGGAACAGTGCATTTGCTAAATTGCTTGCTTTGGTAATACGATTATAAGCATAATTTTTTGATTTTTCTATAAAAGCTATCCGATTAGATAATGCAACTGAGTTTACTTTAAAAATCTTTGATGACTTTTATATGTCAATTAAAATTAATGTTGAGCATCCTGTTGCTCATGTGCATACTCAAAATGGCCTAGCAAAGTCATTTATTAAAAGGTTGCAGCTCAATGCTTGACCATTATTGATAAAAACTAAGTTGCCTATTTGAAGGCATGCTATTTTACATGCTACATCATTGATTCGAATAAGACCAACTACTTACCACATATATTCTTCACTACAACTTATAGTTGGTCAATAACCAAACATCTCATATTTAAGGATTTTTGGTTGTGCTGTGTACGTTGCAATTGCTCCACCCCAAAAATCTAAGATGGAACCTCAACATAAACTTGAAGTTTATATTGATTTTGATGGTCCATCTATCATTAGATATCTTGAACCTTTGATAGGTGATGTATTCACTGTTCGATTTTTAGATTGTCAATTTGATGAAACAGTATTTCCATCATTAGGGGGAGATAAAAAGGTATCAGAAGCACAATGAAAGTTATCATGGAATGTACCAAACTTATTATTTCTTGATCCAAGAATAAATCAATGTGAACTAAAAGTTCAAAGGATTCTTCATTTACAAAGTATAGCAAATAATTTATCTGATGTATTTATAGATACAAAAAGGATATGCAAATCTTATATTCCAGCTAAAAATACTCTAGCTCAGATAGAAGTTCCAGCAGGACAATCGATCAATACGGCTGTAGAACAACCTACGCCATGCTTGAAGCATGGAAGATCACTTGGTGCAAAAGATAAAGTTTCAAGGAAAAGAAATTCAAGTAAAATGGTACATGAGGAAAATAAAATTTTTGAAGCAAAACAAACTATTAATGATATAGATTCTATGGATAACCAAATTATTAGAAATAAAAAAATTTTAGTTAAGGCTCCTGAAGTAGTCCAAGTGCAAGAAAATAATGAAATTTCAATTAGCTATACATCAAAAGATGAAATATGGGATCGAAAGAAAATTATTGTTGATAATGTATTTGCTTATGCAATAGCATCTAGTGTTGCTTGTGGTGATCACAAGCCCAAAATTATTAACGAATGCCAATAATGGGATGATTGAAAAAAAAATGAAAAGAAGCAATTCAAGCAGAATTAAATTCTCTCCATAAACGTAAAGTATTTGAACCTGTAGTTCAAACTTCAAAGGACATTAAACCAGTTGGCTATAAATGGGTGTTCACAAGAAAGCAAAATGAATTAAACAAAATTGTAAGATACAAAGCATGATTAGTTGCATAAGATTTTTCGCAAAGATCTGGAATTGAATTTAATGAGACATATGCCCCTATAATAGATGCCATAACTTTTAGATTTTTAATAAGTTTAGCAGCTAAAGAAAGGCTTGATATGCGCCTTATGGATGTAGTCACAGCATATTTATATGGATCGTTAGATTGCAATGTATATATGAAAGTTCCTAAAGAATTTAAAATACCTGAAGTAAAAGATTTAAATTCTCACAATATATACTCAATCAAATTACAACGATTCTTATATGGATTGAAACAATCTGGTAGAATATGGTATAATAGACTCAGTGAATATTTATTAAAAATATGATACTCTAATAATTTAATATGCCCATGTGTTTTTATTAAAAATTTTAATACTGAGTTTGCTATCATTACCGTATATGTAGATGATTTGAATATCATCGGAACTCCTGAAGAAGTTCAAAATGCTACAACTTATTTGAAAGAAGAATTTAAAATAAAAGACTTAGGTAAGACAAAATATTATCTTGGTCTTCAAATAGAATATGTGTCAAGTTAAATTTTCATCCATCAATCAGCATATATTAAAAAGATTTTAAAGCATTTTTACATGGATAAAACTCATCCATTTAGTTTTCCTATGGTTGTGAGATCGTTTGATTTAAAAAATGATTATTTTCGATCCAAAGGAAAGGAAGAAGAACTTCTTGATCCTGAAGTACCATATCTAAGTGCAATCGGGGTACTTATGTATCTTGCTAATTATACTCAACCTGATATTGTCTTTGCAATAAATTTATTAGCAAGATTTAGTTCTGCTCTTATTTAAAGACATTGGAATGACATTAAGCATATCATGCGCTATCTATAGGGTACTATTAACATGGGTTTACTTTACCCATATAATTCTGAGCATCAATTATTAGGATATGCTGATGCTGGTTATTTATCAGATCCTCATAATGGCAAGTCACAGACTGGATATGTTTTTACTCATGATGACTATGCTATCTCACGAAAATTTGTAAAACAAATAATGGTTGCAATTTCATCCAACCATTTAGAGATTCTTGCGCTCCATGAGATGAGTCGTGAATGTATTTGGTTGAGAACAATGATTCAACATATTCAAGAATCATGTGGATTATCTTATATAAGAAATACTCCATTGATAATATATAAAGATAATGTTGCATGTATTGCACAAGTCAAAGAAGGATTTATTAAAGAAGATAGAATTAAACATATTTTACCAAAGTTCTTCTATACTCATGAGCTTCAGAAAAAGGATGAGATTAATGTGCAATAAATTCGCTCTTGTGAAAATTTAGCTGACTTATTCACCAAGATGCTCCCAATCGATATTTAAGAAATTAATTTATAAAATTGGGCTACGACGGCTCAAAGACCTAAGTTGATTATGAAACTAATTTTCAGGGGAGTACTGTACTCTTTTTTCTTCACCTTGGTTTTGTCCCATTGGATTTTCCAAGTAAGGTTTTAATGAGGCAGTATGTCCTAATCAATTCAAAAGAATGTTATACTCCTTTTTCTTGGCTAAGTTTTTTTTCCTATAGGATTTTTCTCAACAAGATTTAATGAGGCACGTTCTTCGTGAAGGGATCATCCAAGGGGGAGTGTTATAAATGACAATTGAAGCCCATATGGATGACTCCCTAAAAATTATGAAATAAAAAATATTATTTTTTTAAATGATTGAGATATATTATTTTTTTGTAAATGAATGAGAGATATTGTTTTCTTTATAATTTGGATTGAAAAGCTTATAAAAGAGCTTAAAAATAGAATGAGAATACGTGATTATCTTATAAAAAAAAAATTTATTTCTCTCTCATTTTCTCATCGTATCTCTTTATTCTTTTTTTATTATATATTATATTATTATATAATAAAATTAATATTTTTCAATACATGAACGTATCCAATCATCGCCAGCACACTGGCTGCCAGCTCAACGGTTTAACTTCCTGCCAGATAAAAAGAATGAATAAAAGAAAAATTCCTGAAGGCGTCCAGATTCAATACAAGGAAAATTCCTGAAGGCGCCCAGATTCAATGCACCTAAAGTCCTAACCCGTGCGGGTCTGAGCTCGCCGCCTGCTCCTCTAAATTAATTGACTCCCGTCTCTCTAACTACAAATTCAGAGAAATCAAACGTCAGGCACGAGGTGAGTGCACCTGGTAAAAGTGGGCGTATTTTCAAACCAATGGAAACATCTTAGCCCCGCTACAAAGCTCATCCCATCGTCTCCCAAACACCAAACAGTATTTCGAGCTCTTCTCCGGCGGCATAGGGGGTGGGGCCCAACGTTAGCCTCATTTTCCTGCCATACAAATGATGCTACATTGGCGCGTGATAAAAAATGTAGGTGCCTGGTGTTTGAGGCGGCACGGCTGCTGACCCGAGCCAATTTTCGTTACGTGCGTTGGGATTGTCATCTTCTTCCGTTATAAATAAAGCATAATATTTGTGAGGCCCAATCGGTCTTGGTTTCGAAACGCCGCGCATTTTTTTCTTTGCTTTTACTCCTCCTCCCATTGCTGCTGGTTGTTGGATTCTCGGTATTCTCCTGACTTCTTTCTTTCTTTCTGGCGTCTTTTTCCTTGACTGAAGAAATTAATAAGGTTAAAGTAAAAGT
Source organism: Cocos nucifera (assembly GCA_006176705.1). Classification (NCBI taxonomy): domain Eukaryota; kingdom Viridiplantae; phylum Streptophyta; class Magnoliopsida; order Arecales; family Arecaceae; genus Cocos; species Cocos nucifera. The sequence continues at coordinate 2,850,755 of QRFJ01000009.1, forward strand.
CCAGCGTTACATCTCGACCTTTTGAAGTTTATTTCGTAGATCTTTAGACGATCGGAGGTGTTTCTATCGAGGAGAAGTATTTTTTAATTGTTTAAGCAAGTTCAAATTTTTCGGAATATAACGTTGTTTTGATTTTTCTATACAAATTAAATAATGCCGTTAGTTTACAGAAGAATGGGTTTGATTTCATGTGTTATGTGTTCCAACGAACTATCATTTTCTTCTTATTTCTAGATTGCAAGAAGAGTTGAGGCTTTTTTTTATATTTTTTATCTATTTTTCCCCTGTTGCAGTTGCTCCGAACGATGGGGGAAGTTGGTCCTACAATCGCCAAGGACGTCACTGAAGTAATTAAGCTTTCTAATTCAAATTTATTCTTATTCGTCTAGTTATTCTTCCAAGGATTTATGTGCACTTATTTCACCAAATGGTTATTGGTTTGATGCCCTAGTTGACTGGTAAAACCCCGTTGGTGTACCTAAACAATGTTACGATCGGTTGCGTGGCTCGTGTTGCTGCTAAGTTGGAGATGATGGAACCCTGCTCCAGCGTCAAAGATAGGTAATCGCTGTTCATCATTTCTATCGTCCCTTTGGCACTGATGATTTGCTATTTTTTATCCTCATGTAAAATTTTTTGGTGGACAGGATTGGATATAGCATGATTACGGATGCAGAGGAGAAAGGACTCATCTCACCGGGAAAGGTTGGCAGCTCGATCAAACTATTCTCTGTAACTTCAACAAAATTTAGCTGGTTGCAATTTAGAGTGTGATTAAATCTTTGTGGAGTCACTAGTTAAATGGTCATTATTGATTGACTCATAAATCATGTAACTGTATGCATGCTAAACAAACCCTATTCGAGACCGTAAAGTCTCAGCTAATGCAGAAATCTCGATCCACATGCAATGATTATGGCTTGGAATAATTAGTTTATCTATGTATTAATTTGGTTTTAAATGATCGATCTACAGAGGAATTATGTTCGATCTGAAAATAGGTTCCTGTCACTGCAATGAACAGAAACTAGAAAGATTAATGCAGTAATGATTGACTTGGCTGATGTGTTGCTTATGTTGTGCAATGCTTGTAGAGCGTCCTGATTGAACCTACCAGTGGTAATACTGGCATAGCATTGGCCTTCATGGCAGCTGCAAAAGGTTACAGGCTCATAATTACGATGCCGGCCTCCATGAGCCTTGAGAGAAGGATCGTTCTCCATGCTTTTGGTGCGGAATTGGTCCTGACGGATCCAACTTTGGGCATGAAAGGTGCTGTTCAGAAGGCAGAAGAGTTGGCTGCAAAGACACCAAACTCATACATCCTTCAGCAGTTTGAAAATCCTGCAAACCCAAAGGTAACGTAGAGAATGGAAATGGTCTTATAAAAAATTTACCTTTCAGAAGAAGGCATCTATATACTTTTTACCTTGTGCTTGTAGATTCATTATGAGACAACCGGACCGGAGATTTGGAAAGGAACTGGGGGCAAAATTGATGCCCTTGTATCTGGTATTGGTACAGGGGGTACACTCACTGGATCAGGAAGGTATCTTAAAGGGCAAAATCCTGATGTCAAGGTCGGTTCATCACCAATTTAGGTGATCTATGTTACCATCTAGTTCCATATTGCAGCTCTTGAGGAAGTATATTTTTGGTGAGGCACATTTTATGTTCTAGAATTTTAACATCAACAAATTTCCTTGTTGCATGGCATGTCTTTTCCTTTGATTTAGCTGTATGGCGTGGAACCCCTTGAAAGTGCAGTTTTATCTGGAGGAAAACCTGGTGAGTTGGTGCATCTTGGGCATTTATTTTTGGTACTTTGGTCTCCATTAATTTCTGTTGTAGCATATAAAAAAAATATTGGATCAGTCGCTTGCATGTGTACTTTCTCTGAAATTTTTCATAGATATATTGAGTTTATTATTTATCAAGGAACTTAGATAATGCAAGTGCCCACCATGATGGGTAGAGCACATTTGAAAGGCATGATTTATGATTTCTTCAAGATTCCATACTTATATTTTTACCTCCTTTTGTGATCTAGAAATCATAGGTTCAAAATCTAGAAATAGCTGGTTTTCATATGGGGATAAGATTGCATACATTTGACCCTCCTTTGACCCCACAATGAGGGGAGCCTTGTGTCCTTGGTGTCCTTTAACTATGTTATATTAATTAAGAAAAGAAATAAAAATCCTACCTAAAGCACCTGATCCTCCTCTCACATCTTCCTATCTTTTCCTTTATGTTAAGGCAGCTAAGGTAGACTACAACACTCCTGAGAGAGAGAGAGAGAGACAAGGACATCGCTGGTATGTAAAAAAAAATAATTTTAGTTAAGTTGTATACTTATTTTTAAATATTGTATAGAAGAAAATATTACAATATGTTAATTGTTGGGGCCTTTTACTATACGTGTTTTTCAAACTTATTTGTTGAGAGATGCAAGAAAAATGATATTTTGCAAAGTTGTTTCACTATTTATATCCTGGACCAATCTCTATAAAAGAAAAGATCACTTTCAACAATATTATTGTGGTTAAACTCATTATTGGAAGAGTCAAATCATCCATGCACCTACCTGTAAAAGCTGGAAAAATAGATAAGTATCTAAGTCTCCAACGCATATATGATTCAGATTTCTATCCCGCATGCATTCTTGAGGGTTTCGAAAGATCTTTTTTTTTTTCATTTATTTGTCTTAATCTTTGTAACCATACTGTTGGATAAACCTAACTGGGTAGGGCTTATTACTAACCATCCACCTCAAATCAGAAACTAAATTCGTGATGGATTTGATTTGCTGAGATAATATATCCCTCCATCACACAAAGAGAGATATTGCTCGATGGGGACCTATGTTGGTCTAAAAGTTGGAGCATCGAATGTTTCTGATTGCATGGTTTAGTGCTGTTCTTATTCATCGTAGTCGGCATGATTAGGAGGCCTGAATTGTTCTGGCTGCTATATTAACATGGTAGACAATTTGTTGGTGAACTTGCTCCTCTTACCTGCTATTGTTATGGTTCTAATGCTCCCATATTCAGTTCATCTGTCGTAAGAGTACATGCAATTCTCTTCTGTTTGAAGATGTATAAATAACAGGAACATATACTTCTTATGTTTAAAAAGCATGATTCTCATAAATTTTAAGCCATTTTAAGCTAACAATTTCTTGCTTCTGAGGTGCAACTGACAAAATTTCTGCTCCTCTTCGTTTTAAATGACCAGGTCCGCATAAGATCCAGGGTATAGGAGCTGGCTTTATTCCTGGTGTTTTGGATGTCGATCTCATTGATGAAGTTGTCCAAGTGAGCCTTAAAGACCACGTAGTTTAGAGTTGATTGGAGTTTTTAGACATTGTATTCTTTGATACTTGATAGGCTGGTTAGCATTTTGGTAACTAGTTATAATTTTTGTTTCATCTTGTAATTATCTTTGTGAAATGATAGATCAGATGGTGTCGTCTATCAACTGTTTCTTGTTGTTCTCGAATTTTTAGCATGAATCATCTTAGTTTTTTCTGTGATGGTGTGATTGCCCAGGTCTCAAGTGATGAAGCTATTGAAACAGCAAAGCTTCTAGCCTTGAAAGAAGCATTGTTGGTAATTAAATTCGTCAATCCTATTATAGTTTAATGTTTATGTTATAATTTATATTATTCCTGTTTCTCTTTTCGGTCCTCTTATTTAGCCACAGTGAGGGTTCTGCAATCTACGTTTTATTGATTCTTCTGCTGCTTACTGTAAGAGGTATACTCACTGCAGGTTGGAATATCATCTGGAGCTGCTGCAGCTGCTGCTATTAAGATTGCACAGAGACCAGAAAATGAGGGGAAGCTCATAGTTGTAAGCTCTTAATCTTTCTGATTTCTTCTGTTTTCTTTTCCTATCCTATCAGTATTCCTCGAGAATTTCTTGGTAGAACCTAATAGTTAAGCAAATAAATTTGTTATTATAACATCGAATACTGGTTCTGTTCTCACTGACAATTAAGCAAAATATATTTAGGAGCCAGCATCACCATTTTTTCTTTCTTAAAAAAAATATATAGATAAAATTTTAGGCATTTAGGCACATGAAATGCTGCTTGAAAGCTGAGCACCATTGTCCAGCTTGGGTGCGCAGTTTAGAACGCCCAAATCATTTAAAGGTAGCCGTGTATTATGCAATATTTTCATCACGTCCTTGTATTTAGAACAACTCTTGTTTGAATCTTGCTGATGTTGTGGTGACTGAATTGGTGGTCCCATAAACTGTTCATTCGTTACAGGTAGCAACACCATTACTTCTTGTCTACTTTTGTAGTTTTATATTCCTCATAGATTTGAATCACCCATCAGTCTAACTTGTTGATAATGTCCCTGGTTCATCACAGGAATGCATGTATGGACCTTTAGAGCTTGGCATTGCTTGCATAGGTTACAGTATTTTCCTTCGACATTTATCTAGAAAGTCTGTATCATTTAGATTTATAAGTTTATAAATAATTTACGGGCAGTAGTTCTGCTATCTTCTTGTTCACTGTATGTACGAGATGTGAGATAGGTAGGAACTTAACATAGGGTCAAGAATGTGATACATTAAGTGCAGCCTGGGTATTGTATTATAACCGATCACCATTTTCCTCCAAATGCTTCTATGGTTCATCTGGAAGCCTGTATCTGCAACCGTTGGATCAACCAATTGCTGAGCTTGTCAATGCAATTTCCTGATCACAAGTAATCATAGAACATAAGATTGTGGTTCTGCTGCTCACCCTTTCTAACAGGACTTGATAATTTCTTAGTATATGATCCAAGTTATATCCAGCTAATGATTAAAAAAAATAAAAGAAGCCAGCTACTAATGAGTATTCTCTTTATGAGTGCAGGTTGTTTTTCCAAGCTTTGGTGAGCGTTATCTTTCGACACCCCTCTTCCAATCGATCAAGGAAGAAGCAGAGAGCATGGTTTTTGAACCCCGAGGGTGATTTTTTGCTGTCATCATTGTGGAATTTCCATCTCAATAATTTTATGAGGGTGATTTTACCGTAGGTTCTTGGATGGGTGGTTGTGCCAAAATAGAAGTATGAGTGGAAAAATTCAGGACCGAGTCTCAGAGATTGAAATGAAGGAATTACTGTATTCCTTGACTTAGTTGGTACAGTTCAAGGCACTTGCTTTGCCTGCCTTGGTTAATCCACTAGATTATTTATTTCAATTGTAAGGTCATAAGGAGGGTATAAATTTGTGAATAAAATATATCATTAATAACTACTCTTTGGCATGTGCAATGATCTTGATGAATTTTTTTGATAAATGATGGGAATCTGAATAATGGTGAATTTTTAATGCTTCTTTAAAATTAAAAATATGGATTAATATTTTTGACAAAATCCAACAAATGTATGACCTTAAAAATGCAAGGGCTTGCATCCTTAAATAGTGACTTTTCGTTCAAATCTTCTTGCTTATTTCCCCCCATTGACACCCCTGGATATTTAATTTATCTGATACATAACCAGACATAAATTATCACTAATTTATCTATAGAAAGCAAATGACAACATTATGCCTAGGCTGTGTTCTTTTGATTACAATCATGAATAATGGTGAATTTTTAATGCTTCTTTAAAGTTAAAAATATGATTCAATATTTTGACAAAATCCAACAAATTTATCCCGTTGGTAGGATCTTGAGCATGCAAGGGATTCCTTAAATATGGATTTTTCATTCAAATCTTCTTGCTTATTTTCCTCCATTGATATCCCTGTACATTTAATTTATCTGATACATAACCAGACATAAATTATCACTAAGTTTTCCATACTTAGCAAATGACAACTTATGCCTATGCTGTGTTCTTTTGATTACAACCATCGTTTAATTACTCTCTTAAAATAGTAACAATCACATGTTTAAGTAAATCCTTTGATCTTGTATGTCACTTCATTTACTTTAGGGGCATTTTGATAAACTAGTCATGTGGCATGAGCATTAGTTTTAAAACATAAATATGATCGACATTTTATTGATATTTTTGTTAAGATCGATTGGATAGAGTGTTCTGAAGTGATGCACAGTGGATATGGTAATTGCAGAAGAAAGAAGAAAAATAAAATTTCACAAGCCCAAATACAAAAAATTCATGTGATTCGCAGTTTCTTGCTCCTATGTCCACGAGCGCATAGAATAATATTTTTACTAAAATTAAAAGTTTACAAGAGATAAAAAAATAAAAAAAATCTTTTTTTTCTCTTTTTTGGATGCAAGAGCAGCTTCAAATAGGAAGAAAAAATCCATCTAGAGATGATTTACTCATCTAATGATCCTCTAGATTGCACACAAGAAAAATTCTTGCCTTCTTACAAGAAGAACCATTACTTTCTCTCTCTTTCTCTCTTCCTCTCTCCTTTTCTCTCTTGAAAAATATCCTTTTCTCTCTTAGAAAAGCTTCCGCTGCTCTTCTCTACGTTCCTCCACGTTCTGCCAAGCCTCAGGTGCCCACAGGCCTTTTAAAGGCCAAAACAAAGCTTCAAATCATATTCAAAATAGAGATCTCAGTCTAAATCAAGCTCATCATTGAATCAAGCCTCTCCATACCTCTTGCCCATCCGATCGTGCATCCAATCTATAGAAATATTATGGACCACATGAAATGCTGGGAAAACCCAAAACCAGTCCAATGGACCACGTGAAACTAGGGAGAACACTCCTTGGTGCAGCCGCGTGGGCTATCATGGTCGGCCTACGCACGTCCGAGTGCTCGCTGCCAGGCTTGCTAGCGCCTGGGCCACATCAACCTGCGGGCTGACCCCACCTAGCCCTTTTTTCTTTTTCTTTTTCTTTCTTCTTTTTTTTTCTGGGCTTCTTGGTTCTTGGGCTCCTCTTGTGGATGCATAGATTAGGCTCCACCACCCAACAACTTTTTTACTTAAAAACTAAGATATCCAAACATGCATTCATCTGAAATAGAAAAAATAAACATTCAAAATAAATTAGTATTCTGTGCGACATCTCCACTCAACTAACTTTAAGAGCCAATTTAGGCAATACACAACAAAAGTTATAGCATACCCTTCCGCATCCAACTATCCTATCAAAATCAGATTCCTCTTTAATCTTGGAACATGCCTGATATTCTTAAGCTTCCATGTCAACTGATTTAGCATCTTTATATGCACATCACCTTTTTTTCATAATATCCAGTGGTTCACCATCACTGAGATAAATCTTTCCAAAATTTTTGGCAATGTAATTTGTCATACATTCTTTCTTTTATGTAAACTAAAATAAAGATCTAGAGTCCAATATCCAAGACTCCATCGGACTGTCCATGCTGAGGTCTAGAGCATCAGCTATTATCTCTATTGTTGCATTGATAGATTCCTTATTTTGATCTTTGTTCTCTTTTTTTTTCCAGCAATTCTTTCTGGTATGCCCTTTCTTTCCGCAGTGTTAAAAGCAAACACCTTTCGGTCTCGATTAGCTCTTCTACTTGGATTTGTGTAGTTTTTTCTCTGCTTTCTTGAATAATCAAAACAGAACTAGAGTTTTCTTTGAATTCTCTCCTCATGATATCTTCACCAAGAATTAGGTTTCGAACCTTTTCAAATTTTAGTTTGCTTGATCCATAAGAATTACTTACAGCGGCATGGTGGCATCCCAACTCTCGGGCAAAGAAGATAGTAAAATTAAAGCACGAACCTCATCCTCAAAACTAATATTAAAGAGCTTAATAGAAAAATAATTATATTAAATTTATTGATATGATCAGCAACATATGCACTTTCAAGCATTTTCAAATTAAATAGACAATGCATAAAATATATCTTATTAGAAGCCAAAGGCTTCTCATACATATTAGTCAGAATTTTCATCAAATCAGCTATCGTCTTTTCCTCCAGGATGTTAAACGCGACGTTTCTAGCCAATGTCAATCTAATAACTCCGAAAGCCTAGCAATCCAGCAATTCCCAATCTACTTGTGACATGTCTTCAGACTTCTTTTCTTCAAGAGATAGATGAAGCTTCTTCTGATACAGATAATCCTCGATCTACATCTTCCAGAACCTAAAGTTCTTTTTATCGAATTTGTCGAGCTTGACCTTTTCTTCATCTTCTGCCATTGCTCTCATTCTTTCTTTCGTACCTAATACTACTCTGATACTAGTTGTTAGGATCGACTGGGTAGAATATTCCAGAGCGATGCACAATGGATATGGTAATTACAGAAAAAAGAAAAAAATAAAATCTCACAAGTCCAAACATAAAAAATTTATGTGGTTCAGAGTTTCTTGCTCCTACGTCTACGGCCGCACAAAATAATATCTTCACTTAAATCAAAAAGTTTATAAGAGATTAAAAAATAAAAAGAATCACTTTTTTTTCTCTTCTAGATGCAAGAGCAGCCTTAAACAGGAAAAAAAATCCACTTAGAGATGATTCATTAACTTAGTGATCTCCTAGATTGCATACAAGAAGAATCTCTACCTTCTTATAAAAAAATCCTTGCCTTCTCTCTCTTTCTCTCTTCCTATCTCCTTTTCTCTCTTGGAAAACACCCTTTCCTCTTTTGGAAAAGCTCTTATTGCTCTTCTCTGCATTTTGCTACGTTTTGCCAAGCCTCAGGTGCCCATAGGCTTTTTAAAGGCCAAAATAGAGCTTCAAATCATATCTAAAATACAGATCCCAGTCTAAATCAAGCTCAAATTGACTCTTGAATGTTCGATCAAGCCTCTTCGCGCTTCTCACCCATCCGATCGCACATCTAGTCCACAGGAATCCTATAGACCGTATAAAGTGCTGGGAAAATCCAAAACTGATCCAATGGACCGTATAAAACTAGAGAGAAATGCCCTATGGTGCAATTGTATGGACTGTCGCGGCCAGCCCACATGCGTCCGCGTGCTCGCGGTCGGCCCACGCGCATGAGGGCGCGCCTGCGAAGGACCGCAATCCTACAGGACCGCACGCCAGCACCAGGCCGCTCACTCCCACCTGGGCTACGGGCGCCTGCATGGGCTGCCAGTCCTGCTGGTGCCTGGGCCATGCCAGCCTGTGGGCCGAGCCCGTCTGACTCCTTTTTCTCTTTTTTTCTTTCTTTTTTTCTAGGTTTTCTCTAAGCTTCTTGGGCTCCTCTTATGGGTGGATTAGACTCCACCACCCAATAATTTTATAGTTTTATTTGCTATGTATACAAATTGTTTTGACCTAATAGTTTAAAAAAAATATTATATATATTTATATACAATAAGTATATTTACTAATGTGACTTTATTTTGAAACACTAGAATGCCTTTGAAAGGAATCGGAATTGACAAGATGCATGCCTTTTCGTGCAAGATTGTTAAAAGCACTCATTTAGGAAAGCATTGAAATGCACTAAGAAATACTTAAAAATATAATGGTATACACTTAAGACACTTGAATATACTGAAACTTAGAAAACACTTTTCAGGATCATGTCAATAATAGCTGGTCAATAACCAACTACTGTACTGGTCGATCGGGGGTTCATTGAAACCACCTATCAAACCCACTGGTCAGAGGGTCATTAGCTAAGGGTTCACTGAGACCAACTATTACACCAATTGATCTAGGTTTCATTCCATCATGTCTCACGAAGGCCAACAACTTAACCCCTACCAACCAGGGTCGCTCATTGTGTCTAAACTGAGAACACGAAGTCAACAACTTTACCTTTTGTTGGTCACTCGGGGTCACTTATCACGGTGTAACCAGCCAAAAATTTTTGTTTCAGTTCATAACAAATGAAACTTTTGCTCTTAGATAGGATAATGATTAATGAATATTTCAAATGACTAGGGTCAAAAGGAGTCTCCTTGATATATATATATATATATATATATATATATATATATATATATATATATATATATATATATATATATATATATATATATATAATGATGGCTTGACAATGATAAATTTATGGAGGCACACATTTTTCAAGATTTGCTTGCCACAAAATATTATGGAAATATTCAGAAAAATTAAGAAAACTTTGATTATATTTACATACAACAAGGATTATAACATATTATAGTATTTATGTAACTAAGCTCAATGCTGAAATTAAAAATCAATAAGCTGCCTCAACTTTACTTTGAAACAAGGATTTTTGTAGAAGTTATGAACAGTGGGGAACAGAAATTTTTGAATCACCATAAAGACAATTTTTTATGAAAACAAAGTGTCGACCATGTAAGTATTCTTACTAATTCCCATCATAAAACACGAGATGATAGCTCACCTACAAGCACAACGTGGCTCACATCGTGGGAACATTCACAATCCTATCATTAACTCTTCAAACTTATTTTGAGATCTTATTAGCAGCTTTCTTTTTGTCTTCATTGTGTTCTACAACCTCCTTAAGTAAATCGTACAAATCACTTCGCTTCCAAATAGGCTCTATGGACATTGATAAAAATTATTTTTTTATCTAATTCAGCTATATCAATGTTCATAATAAGAGGTTGCAGTGTTGGCGTATCATAGAAAGCATATCACAAAGTATTGTAAAATAAATTTAGTGGCAAGCATGGAGTAATTTATGTGTAAATGATATACAGTTAACTAATTAGACTAAGAATCGACAACTTAAAATTGGATTCCATGCCAGTTAGCTGACAGTCACTACTATATAATGGGGATACGATAGTACTTGCTATTGCAGTGGTTCGAAAATCACTATCATAAACTCTAAGACAATGGTTATATAGAACCATTGTCATATATCTACCAATGGAAGCGGTTTGTAGTTTTAAAAAATCACTGTCATAGATTGTCTATAGTAGCGGTTATACATAACCACTGTCATATGTCAGATCTATAGCAGTGATTTTACTTAACAGCTGCAATAGGTTCAACATATGGCAGCGATTAATCAATCGCTATCATAGTTCACATCTATGGCCGTGGTTAAGCTTGATCGCTGCCATAGGTTGGATCTATAGCAGTAATTATGTATAACCGCTATGATAGATTCTCGATCTATGGTAGCGGTCATATATAACTACTGCTATAGATAATCTATGGCAACGGCTAGACAAAACTACTGCTATAGGTCCAATCTATGGCAGCGGTTATGTGTAACTGCTACTATATCTTTTTTTATATATTTTTTTAAATATTTTATAATTTTAAAATTTAATATCCATCTTCATCATTCATTATCTAAATAATTATCATTAGAGTATCATCATAAAAAGCCATCTTGATCCAATAGCCCTAATTTCATCGATCAGTAAAATTCAATTTCGACAACTACGAACGACGATGCGATGATCTGATAGATAGAGACAACTGATGGATCCAAAAATCTATAACAATCATCTTGATGATGTTTATAGTACACTATCAAAATTTTACTTCAATCGAATATCGTTATCATGATCAATTTAGTATGGGATGATTTCGATCGTTAAATGTGAAATAAGTGATCAAAAGGCCAAACGGCATCCGATTATGAGATAATTTTTTAGTTAAATTATCTTTACTATAATTTTGATTATTTTATATGGTAATGATTGTAAAATCTAAATCATTTCTATATGAACTATTCATGTTAAGCAGATCTTGCAAAAGCACAAGCATAATTACTAAAGAAGTTTAAGAAAGGATATCGAGCAACGTATAGTTTTGGATTGTTCTTAGATTCGTTGTTCGAATTTTATGATCACCATCGTAAAAATGATTAAAGTAGTAGCCAAGATTATTTATCTAAAAAATTATCTCATAATCGGATGCCATTTAGTCCTTTGATCACTTATTTCTCATTTAACGGTCGAAATCATCCCATACTAAATTGACCATGATAACAATATTTGATTGAAGTAAAATTTTAATAATGTGCTACAAACGGCATCGAGATCATCGTTGTAAATTTTTGAATCCATTGATAGCATCAATCTATCAGATCTTCGCACCGTCGTTCGTGATCGTCGAAATCGAATTTTGTTGATCGATGAAGCTAGGACTATCGGATCGAGGTGATTTTTGTGATGATACTCTAATAATAATTATTTAGATAATAAATGATTAAGATAGATATTAAATTTTAAAATTATATTTTATTTAAAAAATTAAAAAAAAATAATTATTGAATTATGGCAGTAATTTTTAACCACTGCCATAAACCTATGGTAGCGGGTTTCAGTAACCGCTATCATAGATATATGACAATGATTCGAAAATCGCTGCCATAGGTTAGGCTATTTTTTCAATCCACCCCAATTTTTGATTTTCTCTCTCCAGTCCTCTCTTCCCTCCTCTCTGTCGTCGGTGAAGACCCTTCTTCCCTAATCAGCCCCGTCTTCCTCTTTTTCGATCGAACCTGCCTCCTCCTTCTTCCTCAGCCGGCCCAGCCACCTCCACTGCCTCTTCTTTCTTTCTCGGCCAGCCCTACCACCTTTTCTGCCTCCTCCTTCCCCGACTGGCCCTACCACCTCCCCCGCCTCCTTTTTCGGCCAGCCCAGCCACCAGCCCCATCTTCTCTCTCTTTCTCTCCTCTCTTTTCTTGACCTGACCCACCATCGTTGCCTACTCCCTCTTTGCGTCGTCGCCATCCACTCAGCCTCCCTACTTTCTCTTTCTCTATTTCTCTATCTCTCTCTTTTCTTTTTCTCTCTATCTATCACTCTCTCTCTTTTCTTTTTCTCTTTCTCTCTTTATATCTCACTATCTCTGTGTCTATCTCATAGGCTACCTCTAGCACCACCATCTCCCTTTAGCACCACCACCGATGACCCTCGGAGCTTTATGCGACCCCTCTCCATAGCTGTAGGTATGATTTTTTTAATTTAGTTTCATAGTAATATTTATTAATTATTATTTATAATATTTATAATATTTTATAATAATATTTAAAAAACCCCATCGATGAGTTCTAAAACATACTGATGGTCGTGGGTCACGTCGATGGGTAAGAGAACTCCTATCAGTTGGTTCTGCACCATGCTGGCAAGTTTTGGATCGAACAATGTCGGCGACTTTAGGTTGTGCCATGTTGGTGGTCGTGGACGGTCCTAAGCCATACCGATCGATAAGAAAACTCCTATCGGTAGGTTTTGGACCGTGTCAATGGCCATAGGCCATGTCAGCCACGAAGATAACCCCCGCTAGTAGGTTCTAGAACGTGCTGGTGGTCGTGGATCATGCCGGCGAGTAAGAGAACTCATGCTAGTTGGTTTTGGACCATACTGATGGATGATATTGGGTCGTATCATGTCGGTAGCCATGGATGACCCTGGATCGTGTCGGTCGATAAGAAAAACCCAGCCAACGAATTTTGAGCCATGTCGATCTCTAAGAGAACCCTCGCCCCTACCGATGGATTCTGGATAGTGTCGGTGGGTTCCATGCTGGCCGTTAAGAGAACCCATGCCAGCGGGTTTCATGCCATGCCGACTGATAAGCCAAAAACATCCACCGATGGATTCTAGACCTGGATGTAATTTATATTTATATATTATTGCTTTTATTTATTGCATTGCATAAGACCCATCAATTGATTAGTATACATAATCTCTGGCATCCTTATATTTATATATTTTTATACGAATGAAAAAATTATGAATAATGATCAATTAATTATCCAATTTAGATAGTTTAAGAATATAAATAATTTTATAAATAATTATAGTAATCTAATGATATGCCGAGAGTTTTGAATAAAATTTTGGATAGTATTTTTTTTTATTTTTCTACATGGGAGAACTAAGAAAAAATACTGTCGAAATTTTTTTCAATCTCTATTGCATATCATTTGATTTCTGTAATGAACCTATAGAATTAATATAATTTTTGAATGAGATAGGACATATCTTTACCTATTAATTGATGATAGGATGCATTTATTGCATATCTAAAATTGATATTTAATATAAATTTCATACATGATATTTATTTCGGCCACTATTTATAATACATTTTTTGTTTATAATGCATATTTATTTACAATGCATTGGTATATAATGTAAGTTTCATGCATGATTTAATTACAATATCATCATTTTTATAATGGATAAAGAGTGGATGAAGTTTAGTAGGTCTCACCAGAATATGAGACTAGACTTCAAAATTTTTTTGATTTTGCTATAGAAAAATTTAGGGATCAGAGATTTATTCAATATCCTTATAAAATGTGTATGGATGGATCGTGACTATCTCGTCAAGATGTAAATCATCACCTCACTATTTATGATTTTAAATCTAATTATAAAATTTATTGGAATCAACATGATGAGGACAGGCCGCAAGAAGGCAATCAACATGATCGAAAAGTAGAATAAATGATTTTTGATATTTTTTTTATTTATTAGCCATAATGACGGTGCATCTATATCCATGTCTGATCCTGTGGTTAGTGAAATGATAAATAGTGATGATGTAGAGAAGGTCCGCAAGTTGATGGAGGATGCTAATATTCCATTGTATCTCGAATATAAAAAGATGATGAAGTTTGAGTTCTTAATCCAGTTGTACCTTGTGAAATGCTCTAATGGATTCAATAATAATGGAGTGAACTGCATACTAAAGCTTTTGATGGACATTCTTTGGGACAATGCACAATCTCGAAGAATAATTATGAAGCATCGAAGATTATTAAATAGCTGGGTTTTACTTACATCAAGATACATGTATGTCTCACTGATTGCATACTCTATTGGGAGGGAATGCCAACCGAAATGAGTGCATGAGGTATGATGTATCAAGATAAAAATAAAATAAAGATGACACATCGATCCGTGTATCTCAAAAATTGATGTGGTACTTTTTTTTTATTTTGAAACTACAAAAGTTGTTTATGTTAGCAAGGATATCGAAGGACATAGAATAGCATGAAGAGGAGAGAACAAAAGATGATACATTAAGGTATCCAACTAATGGAGAGGCATAACAAAAGTTTAATGAAATACATTCCGACTTCGCACAAGAGATACGTAATGTGAGGTTAGGCTTGTCATGCGATGGTTTCAATCTATTCAAATACATGAATACCGCCCACAATATATGGCCTATGTTTATTCATATTTACAATCTTCCACCGTGGATGTGTATGAAAAAATTCTTTGCTTTTATGACAATACTTATCCTTAGATTGATGGAGATAGGTAATTATATTAATATCTATTTACAGTCTCTTATTGTCGAGTTGAAATAGTTATGGAGCATTCAAGATGTTCCAACTTTTGATGCTTCAATGAATAAGTCATTCTCCATGCGTGCAGCGCTTCTATGAACAATAAATAATTTTTTAGCTTATGCCCTAATATCGAATTAGAGCATGAAAGATAAGCTAGCGTATTCGATTTGTAGAAAAAAAACATCCAATCTAAAAGGTTGATACATCGAAGGAGCTTTAACTTTATGGGGCATTGGCATTTTTTTCGTTAAAATCATCAATATAGAAGGAATGCATGCTTCTTCGATGGCACTATTTAAGAAAGTGAGATGCCTAGCCATTATCGGAAAGTAAGGTATTGAGAGAGTTGGATGATCTCAATGTTGAATTTAGAATAGATGATCTGATTGGTTGTAAGAAGAGGAAACATCAATCAAAGCTAGATGACACATACTTTAATTGGAGAAAAAAAGTATCTTCTTTGACTTGCCATATTAGGAGACAAACTTATTGCGTCACTATTTTGATGTAATGCGTATTAAAAAGAATGTATGTGAGCTCCTATTAGCAATAATTTTGAACATCAAGGATAAGACCAAGGATGATTTGAATTCTTGATTTGACTTGAAAGAATGAGGTATTAGGAGATCACTCCATCCAAAGTCGGTAGGAAAAGAACAGTGGAGGCTCCCTCATGCATGCTATATTATGAATGTCTCCGAACGATCTACATTTCTTCCCATATTGAAGAACGTAAAGATTCCAGATGGGTACTTAAGCAATATATCAAAGCATATAAATAGTAAGGATATCAAACTTAGGGGATTAAAGACTTATGATTATCATGTGTTGATGCAGGAGTTGATCTCAATAGCTATTCACCGTGTGTTGTCAAAAAATATCAGAATGACTGTCACAATAAGAAAATAGAGTATTAGTGATGGATATTAGCAACGACATTTTTATCATCGCTAATAATCAGTATTAGCGATGAAATTTGCTATAACAAGATTATCATTGTTAATAATCTTTTTTACCAAAAGTTTTAACGACGAAAGTTTAGCCATCGCTAATAGTTATTAGCGATAGCAGTGGCGACGGTAATGCTGTGTTAGATATGTGTGCCCTAGAAGCCAGAATTGGCTGACACTTATAATACACTTTTAGGGGCAAAATTATAATTTTGACTATAAATAATAAAATAAATTATTTTCTATCATAAATATGTATTTAATGTCTGTGATACATCCCTTAAGTTAATGATAATGATAATTCTTATTTTCAAAAGTTGAGGGTGTTATAGTTTGACTACACCATGACTCTGTCTCTTAGCCATTCAAAATTCTGAGGTGTATGTTGGCTATAGCATGTTTATTATAGGAATTGGATTGCACTAAGAGAAAATCTATCCATCTTGATAGATGAGGAGCAGCCCTATGATGATCATGAGAATCAAGTCCATAAGCCCATGGCTATGGCAGAGTGAAATAATAGAATGAGTTTCTGTTAAAGTTTTCACATCGGACTTGAATCGAATGATTAAATCATATGATAGAAATTAGGGTTTGACGAGTTCACCTTAACCCTAATCTGATCGGAGCTCAAAATAGAAGAACTTAATTACACAAGTAGCTGCATCGAGATGTTCATTTTTAATTTTGATGGGTTGCCACCATATACTGCTAGGTGTCACTGGTGGATTTTGGGAGTAATTAAAATAATTTAGATGATCGATCATTCTAGTTGTCTGAATTAGAAGAGTTCTGATCCATCGAAGGAAGTTTCGATGATGTCGATAATGGAGATCATGACATATCCCATTATCATATAGAGCTGAACCTAACTGGGTCACATAAATAAAGATTTAAATCTGGATATCATCAATTGACTAACCCAATTCAATTGATTTGAATTAGATTCAATTAGATTCAAGAAAATCGTGCTAGCACATGATTGAACCTAACATTCTTCTTATATTATCATTAAAAGTTATCTCGACTGAGCCAAATGAGTTTGTGCTCACTTAAGTACCTTTACTTGATCTAACTGAAGCTTATCTAGATCAAAAAAGGATTGTCTTAATTTATGAAATAAGTTTGAGACAACATCTACCATTTTTCGTTATCTGCTAATTCTTGTTCTTTGACTTTGGTCAAATGTTGACCTTTGATACTTAAACATTTGCCCATGTATCATGTACCTATTGGAGAGCAGATAGAGGCTTGTCTCCTTACTAAAATTTAGAAAGAAGGAGGTGCACATCTAAAGAGGCATGCGCCCATGGATAGGGATGCCGGAGTCCCATACGGATGGGACTCCAAGTTGCTTCTTAGTTTCTACTTAGGTGGCTCATAACTATAGACTTTGATCAGTCTTAGGCGCCATCTAAGGATGAATTAGAGAGACTCTCATCTGATTGGATCAGGTGATGTCATTCCATCAATTAGATTTACATCTGATTGCATGAAGCAACATAATTGGTCGGAATGATGTGGCACTGCATGGCGCAGCAGGATCTATATAAACCCTATCTGTGCCCAACTTTCATAGAGTTTTTTCCTAGCCACACCCCAAGGCTGCCCCTCTCCCTCCACACCATCCTCTATTTCTCTCTCTCCTCTCCATGCCCAAGGTAAGTTGGGCTCCAGTTTGGTGGGATTCAGAAAAGAAAAAGCTGACGAGAAAGGAAGAAGACGGCACTGCTATAGAGACGACAGCAAATCTTCAAAAAGGAGTTTTGAAGATCCTCCAAATCAGATTCAGATCTAATTTTTGGAGAGATGATAAAAAAAAAAAAAATCTCCAGATCCTGTCTAAGTGGATATCGATAGAGATCAGGTGCTTGCATGGCTAGATCCAGAATCTCAGGCAATCAGCAGGATCATCAAAGGATAATCTGATTACCCAACATCAAGGTATAAATTAAATTAGATTTAATTTATTTTTATTTTTATTTATTAAATTAATAAAATTAGATTTGAAGCATCTTAGTTTGGATCTAGATACATAAAAAAAATTTTAAAATATCTCTCTTGATCCGATCAAATCTGAACGAATCTGATCCAAAAAATCAAAATTTTTTCTTCAACTGATATCAGAGCCAGGTACTCTAAATTATTTAGATTTTATTTTATTTTATTTTTAATCTAATAATTAGATAATTTTAAATATCACATGATATGTGATTAAATTTAAAATTAAAAAAATTAAAATTAAATAATATAGATCTAAGTTCTACAATATACATGACTAGTTGTAAAATAGAATAGTTCTATACATAGTCTTGCATAATCATGATTTATTTTGATTAAATTATAATTTTAAATATATTTATTTTCTATTTTTA
Source organism: Cocos nucifera (assembly GCA_006176705.1). Taxonomy (NCBI): domain Eukaryota; kingdom Viridiplantae; phylum Streptophyta; class Magnoliopsida; order Arecales; family Arecaceae; genus Cocos; species Cocos nucifera. The sequence continues at coordinate 2,869,239 of QRFJ01000009.1, forward strand.
ATAATTATAAATATTATAATTAGATCTAAAAAATAAAAAATAAAATTATTTAATTTTTAGATCATATGAGATATGATGAATGCATGTTTAGACTAGTTGTAGAATAGTTCTACATAATTATCTAGATTAGAATTTATTTTGATATGATCAATTTAAATCTAATTTTTTAGATAATTATGAGATAATTTAGATCTGAAAAAATATGCATGATATGATACATGAGATGTATGCAAAATATGTATTAAAGTTAAATCAATTTTATATATAAGATATATGATGTAGATCTAACTAGTTTTGTAGATTTATATTTTTCTGATTAAGGCATTCCCCTTGACCGTTCGATCATAAGAATAAAGTAGGGTTTAAATGCCCTCTCCTCCCATTCAATGGGATGTTCTTATGATGTGTAGGGTGCTACGGGTTCCATCCTTAATCAGAAATCATAAAAATTTAATTTCTTGCAAAATTCTAAATCCTAAAATCCTAGGATTTTATTTACATATTTTATTTATGAACTCTAAACTTAATTAAGAATTAATATTATGAAATATGTTAAATCTAAAAATTAAGAATTTTAGATCTAAGACATATTTATAAAATTAGGTTCGGACTTGGGTAGCTCAATTAGATCTAAGCGGTTGATCAAACCGATTCAAGAGTTTGTTAGATGGGATTAAGAGTGCTTAAATTGACTAGTCTAATAAGATTAAGTCTAGATCAAGATCAAATCACACGAGTGATTGATCAAGCTAAGATCTAATTTGGCTCAGTGGTTAGAGTCTGAATTGTAGGCTAATTCGATTGATTCTGGCTCAACAATTTGGTGTCTAAGATAAGTTTGGTAGGTACGATCGACTGATTTTTAATTGGAAGCTACTCGACTCGAATGCATTCTTATCGAGTTAATGGCATATCCCTTCCACCGATCTCACTTACCTGACCATATTTATTGGCTCAGTCCTGATCTGAGGTAGCTAATAATCTAAGCTAAACTATGCCACTAGGTTAGTCATAATTATTATGACTATGTCAAGTCTAGTTTAATGAGATCTAAATCAAATCTTCCTAAGAAAAGATTAAATCTAAGGTCTTCCACCATTGTAGATATGCAGATCTTTTTTGGGGTTGATTGTTCTCGACTGGTTACAGAGGTTCAGTTGCACCGAAAAGATGCAATCATGTCTATTAGACATTGGATGCTATAGGCTGGAGGATAAATTGGGCTCAATATTTTGGATATGGTGAGAGACCCAATTAGGAATCTAATCTATGCAAATGGTGGGTCTGACTTAACTAAGAAAGGATCAATATTCCAGGCACGGTGAGATTCATGAATTAAAGACCAAGTTTGAGTGCACCATGATTAGAGAATCATTGAACAAGAGTTGTTCACTCATTGGCTAACCCATCATCAATAATTGTTAGGTGAGGTGATGAGTCAGTTAGTGGGATTGCACCATCCATTAAAAATTATTAATCATAGAGATTTTTGCATCTCTACAAAGGGAGTGTAGGGATCTGAGAAAATAGTGAGAATTAATTTATTTAAAAATAAAATCTTTAAACAAATTGATCAAGTCTTAATTATAATATCTAACTAAAAACTTTGACTCTCTATAAAAAAATATCTGCATCTAATCCACTAGCACGTATCCTAGACACCCATAGACTGATCGGATCTAATTACAAGGATTGACTTCGAAACTTCAAAATTATTTTGAGATTTCGAGAAGTTAACTCATGTATTGGATCAGGAACCCTCCCATCTTACCAGCTCGTCCATCCGCTGAACAGAGAGCGTCTCTTGATAAGTGGACGAACGAAGATAACAAGGCCAGATATTATATGTTGGGCTCGATGTCTGATGAGCTTCAGTGCCAACATGAAGATATCAAGGACTTGTTCGCATCAAATATTGGCTCACCTACAGAAGAGATGTTTGGTGAACAGAGTCGTGCAGCCAAGTATCAAGTCACTAAATGACTTTTCAAGGCTAAGATGCGTGATGGGCAGTTAGTCCAAGATCATTATCTAATGATGATCAAGAATTTGGAAGAGCTTGAGAAGCTCGAAGTGAGGTTGGACTTGGATCTGCAGAATCACATAATTCTACAATCTTTGATTGATGCGTATGGATAGTTCATCATAAAATACCATATGCATAAACTTTAAAATTTCTTAGCCGAACTTATGAATGTGCTGGTTACCACTGAGCTTTCTATGAAAGGTTCTAAAGGCTCAGTGCTTGCTATGGAACGGACTTCTTCCAAGAGAAAGTCTTTTGGAAAGAAGAAGTCTGTGAAAAAGCAGAAGATGAAAGGTGGAAAGAATAAAAACACGAAGTTGAAGAAGAAGGCTGTTGATAAAGAAAAATATTTTTATTGTAACAATGATAGCCATTGAAAGCGAAACTATCCTACATACCTGACCACCCTGAAGAATAAGAAGGAGGTAGGTCCTTTTGGAGGTATGCTCATTATTGAGTCTGACCTTACGATTTCTTCTGCATCCAGTTAGGTGCTTGACTCTGATTCTAGTGCTCATTTGTGCACTTTTATGCAGGATCTTGAGGATAGTAAAAGACTGAGGGATGGTGAGATGATCCTGTGCATCAAAAATGGAGCAAGAGTTACTGTCGTGGCTGTAAAAATATACCCTCTTCGACTACCATCTGGTTTAGACTTAGTGTTAAAAGACTGTTATTATGTACCTGCAGTAAGCAGGAATTTGATTTCTGTTTCTTGCCTAGCATTAGAAGGCTATGTAATTAATTTTCTTAAGGACCATTAACATTCTTTATGAAAGAAATAAAATTATAAATAGTTTTCTTATTAACGATCTTTATCAGTTACATATTGATGTATCTATTTTTAATATCGAGCAAAATATGAATACCATGAAATGACCTAAGGATAGTCCAAATGATAGGTATCTATGGCACCTAAGACTAGGTCATATAGAAGAAAATAGGGTTAACAAATTAAAGAAAACTGGGCTATTGAGTCCATTGACTTCTAAGTCATATCCAATTTGTAAATCTTATCTTCATGGCAAAATGACTAAGCTCCCTTTTGTAGGACATGGGGGAAGGGCTATAGATCTTCTTGCCTTAGTACATACTGATGTGTGCAGCCCATTTGATGTGCTGGCTAGAGGCAATTTTGTCTACTTCATAATCTTTACCGATGATTTATCTAGGTATGGGTATGTGTATCTTATGAGACACAAGTCTAAAGCTTTTAAAAAGTTCAAAAAATTTAGACATGAAGTAGAAAAGTAAACAGAAAAACTCATTAAGATTCTTCGATCAAATCGAGAAGGTGAATATCTTAGTCAAAAATTTATGAACTATCTCAAAGAAAATGACATAATCTCTCAATGGACTCCACCTAGAACACCTCAACTCAACGGAGTTTCAGCATGGAGGAATCAAACTCTATTAGATATGGTCCGATCCATGATGAGCTTCACAGATCTTTCTGATTTTCTTTGGGGACATTGTTTATTAACTGCAATATACTTACTGAATAGGATTTCTTGTAAAACCATTCCTACCACATCGTATGAGATATGGCATGGTAAGAAATCAAGTCTGAGTCATCTCAGAATTTGGGATTGTCCGGCTCATGTCAAAAGATAATAGTGGATAAGTTAGACTTTAGGTCCTTCAGAGCTCGATTTATAGGATATCCTAAAGAGTCATTAGGATATTATTTCTACATTCCAAAAGATTATGTGATTGTGAGTAGACATGCCATCTTTTTTAAAAAATAGTTTATTCAAGATAATGGTATTGAAAAGCAGATCAAGCTCGAGGAAAAAGTCTCACAAGAGCAATGAGCTAAGGACCAAATGAAACCAAATTAGGTTAAGCCAATCCAATCACTACCTCCTCCACCTCATAGATCAAAAAAGATTTTTCATCCCCCTGAGAGGTACTTAGGTACTATTTCAGAGAAAGTAGAAAAAATGTTCCTCGTAGGTAATGAAGTTCATGGTGATGATCCCAAAACCTATAACGAGGTAATATCGGATATCGACTCTAAGAAATGGTTAGAGGCAATGAAGTCAGAAATTAACTCAATGCACTCAAACCAAGTCTGAATCTTGGTAGATCCACCAGAATGTATAGTACCTATTGGATGTAAATAGATCTACAAGAGAAAGATTGGTGTAGATGAAAATATGGAGACATTCAAAGCTAGATTAGTGGCAAAAGGTTATAGTCAGTGCGAAGGCATTGACTATTAGGATACCTTTTCACCAGTAGCTATGCTTAAATTCATTCACATATTGCTTGCTGTTGTAGCCTATTTTGATTATGAAATATGGCAAATGAACATGAAAATGGCATTCTTAAATGGATATCTTAAGAAAGATATCTATATGGAACAGCCGCTAGATTTCACATTCGGTGATGATGATCACAAGATATGCAAGTTGCAAAAATCCATATATGGACTTAAGCAAGCATCTCAAAACTGGAATACTCGTTTTAATGATGTGATCAAATTATTTAGTTTCATCAAAAATGAGGAGGAGCCATGTATCTTCAAAAAGATCAGTGAGAGCGCTATTATCTTTCTCGTATTGTACGTGGATGACATCCTCCTTATTGAAAATGATATTCCCATATTGACCACGATTAAAATATGGTTATCTAAAGAATTCTCCATGAAAGACGTAGGAGAAGCATCCTTTATTCTAAAAATTAAGATCTATAGAGATAGACCAAATAAAATGTTAGGACTTTCACAAAAGATATACATAGAGGAAGTGCTAAAGAGGTTTAGCATGAAAAATTTTAAGAGAGGTTTGGTACCCTTCAGATATGGCATTCATCTTTCCAAGAAGATGTGCCCGAGCACACCTGAGGAAATAGAACGCATGAGCAAAATCTCTTATGCTTCGGCAATAGGGAGACTCATGTATGCCATATTATGTACATGACCTGATATAGCCCATGTTGTAAGTGTCACGAGCATATATCAGTCAAATCTAGGTGAAGAACATTGAACTTCTGTAAAATGTATCCTTAAGTACTTGAGAAGAACTAAGGATATGTTGTTGATCTTTGGTAATGAAGAACTCCAAGTCTAGGGGTATACAAACTCGAATTTTATGTTCGATGTAGATGATCGAAAGTCGACATCTGGGAGTCTATTTGTGTGCAATGATGGAGCTGTCAGTTGGAAGAGTTCTAAGTAGATAGTGATAGCAGATTCCATCATGAAAGCAGAATATATCGCTGCCTCAAAAGCTACAAAGGAGGTATTCTAGTACAAGAAGTTTACCATAGAGATCAGAGTGATGCCATCAGATGTCATTCCTCTGTACTGCGACAACAATGGCACCATAGCCCTTGCTAAGGAGTCGAGGTCTCACCAAAAATTCAAGCACATCGAGCGGCGATACCACCTCATCCATGATTATCTCGAGAAGGGATACGTCGAGGTCAAAAGAGTCAACTCCACAGACAATGCGGTGGATCCGCTTACAAAGCTGTTGGTCCAGCAGAAGATCAAAGTCCATCTTGAGAAGATGGAACTTAGATTTATAGCCAATTAGCTTTAGGTTAAGTAGAAGTTTGTTAGATATGTGTGTCCTAGAAGTCAGAATTGATTGACACTTGTAATACACTTCAAGGGGCAAAATTATAATTTTGACTATAAATAATAAAATAAATTATTTTCTATCACAAATGTGTATTTAATATTTGTGATATATTCCTTGAGTTAATGGTAATGATAATTCTTACTTTCAAGAGTTAAAAATTTAAAACAAGAATTTTCATTATTAACTCATAAAATGCTCCTGATCGTAGGATCATCATGAGGATGGTGATTGATCCAGAAGGTTGATATACAATCATTTTTTTATATTAGATGGGTCTTGAGTCTACGATGTAAAGATACCAGAGCAAGAGTACAGGTACTCATTAGAGAATGAGGGCACTGAGCGTGATCACCTCAAGCAGTCATAAGAAAGTCTACCTTCTCGTCGATGACTGACTCGAAGCTGCACTGGTGTGTCTAGTTCTTTGATCTGAGGTGCATCGGTAGTTCACCTTGAGGGTATTATAGTTTGACTACACCATGACTCAATCTCCTAGCCATTCGAAATTCTGAGGTGTATGTTGACTATAGTATGTTCATTGTAGCAATTGGATTGCACCAAGAGAAAATCTATCCACCTCGGTAGATGAGGAGCAGCCCTATAATGATAATGAGAATCAAGTCCATAAGCCCATGGCCATGGCAGAGTGAAATAATAGAAAGAGTTTCTATTAAAATTTTCATATTGGACTTGAATCGAATGATTAAATCATATGATAGAAATTAAGATTTGACGAGTTCACCTTAACTCTAATCTGATCAGGGCTCAAGATAGAAGAACTTAATCACACAAGTAACTACACTAAGAGGTTCATTTTTAATTTTGATGGGTTGCCACCATATACTGCTAGGTGTCATTGGTGGATTTTGGGAGCAATTAGAATGATTTAGATGATCGATCATTCTAGTTATCTAAATCAAAAGAGTTTTGATCCATCGAAAGAAGTTTTGATGATATCGATGATGGAGATCATGATCTATCCCATTACCATACAGAACTGAATCTAATTAGATCACATAAATAAGGGTTTGGATCTAGATATCATCAATTGGACTAACCCAGTTCAATTGATTTGAATTAGATTCAATTAGGTTCAAGAAAATTGTGCTAGCACACGATTGAACCTAACGTTCTCCTTATATTATCATTAAAAGCTGTCTTAACTGAGACAAATGAGTTTATGCTCACTTAGATACTTTTACTTGATCTGACTGAAATTTATCTAGGTTAGAAAAGGATTGTCTTAATTTATGAGATAAATTTGAGATAACACCTACCATTTTTCATCACCTGCTAATTCTTGTCCTTTGACTTTGGTCAAACATTGACCTTTGATACTTAGACATCTGCCTATGTGCCACACACCTATTGGAGAGCAGATAAGGCTTATCCCCTTGCTAGAATTTGGAAAAAAAGGGGTGCATGCCTAGGGAGGCGTGCGCCTATGGATAGGGATGCCTGGAGTTCCATACGGATGGGACTCCAGGTTGCTTCTTGGTTTCTACTTAGGTGGCCCATAACTATAGACTTTAACCAATCTTAGGTACCATCTAAGGATGAATTAGAGGGGCTCTCATCTGATTGGATTAGGTGATGTCATCCCACTAATCAGATTTAGATCTGATTGTACGAAGCAACGTGATTGGTCGAGATGATGTGGCACTGCATGACGCAGTAAGGTCTATATAAACCCTATCTACGTCCAACTTTCATAGACTTCTCTCCTAACCATGCCCCAAGGCTGCCCCTCTCTCTCCTCCATGCCATCCTCTGGTCCTCTCTCTCCTCTCCACGTCCAAGGTAAGTTGGGCTCCAATTTGATACGATCCAGATAAGAAAAAGCTGACGAGAAAGAAGGCAGCATTGCTGTAGAGACGACAGTAGAACTTCAAAAAGGAGTTTTAAAGATCCTCTAAATCATATTCAGATCTAATTTTTAGAGAGATGATAAAGAAGAAGAAGATCTCTAGATCTAATCTGAATGGATACCGGTAGAGGTCAGGCATTTACGTGGCTAGATCCAGAATCTCAGACAATCAGCAGGATCTGATTTGAATACATGAAAGAAATTTTTGAAATATCTTTTTTGATCCGATCAAATCTGAGCAAACCTGATCTGAAAAATTAAGATTTTTCCTTCATGCTATCGCTATAGATATTAGCGATAATATTAGCGATGGCAGTTAGCCATTGCTACCACTAAGCAATTTTATTTTTTAATTAGATTTTATTACTATTAACAATGGCAGATAATTATTAGCGATGATATTTTATCATCGCTAATAAAAAATAATTTTATTTTTTAAATTTGGTTGTAGGATTATTAGCAACGAAATTATATTACTAGTGATGAAATAAATCATTGCTAATATTAAGAATTTTAAAAATATTTTTTAAAATTATTTAAATATTTTTTTTTCAAAATTATTTATGATGGTAAATTAAGCCATCACTAATAACCATCGATAATTAATTAATTTAATTATAATTATAATTAATATTTTTTAAAAAAATTAAATTTATTAGCAATGGCTTTTTCATCGCTAATAGTCAGAAGTTCGTTGCTAAATGTCATCGCTAATTTTAAATTTTTTTTCTAGATATAGTATAATTTTAAAATTTAAAGTTCATCTTCATCATTCATTATCTAAATAATTATCTTTAGAGTATCATCATAAAATACTATCTCGATCCGATAGTCCTAGCTATGTCGATTAATAAAATTTTATTTCGATGGTCATAAATGATCGCTTAATAATTTGATAGATAAAGATCACTGATGGATTCGAAAACTTACAATGATGGTCTTCGTGATATTTGTAACATACCATCAAAATTTTACTTTAATCGAATATTATTATCATGATTAATTTAGCACAAAATGATTTGACCTATTAAATAAAAAATTTATGATTAAAAGGTCAAACGACGTCTAATTATAAAATAATTTTTTAGATAAATGATCTTTGCTACTACTTTGATCATTTTGTATGGTAGTGATCGTAAAATTCAAACCATGCGTATATAAATGATCTAAAACTATATGACTCTTGATACTTATTTTTGAAGTTTTTAAGTAATTATACTTATACTTTTGTAAGATCTGTTTAACATGAATGGTTCATATACATATAATTTAAATTTTAGGATCACTACCATATCAATAATTAAAGTAGTGGCTAAGATCATTTATCTAAAAAATCATCTTAATGGGATGTTGTTTGGCCTTTTGATCACTCATTTGTTTATTTAACGATCAAAATCATTCTATTCTAAATTAACCATGATAGTGATGTCCGATTGAAGTAAAATTTTGATTGTATACTAAAAATATCATCAAAATTATTGTTGCAAGTTTTTGAATCCATCAGTGGTCTCTATCTATCAAATCATCAAGCGATCATTCATGATCATCAAAATCAAATTTTATTGATCGATATAGCTAGAGTTATCAGATCGAGATGGTCTTTTATTTAGATAATGAATGATGAAGATGAATTTTAAATTTTAAAATTATATCATATTTAGAAAAAAAATTAAAAAAATACTAATGATGGATTTTTTACTGACGACATTAGCAATGACAAGTTTGCCATCGCTAATAAAAAAATTAATTATTTGATAAAAATATTAGTAATGGATTTTTATTTTTAGCAATAAACTTTCATCGCTAATGCTTTTACCGACGGCATTAGTAACGGCTAGTTTGCCATCGCTAATAGTCTACAACTTCAAAACAATCGAGAAAAAAAAAATTTTTGCTTCCACGCTCATTCTCTCTTATTCTCATCCCCCATCCTCCTCACACCGACGTCCAAACCTCCCTCACCCCCTAACCCTCCTTTCCTCCCTCCCCATCCCATTCCTCCAACGTGCCACGGTCGAGCTCTCCCTCTCCTCTCTTCCTCTATCCCTTCACTATCGGAGCCCTACCTCTCCTCCCTTCCTCCATCCTGCCACCGCACGAGCCCTCCCTCCTCTCCTTTCCTCCATCCCGACACCGCCGGAGCCCTTTCTCTCCTCTGTCCCACCACCATTGGAACCCTCCCTCTCCTCTCTTCCTCCATTCTGCCACTGCCAAAGCCCTCCCTCTCCTCCATCCTACCACCATTGGAGCCCTCCCTCTCCTTCCTTCCTCCATCCCAACACCGCCGAAGCCCTCCCTCTCCTCCATCCCGTCACCGTCGACACCACCAGAGCCCTCCCTCTCCTCTGTCCCACCACCACCAAAGCCCTCCCTCTCCTTCCTTCCTCCATCTCGCCACCATCGGAGCTCTCCCACTCCTCTCTTCCTCCGTCCCACCACTCCTTCCTTTGTCCCACCATCGTCGGAGCCCTCCCACCCCTCCTTTCCTTCGTCCTGACACCGTCAAAGCCCTCCCTCTTGTCGCTGGTCACCCCCTGCACGATGGCTCGTGGCCCCCTCCTAGCTCCTGGTTCATGGTGCATCTCCCTTGCTCCATCGATCCTTCCTGAGCTTGTCCGAGAACTTTTCTCCTCCAGCCCATCACCCCCCTCCAATAGAAAGGTAAATCCATGAACATTTTTTTTTATCAAGTGTATTTTTTATTTGGACTCAGGCTATTCATTCAATTTTAATCGATCCGAATTGACCCAACCTAAAAATTGAATAACAAAAAAATAAAAATAAAAATGGACCCAAATAAGAAAGGAACTAATCAACAATTTTGATTCAGTTCGATTTGATTTTTTATTTTTTTTATAATTTTATCTAGTTTTAATTATCTATTTTTGATAAAATATATTTAAATAATTATTATTGATTCATTGTTAGTTTGTTATATTATACTTAATTAGATTCAAGATCTATTGAATTTATTGATTAATAATTTTTTATATTAAAAATTAATAATTGATAAGTAATGGTACATTGATAATTGATAAATTGTAAGTCAATAATATTCGATCACAAATCGATCGCTAAATTATTAGCGATCGACTTTTAGTTTTTAGTAATTAATTTTTTTGGTCGCTAAAATTCTATTTTCTTGTAGTGAGTTCCACTCCATCCATCTTTTTTTAGTTTATTTAATCATTTATTATACTTTATATTTTTTATTATTTTTTTTAACAACTAACTTTTCTTTCCATGTATAGAGCTAAGATAGTATTATCATCAAAGAAAAAATGCATATCAGGTAATTTAACTTTAAGCAACTTATCATTTTACTATAATAATTATTTTATTTAATTATGATATGTATGTAAGTTTATAACATGGAAATGCAATATTTACTTTTTGATTTTTAGTACAAGTGAAGAAAAAAGTTATAAAAAAATTGATGAATGTATAAGTTTCAAAAATAATATTATATATCATATATCAGGATCCATGGCTATGTGACTAGTTGGGCTCGTTGTTCCAGTCATCATATCAGATAATTCTATTAGTAAACTCTTTTACTTATTTTAAGTTTTCATATTTAGAAGCTTTACATATTTAAGCTAAGCTTGAGTCGAGAAAGAAGATTTAGGAACTAAAAATTCAATCTAATCATCTAATTAATGGATCGGAGGTATCTATAGTTTCGTATCATCGAATGAAATATGTAGGAATAATCTGTTCGAGAATCAAAGGAGGGTATCGAAAGATATGCCTCCGTATCAAAATATATGTCTCTATATTGAAACTTATGAATAATATTTTATGTTTCTATGTTTCAGGATGTTAGAATATCCAGCTCTCATCCATCAACTACTAGAGATGAGCAGGAGGATGAGAAGAACGTTACTTGATTTTTTTTTTTATTTATATATAATTTTGATACCTTATTATTCTATGTGCTCCAGTGGAGCAGCGAGGAGTATGCTAGTAGGTGGCAGAGGATCCGGTAGAATCGAGCTATCTAGCAGGATCTGATCAGACACACGAGCGGCTCCATCGGCACATATGTTGTGGCTAACAGACTATTAAAAAATTTATATCAAAACTCTTCACTAAAATTATAAAAATTCTTATATGTATGGTTTGAATAATTTAATTTTATTATTTACTTATTGTAGATATGGTAACTGGATCATCCATCAAGCTAGCTACAGTTGTGGGAGGCTACACATAGGTCTAGAAGAACTGATGATTACTTAGATTCTAGGTCATGATAGATTACGGTAAGAATTTCAAACTATATTTATTAAGTTATCACAGGATTTGATATATATATTAGAACTAATATATTTTTAAACTATGTAGGTGGATTATGCGGAGTACGTCATTGCACGGTATGGCGATGACCCATCCACTTACCCCATCCTTGACCTTAAGAGATGGCTCAGGATCACCAGAGGGATGAGTAGAAGTCAGATCATAGGATTCGACCATAGCTTCGACCCTCCAGCGATAATTTTCTTTGGCATCCTCACAGACCTCGACATCTCAGATTTGGAGCGATGCCCATGTGGAGGAGGTCGTGTAGAAGCTTCTAAGCCAGAGATCTTAAAGCATTTAGAATGCCATCCATGATGCAATCATGGAGGATCTTCAGAATCCACAGCTGAGCGACCAGTTGGGCTTGTTGCTCCAACCATCTCATCAGGTAATTCTATTAATAAACTCTTTTACTTGTTTTAAGTTTTCATATTTAGAAACTTTACATATTTAGACTAGGCTTGAGTCGGAAAAGAAGATTTAAGAACTAAAAATTTAATCTTACCATCCAATTGATGGACCAGGGGTGTCTATAGTTTCGTATCATAGAATAAAATATGTAGGAATAATCTATTCAAAAATTGAAGAAGAGTATCAAAAGAAACATCTTCATATCAAAAGATACTCTTCCATATTGAAACTTATGAATAATATTTTATTTTTTTTATTTTAGGATGCTGAGATATCCAACTCTTATCCATCAACTACTAAAGATGAGTAGGAGGATGAGAAGAATGTTATCTGATTTTTTTTATTTATATATAATTTTGATACTTGTAAGGTAGTATCTTAATATAAAATTATATAATTTATATTTTTAATATAATATAATTAATTTTATAGTTATGATTATATTAAAAAGTTATTATCTTTTTAAATAAATTTAAAAAAAATATTATTATTTATTATTAAGTTTTAAATTATTTAATTATATTTTTAAAAAAAATAAAAAATATTAGCGATGGCATTAGCGATAGTAGATTATCGTTGCTAATAATTTTTTAGAATTTAAAAAAATAAAAAAATATTAATAATGGCATTAGTGATAAAATTATCATCATTAATAGTTTTTTGAGTTTTGTATAAAAATTAAAAATTATTAGCGATGGCATTAGCGATAAAAATATCATCATTAATAATTTTTTATTAATTTAATTAATAAAAATTAAAATTTTTAGCGATGGCATCTTTGTCGTAAATATCGTCACTAATTAGTTATTAGCGACGATAATAATTGCCATCGCTAATAATGATAATTAACGATAAAAAAATTTTAGATTAGATTTTATGACGGTATTAGCAATGGCAAGGTTATTAGCGATAGCATATCAACTATTAGCGATGGTATTTAGCCATCGCTAATAGTCAGAATTCTTATAGTGTATTATTCGACTGTACAACTTCTAAAAAGATATTTATGCAAAGAAGTTGCTTAAGAAAGATATGAAAAAAATGAAGTCAAGAATGGTGACTATATTATGTGATCTAGAAAAGATATTTTCATCATCATTTTTTACAGTTATGATGCATCTCACCATGCATCTTATGAAAAAAATTATACTTGGAGGCCCAATGTTCTACCGATGGATATATCCTACTAAGAGGAATATTCAAATGCTAAGATCTTATATAAGGAATATAAATCATCTGAAGGAATCCATAGTAGAAGGTTATTTGAGTCAAGAATGTATGGATTTCTATACCATATATTTAAACAAACTCGAAACACGTCATAACCGATCAATGAGAAATCAGGATGATCAGTATGAGCCAGTTGAGCCTACATTTGAGTCCATTCCATGGCCAAATAGACTTTCCACTTCATATCACCTTATTGATTTGAGCATTGAGGAAATAGATAAAGCGCACCGCTACATGCTTTTCAATTGTGACATCATTAAGTCATATATAAGATGAGTCACTCAACCTTATTTATTTCATAATACTTAAAAAAACTTAATTACACCTAAATTTGTTTTTTGTGCATGCAACAAATATAAGAAGGTCATACGAGTAAAATACAGTGCTCTAAGTATGCGGGAAAAAAAAAATATACAACAAAAAAAATTTTGAGTGGTTCAAAGATTATGTAAATGAGTACATATTCTTGCCTTGTGCATATTATTTGAACATATTTACTAATTAGGTATCATCTCCTTAGGTGTGGAGATTACTACTCGGTGATGTGAGTCCTGAAGTGCATGCTCTTTTAGTAAGATCTATTTGTACCGTGTGTGAGTACAAATAGCTCATCATTAATGGCTACAGATTAATATTCATAGTCGATCTTTAAACATGACAACATAAAATAGTGGCATGATGTTGAGCACTACCACTGGGTGTTATACTAGTTCGAGAGATTAATAGGCTCGCACGAAAAATCTAAACTATTATGGAGTAGTGGAGAAGATAGTCATCTTGGAATACTATTATAAAGAAAAGATTGCATTGAAGAAATACGATTGGTTTGATACCTTATCTCAGTCAAGGATGAAGACTGATGAGTACAGTTTTACTCTCGTTAAAATGAAATGCTATCTCCGCATTGAAGAACCATATATACTTGCCTCCCAAGCTAGTCAAGTCTTCTACGTTAGTGATCCCTTGGAGCCTCAATGAGGTGTTGTTGTGAGAATGGTGTCGAGACATATCTTTGATGATACGGAGGTTGATGACGATATTGGACCATACATATAGAGTCTCCTCTAGGACAAAACTTACTTAGTACTATTGAGGTCCCAAATACATTTATCAAGGGCAATGGTGATGTCCATATTGTAAATGCAACTAGACGATTAATTTAATATTTTGGTATAAATGTTAGAATTTATTTATTGATACTCTACTAATATAAATTATTGTTCAACATATTATATTGGTTAATATTCATTAACGTTGTAGGTCATGATGGCATCGAAATATCATCTAGCTTTTACCCCCATTCCTCGATAGGCTATGCAAAGCTCAGCATCTAAGCTACTGTCGGTGCATACTCCATCCACCTCCACATTGGCTGCTCAGGCACTATCGATATCTACTCATCCATCAGTATCTAAGCCCCACCATCAGCCACATCTCCGGCATATGCTCCACCCATCGATGAGTCTCCACGAGCATCTATGTCGCATGATCCTATGGCCAGTGAGAGTATGTTTTTATTATATCAATTATTTATTTATCTATTTTTTATATAGTTATTACATACTTTTATATATTTATATAATATATTTTTATTACAGGTGTCCAGTAGGATATTTCACGATCCCACACGTTTGCCGCATGTATGAAACCGCTAGCATCAGATCATAGTGTAGTACGATTAGGAGGGAAGGCTAGTTGGTGAGGCCGCATGGGAGAAGCATTCTTTTTTCAAAGTGCTTGTGAGGCGGTTCGACATCATTCCAGTACTACCCATAGATTAGCGATTGATGGATACTGATATCAGAAATCAGGTATGAGAAGAGATATGAGTAAGTGTATCTTAATTATATTTATGTATTTAATAAATTTATACTATATTTGATTAAAATAATTTGGTAACTAACTTCTGATAATTTTATATAAAGGAAGTATGATTTTTCAGATCACGAGAGAGTTCGAGATACCCTACTGAAGAAGATTAGAAAGTTGTACTGGAACTACAAGATCAAGCTCTATAGAAGATGGCTCGAGCACCGACGGAATACTTCGAAAAAGCTTGTTCTTTAGATTCAGGACTGTCCCCGGAGTCAATGGAAGGAGATGGTTAAGCATTGGAGGAGCCAGAAGTTACAAATTTAATTTCTAACTTTTAAATTTTTTAAAATATTAATAATTATATTTAAATATTTTTTAAAATATTTATTATTTATTTAAATATTTTTTAGGCTATCTTTCGTTAGAATCAAAAGAATTGAACAGCTTTTTAAAGAATGAAAATAATTAACTATTAAAAAAATAATTTTTAACCAATCTGCAACTTCAAAATGGCTCCGCCTTTTTATCAATTGTTAAAGGGCCTACCTCAAGTCTCAAACATGCTTGATAAAATAATCATATGACACTAAACCACATAAAATGCCTCTAGCTACGAGGGGACCCGAGATGCTGCATTCTGATCCAACTAACATGGCCTGGCTCAACTCAACCAGACTAAAGCTAATATCCAAAAGAATGTATTTGAATGTTGTACTTTCACAAGCAATCAAAAGAAGGTTAAATGATCTCTATTAGAAAGATGTTTGATAAATCTAGATAACAAATGTTGGACGAAAGAGATACAGGTTCAAAGGGAAGTAGTTATTGAAGTGTTTACTCTTGAAGTAGTTGTAGAAGTGTTTACCCATGGTCTGGATTAGGGGTGCAATCGAGTCGAGTTGAGTCGAGTAACTAGAAGCTCAAGCTCAACTCGACTGAAAATATTCGAGCTTGAAACTCGGCTCGAGCTTGATTGAGTCTTAACATCTCAGGCTCGAACTCGGCTCAATAAAAAATAGGCAAAGCTCGAGAACGACTTAACTCGACTCGAATATGAACCGAGCCATACTTAAGCTCAAAATCAAATCTTATCTTATTAATAATATATATATTAATATATATTATAAATAAAATTAATATTATTAAAAATATATATATATTCGAGTAGGTTCGTAAGCTTTCGAGCCGAGTATTCTTCTACTCGAGTTCAACTCGAAAAACTACTTGAGCTCGACTCGCATACTCGAGCTCGACTCGAACTCGATAATAAACGAGTCGAGTCGAGCTTGAACTTGAGTAGCTCATGAGCAGCTCGACTCATTTGCAGCCCTAGTCTAGATAAATCTGGATATAGTTTCAAGGGAAGTAGTTATTGAAATGTTTCCTCATCATTTGTAGTATATGGGCCCATGGCCCAAGCCTTCATCAAGCTTCCTATAGATGGTGCCTTTCTTCCTGCCTTTCTCTATTTTTCTCCGTTACATAACTAGCCCTCCCCAATTGGGCTTGATAATGAAATCATAATGTTTACACCCTATCTCAACAACTTAGTTGGAGGCCGTGAGTGCTACATGGACAAAGTTAATTAAAGGTCAATGAAAATTATGTGATCCTTATTGGGATAGATAGGGTCTGGCTATTATAAATTTTATTTGCAGTGGAACTGACTGAAGAGGTAAAATTCAGTTAGAATGCTGATGAGTAAGCCAATAGCTCAATCACAACACGAAGCACATGAATTTTAATGATTGGCAAAAGCAAACCAAGATGACCAACCCTAAGATATTCCACAAAGTATAAAAGACTATATTATACGCCAAGATAAAAAGAAACAGCAAATATAATATAAGATATCTGAAGAAACCGAGATCAATAAGATATGATTATCAATCTGATGGTGCTGATAATATATGTAGTTGGAGGTTAACTAGCATTAGTTATTAGAATCATCTAAAGTAAAAAAGTGGCAAGCGATAGAGTGGGCAACTATCGTCTTTTATATAGAAAAGTGGAGATTATATTTTGTAAGGATGTTCAGATAATCCATGCATTTTATCTTAATCTTAGTTCCTATCTACCAATAATTTATACTCTAGAAGTAATTATAATTTAGAATTCCAATACCATAGCCTAGTGATATATTCCTATCCCTATCCAAATCCATCTTCTTCAAATAATAATGATGGTGAAAGCTTTTAAAAGTCAAGATGCTTAGATCCATGCTGCACTTTATCCTCTCTTGATCATCATCTTCTGATTAATCCATTATGGGTGATATGTCTACATGCTTTTTTATTATAGTCATTTGACTTGACATCTTTTCCATCAGCCAACAAGTTTCTTAACACACCTGGATGAGATAAGAAAGGCAAACATAGATCACTGTTATAATTACTTGAGGCTATATGCTATTATAATTTTTATATTATATTATACATATGAGATGTTAATATTTATGATGTTACAACATAATATGGAAATATTTATAGTATTATAACATAATATCAAATAATTATAGCATTATTTATGTCATATTACATAATGCAATATTAGAATATAATAATATGCTAGAATTAGCATAACATATTTTTAATGCATTATTTTACCAAATTATTTATTCCAAAATAAAACAATAACATAATATTAAAATAGAATGCATATATAATTTAAAATATTATATTAATATATTTTAATAATTAATCATATCAATAGTATTATATATTGTAAAAGCTATTATTATCATATTGCTACAATAGTTATTATTATATGGATATACTATATTATATTAGTTGTTCTCATATGATATGGAAATGATTACAATAATAATTATGACAACATCATGATAATATTTTATTATTATATGCATCATAGCAATATTATCATATGGCTATTATAATATTAATGCAATAATTATTATAGTATGAGTTGTAATATTATTATACAATATTTATTACTATATCGTATTATAATTACGATCCTCATCCGATTTTTTCTCAAAAATATTATATTTTAATTACATTGAATAACTATTGTCATATATAATTATGTTAACAATTCGATTTATAACAACATTATAATAATTTTATTAACATCATAAATATAATAATAGTGATATTATTATTATATGATTATTATAACATGACGGTAATTATTATTTTGAGAGAAAGATGATGGAAGTCTAACCATCCATGTAATATTATACTAATAGTGATTATAATAAAAATTATCATGTAATAATTGTTATATCTAATACTTTATAACTATTATAATGACACATTTATTATTTATAATATACTTTATTATTATGATATATAGTGCTTGTTGAAGAGTGAGTCATCGAGTCATCGATGAAAGTAAGTCTTCATAGGACAATCATCATCGATGGCTCGGTAAGTTATCAATTACCAAGATGATGATGGGGTGAAATTAAGTGAAAATATGAACCGACTGATGTTAAAGAATATTAATAGATGAGTTGCGGGTAGAGGTGAAATATTTGCTGAAATGCATTGAGGTGTAGCAGTTATTCTAGTGCAGCGCCTGGATGCTTGCTAGATATGGCTCCATGGAATCCGAGGTTCATTATACTAATCTAGTAGGGAAATTATTGCCACCAAGAATGTAAGAAGTGAAGGCTACGTTTGCAATTTATTTTGATTACAAGTATTTTACAAAACTCCAAGAAGTTGCAACTCAATGAAGGCCACAGGTTGACATATTAGATAGCCATGTTTATTTTTATATACACCTGCATGCAAGTTCACGAATAAAATAATCATTGAAGAAAAGAGCTAGAAGAGATCAAAATGTTCGGTCAACTGATGCTAAAATGGCAGGGTTGGAATTGACTTGCCATCATATCATTCTCAAACTCACTGTGCTAATAAGAGCAAGATTCTACAACAAAGTCAATGCATGGTGGAAAAGATGATATATAAAGTAAAGATCACGCATCAGGAAGATTAGACAATATCTAGTTGTTTATAAAAGTCAATCGTAGCTAGGTGGCTTGCATGTGACAAGCGCTAGCAACATCAATAATGCAATAAAAACACTTCATTTCTCTATCATGTGTGGACCGTTCGATTAACAGTGTACGCAAGCTACACCATCGATCGACCTCAAATACTTGGAAGCTTAGGAGGAAGTCTATTTCTCCATAAAAAAAAAAAAAATATTGGTCCCCAGACAGCAATTCGCCTTTTATATTTCCATCGGTATACGAATGTTCGATTGATGCTGGTGGTATCGTAGATCAACGTAGAAACCATTATTTACTGTCGTCATGACAACAAGGCAAGTATTTACCATTCCAGCGATTATTTGGTGAAAATGTTTTGATTCATATTACGGACGCTATTTGTTGTTATAAAGGAAAATAATGAATAATTAATGACCAAAATATTGCAGCATTAATTGCTTAAGACACAATTTAATGAACTAAAGATAATATTTTTAATCAAATAATTAAGGTTAAACACATATTTTGGTTCTAGATAGTAGTTTTATTGTTTCTTTTTTTATATAAAAAATTTTATAATGGATAAATTGCACGAGATGGAAACTTCCCTGTGAATGCATGAAATATATGTCCCTACCGTTACATAAAGCAAAACCTTTTTCTTTTTTTGCCTTTTTGATCGAACAATTTTAGGTGCTGTTATATGAGAAAAGAAATTTGATTAAAAAAAAATATGAAAGTAATTCTTGAGATGTTGGGGCTTTTGATCCAAGAAAATTAGCATTTTAATGACTGATTGCTTGGTAAAGGAATCCGGCAAATAAAAGAAGAATAAAAAAATAAATATATTTTGAGAATACAAAACTACCCTCAACATTTGACATCTCAATGTCGCTCTTCACTGATCAAGGTAGAGGATCACTATCATGCGTTCTCTCTCACGTGTAAAACAAATAAAAGAACTACAAATAAAACAATCAAGGAAAAAAATATTGGCTATAACATGCATGGTCGTAAAAATAATATAATATATATTAGGTTTTTTTATAATATTATTTTTTAATATTTAATTCTAAAAATATAATATTTTTAAATATATTTTCGAAACTATCCTAGTTGAAATGAGGTGGTGCTGATACGTGAAAACGTATATTGAACATACGGTTTTGAATTTGAAATCGCATGTTCAATATATAATTTTATATAAGATGATAAAAATAAATAAAAAAATAAATTCATATGTAGAAGATGCGATTTTACTTGAAATCGCATCTTGAACATGTTTTTTTTTCTCCCACATACGATCGGCTTTTTTCTTTCTTTCCTTCGTTGGTCCAGCACATCGCACGGCTAGCCAGACAGTTTTTTTTTTTCTTCGCTGCTGTCAAGCATTACGCGGCAGACTAGACGAAGGGGTGTGAGTGGTCATCGGGACCGGAGGAGGAAAGAGGAGGGGATGGCAGTGACGGCGGAGGATGAAGGGGGCGCTGGCGAAGAGGGTGGTGGTGGTCGCTCGGATCCATAGAGTGCGGACTTCACCGATGCCAGGAGGGGAGGGGAGGGCGGCTGCACCGGAGGGGGGTGGAGGGGTGGGGCGTGGGGGGAAAGGTGGTGCTGCGTGAGGAAGGAAAGGAAAAAGAAAAATAAATAAAAATAAAAAAATAAAGAAAAAAAAATTGAAGAGGAGAAGGAAAATAATAATAATAATATTTTATTATTAATTTAAAATACTATTTATGTAATAATATATTATTTCTAAAAATTATTTTTTAAAAAATTAGTAATAAAATATTATTTTTTAAAAAATATTATTTTTAAAAATATATTATTATTAAAAATAATAAAAATAATAAAATAGGTTATTATTAAAAAATAATAAAATATTATTTTAGTAAATATTATTAAAAATATGATATTATTTTAATAAAAATAATAAATTATTATTTTAGTAATAATCATAAAATATTATTATTTTATTAATAGTAAAAATTAATATTATTTTAATCTATATTATTATTTTAGTAACTTCACTTACTAATATTTTTGAAAATAAAAATAAATAGCATATTTATTAATAAAAATAAATAAATTATTTTAAAGTAAATATTTATTTATAATCCTATTTTTATTAATTTTTGAAATAGGATTATTTTTAAAATAAATATGTTAATTTAAAATTAAATTAACATATTTATTTTAAAAATAATCCTATTTATTTTAAAATAAATATTATTTATTTTTATTTTCAAAATCATTAGTAAGTGAAGTTACTAAAATAATAATATAGATTAAAATAATAATAAATTTTTACTATTAATAAAATAATAATATTTTATGATTATTACTAAAATAATAATTTATTATTTTTATTAAAATAATATCATATTTTTAATAATATTTACTAAAATAATGTTTTATTATTTTTTAATAATAACCTATTTTATTATTTTACTATTTTTATTTTTTAACAATAAAATATTTTTAAAAATAATATTTTTAAAAATAATATTTATTATTAATTTTTTTAAAAAATAATTTTTATAAATAATATACTATTATATAAATAGTATTTTTTAAATTAATAATAAAATATTTCTTCTCCTCTCCAATTTTTTTTTTCTTTTTTTTATTTTTTCCTTCTTTTTCTTTCCTTCCTCCTCAGCACCACCTCCCTCCCCCCCCCTCCACCCCGACGCAGCCACCGCCGCCCTCCCCTCCCCCCCCATGCAGCCGCCACCATCCTCCCCTCCCCGGCTCCGATGCAGCCGCCTCCGCCACCCTCCCCTCCCCTCCTTCCTCAGCGCAGCCGCCGCCGCCTCCTCTCCCCTCCTCCTTTCCTCAGCGCAGCCCCGCCGCCCTCCCCTCCCTCCCCACCCTCTTTCGGCATCGTCAAAGCCCGCACCCTGCAAATCCTAGCAACCACCACCACCCTCTTCGCCGGCGCCCCCTCCGTCCTCCACCGCTGCTGCCGTCCCCTCCCCTTTCCTCCTCCGACCCCGGTGACAGCTTGCGCCCTTCCAACCGGCCAGCTACAAGATGCTCGGGAGCAATGAAGAAGAAAAACGTGCGATGCTCGAGAGCAGCATTAAAAAAAAATCTCCGTCCGGTTAGCCGCGCGGTGCGCGAGACTAGCGAAGGAAAGAAAAAAAAATGCCAAGAGAGAAAAAAATAGAAAAAAAATTGCATGTTCTGAAATCGCATCCTCCACATGAATTAATTTTTTTATTTTATTTTTATCATTTTACATAAAATTATATATTAAACGTATGATTTTAATTTCATCACATCAACTTCACCTCATCTTGTTTTAAAAATATATTTAAAAATATTATATTTTTAAAATTAAATATTAAAAAAATAATATTTTAAAAAAACTAATATATATCACTAAAAATATATATATATATTTTCCGGCGCATGAACGCATCCGGTCATTCCAGTCGACCACCATACGACAGCAGCCGCCCAGACCATTTAAAACACTGTCAGATTATTTTAAAAAAACTAAAAAAAAGGGTGATTCTGACCACGAAATGGAAAGGCAGCCGTTCGATGCATGTTACAAAAGTACAACGTCCAAGACATTGCCGTCTAAGGTCAGTACTAGGTCACCCACGGCTCCGCTTGATCGACTCCCGTCTCTCCAATTACAAATATAGAGAAATAAAATGTTAGGCACCAAACACCAAACACCAAACAGTCTTCCGGGCCCTTCTCCAGCAGAATAGGAGGTGGGACCTACCGTCAGTCTTATCTTCCCGCCATACATATATGATGCGACGTTGACGCGTCATCAAAATCTAGGTGCTTGCTGTTTGAAGGGGCATAGCTGCTGAGCTGAGTCAGTTTTGATTACGTATCCGGTATCTGTCGCATACTAACCGTGTTTGTATCGCTTTTTTTTTTTAGACTTTTATTACGCATAAAACGAAGCGTTCGGCTTATTTTTCTAGATTTTTATTACCAATAAATAAAACGAAGCGTATCGCGAAGGATCGGCTGTTTTTCTTTATTTTTCTAGATTTTTATTACCAATAAAACGAAGCGTATCGTGAAGGACCGGCTCTTTCTTCTTTCCTAATGAATAATAAAAAGTAGCGTTACGAGGCCATTCACCATACGCGGAAGGGTAATACTTCCTACACACCGTCTGCGGTGTAGAAATTCAAACGTGAAGCATATCATTGATCCACCTAGTACTCTCATAATTTGACATGATGGTTATCATTTCACATCCAATCAAATTTTTGATAGAAAAAAAAAAAAAAAAATTCATCAAACACATTAATATATGTAATAATATATTTTTCAAATTTTACATAATAAAATTATTTTTTTCCTCTAAAATAAAATATTTTTAGTAGTTTACATTTTGATTGAACATTATGGAGGCTATATTTCTCTCTCTTCTCACATTTTCGAAGCATCGAATACTGAATTTCTCTTTCTTCTTTCATTTTTTTAAGCCTCTAAATATTCAAGATTTAGTCTGTAGGAACCATTGCATATTTGAGGTTATTGATTTTTTATTATCCCATCTAACCAACATGTTCCATCCATCAGAAAGTAAAATATCGTTTGTAGATTCTTTATTACAACCTTTTTGCAGTTCTTTTAATACAGCAATTCCTTTGGTAGCTAAACGAAATTAATATATTAGGCATGTTCAAACAAAATTCTTTTTTTAGTTTTAAAAGTTCATATTATATAAAATTCTACCAAAAGTCATATACTAAGTCCTGATGTCATGATTTCTATCTAGAAAATTTTTGACATGTCATAATAACGTACAAGATCCAAAATATGGTATGACATTATGAGATTATAGATCAAAATTATAACATCCAGTTAGTAAAATACCTCCCAAAATTATGACATCGAGGATGTTTCTGCGTTCCTTGACGTTTCTATTCCAGGATGTCATAATTTTGATCCTTAATGTCATAATTTTGACATAAGATTATTTTGATTCCAAGATATCATAATTTTGATCTACAATGTCATCGTGATGATAAAAATATAACATCCTAAAATAGAAACATCTTTGAATGCAGAATTATAACATCCTATGTCAAAATTATAATATTAAGGATCAAAAGTATGACATTCTGGAACAGAAATAAAGCCAAATACAGAATTATGACATTCTATGTCAAAATTATAATATTAAAGATCAAAATTATGATATTCTGTAAGAAAAACATCTCCGAATGCAGAATTATGACATTCTGTATCAAAATTATGATAATAATGATTAAAATTATGACATTAAAGATCAAAATTATGATATCCGATATAGCAAATGTCTGCGGATGCAGAATTATGATATTAAGAATCAAAATTATACATAGCAGATACTACAACAAAATAGATTTTTAGCAATGCAAAATTTTCTTCGCTAATAATTATTAGCGATAGAATTTTCATCACTAATTCTTAGTCGTAAAAAATGGGATCACAGATAATTATTACTGATGAATTTTTTTTTCATCGCTAATAATAATTATTTACGACCAAAACTTTTCGTCGATAAAAAATTTCAACATTCATCGCCTTTTATACGATGAAATTATTTACGATAGAAATATTTTTTTTTCATCATAAATAATAATTATTTATAATAAAAATAATTTCATCATAAATAATGATTATCTACGATAAAAAAATTTCATCATAGATAGTTGATTATCTACGATGAAAAAATTTCATCATAGATAGTTGATTATCTACAACAGAAATAATTTCGTCATAGATAGTTGATTATCTGCGACGAAAATAATTTCGTTGCAGATAATCAATTATCTACAATAAAAAAATTTTATCGTAAATAATCAATTATCTATGATAAAATTTTTTCATCATAAATAATTATGTCATAAATAATATTTTAAAAAAATAAAAAAAATATTTTTATATTAATTTTTTTTAATTTTAAAAAAATAAAATAAAAAATTCATAAATAAATGTCATCATTTTATTCATCCATAAATAAACATAAATAAATGTCATCATTCCATTCATCCATAAATAAATTTTATTTTTCATTACACAAAAATTTAATTACAAAAATATTTTTTGTAAATATAAAATATCTAAAATAAAAATATATAAAAATAGGTAGCCGACCATCAAGCACCGGCAATATCTGAAGAAGGAGAATGGGTTGAAGAAGCAGGAGAGCGCTCGAAAAAACTCAGACCGATCTGCTGCCGCTTCATCATGTGCATCATCTGCTCCATTATCTGCATATGGAACAGGTGGTACTCGTCGACGCATGCACTCAAATCAGCAGCCCGCTGTCAATCCTCAGTAGTCTATCTCTATATCTCCGCTAGCCGAATATCACAGGCAGCATGGATATCAACCCTGGACGAACGTGAAGATGGAGGAGCTCTGATCCCATGCCTCCTAACATAACAGAGTCGTACCAAGCACTCGATTACAGATCTCATCATCTATGGATGTGGTCGAGCCCTCTAGGATAGGCTAGGATCTAATATCTATCATACGATTTTGAAAATTTAATTTATAGTTATTCTAAGTTTATACTGAAAATCAAAATACAAATACATAAATAGTTAGAAAAACTTATATAAAGCTCCTGACTTCCGATCGTCCAGCCTCCTGATCATCCCTGATGTGTCTACTGGTAGATATCGATCCTATCAGAAAGCTCGCCACTCTCTACATCTCTTTATAATTTGAGAATAATTAATAAAAAAAATTTAAATAGTTAAAGAGTTAATATATGATAAATAGAAATTACTTTCCATCTATTTCATATGGTGAGTGAATGACCTCGAACCCCCACAATGCGAGACTGTCTGTCTCGCCCGATTTGCAGCATTCTTGGAACATCGATCCTATATAGTTAACATTTAAATTAATTAGTAAATAATTAAATTTAAAAATAAATAATATTTAATTATTAAATTCTAAATAAGAAGTTACCTAATATGTCAGATCCTCGTACGTGCGGCATATGACAGCCCAATCCTCCATAGTGATGCTATCATATGGCCGCTGTCGTGCTGCCTCCACCCTCTGATCGTGCACTACAACATACTAGTGGTGATGAATATGATGTCGGTACTCCTTGAAATGCAAGCATAAATGATCATCTACAGCTCGCCGTACACGATCGTGCTTAAAATCAATAATATCAAAAATAGCCTATGAAAAATAAATATTATAAAAATATAGTGCTAATTAAATATTTAAATAAATATTATTATACCTGTAAGTGGCTATAGAAGATTTTTCTCTAAGGTCGTATAACCTGATGCCAATCGAAGAGCATCATCGGGGCATAGCTACGGCAAATAATGCCTAGCTCAATCTGCCATGGCTCACACCATTTTCTAATAGGTTTGGTATAGCCTAGTAGAATCTCGATGTGGAGACGCTGTCCCTCATGCTCGCGTCTCCAACACTCAAGGGCGAGGTTCTTCGACAAACCTCACCCTCGCCTCACCACCAAAATAGAATGGTCTGAAAAAATAATGAATAAATTATTAATATATTAGCCATCTATTAACCTAATAGATAAATTAAAATTAAATTTTATAATATAAAAAATATTAAAATATCACTTGGGTCCACCTGATCACTCGAACCCATCTCAATCAGATCCCCTTGTATAGGGCCCTCCGGTGACTCCAATGGTGTAGCAGTGAAAATGGGGGAATGCTCAGGGGTAGGCTCGAAAGTCGAACATCGTCGTATCCCTCTTGGTGCCATACCTGCAATCCTTAAAGTATGCATTTAATTAACTTGATATATAGATGAATGTAATAATCAACAATAATAGTAAAAAATGCATAAATGTTAATCAAGAGATTTGTATTGTATACCATTATTACTAGAGAAGATTGAACAAAAAATATAAATCTATTTATCAATATCCGTATCCTCCTCAATTTATAGATCCTCATCCGAATCACAATAGTCGATTAATGTATCATCTTCTTCATCATTTATGAAATGGTCGTCGTCCTCCAAATCATCAAGATTAAATACAGTATTAGTTTCAACGTCATTGGACGACATATCAACCCTATTCAAAGAAGCTGTCATAAGTTCTTCATCAACAAGGTGCTCAGTCAATATTTGTTCTTCTTCTTGAAAAACTTTCTCTTCATGTAGAGCTGAATTATTGTCCATCTCTAGTCAGATTGGTATGTCATATACGTCTCTAGGTATTATTCTTTGTACGACATGTCAATCACCTCGATATTTTAGATCCTTTAAATATATTACTTGTTTTGCTTGAGTTGCTAATATATATGGCTCATTTTGGGATCATATTCGTGCAAAATTTATACTCGTAAAGTATGGATCAATATGAATACCAATTTTCTTATTACTAATATCCCACCATTCACACTGAAATAAAAGTATCGAATTATTATTACTATTTTTTATTTTAATATTATTAATATTAGTATTTTTATTAATTATTAATACTAATACTATTATTATTCTTACTATTACTATTATTATTATTTTTATTAACTATTACTACTATTATTATTATTATTACTATTAATAATAATATTATTATTAGTACCATAACGCCGCACCCCACCTATCGCGGCCCCTCAAAAACCCAACCCTATGCCGCCCCTCCGCCTTGCCCCACCAACCATGACTCCCCACCGATCAGAGCCATACACCACCGTCCCCCAAGAGACTCCATCGGCCCAACCCGATCTTCTGACACCCGCACCGGCCCCCAACCCCTGCACCACCCACATACCCGCCATCACGGCCTCCAATATCCTGCAGCTCCCTCCACCCACCACCTATGGCTCCCACCGAGACAACACTAATGCCGCACGCCCCTCATGCCCCATGCCACCCCCAACCGACTCCCATCCAGCCATTGCGGCCCCCCTCGATGCCCATCCCTAGCAGCCCCATAGCCCCTGCAGTGCCAGTCCTCCACCTCCCACCACCAATGGCCTTCACCAGGGCCATCAACCACCACGCACGGTAGCAGGCACCCACCATCCACGGCCGACATTCGCCACCGACCACCACCCGGCAACACGCACGTCGCCGGCCCCTAGACCAAAAGAATAATTTAAAAAATAAAATCTAATCCACGGTCGATAAGTATTTACCTTCATCGATGATCGATCGGCCAGAAACGCATAGCGGCGAGGGCAACCGTGATAACAACGATGATGATAACGGCGGCGTCAACGATGGCGACAACAACAACAAAAACAAGAAAGATAGTTGCCAACCAGTGGAAGCTAGGGAGGAGGGGGAGAGAGCAGTCGAGGGGGAGAAAGCGGTCGAGGGGGACGAGTCAAAGTGGATTTTGCTGGAGTGGATTGGGATATTTAAAGGTTATTAGTAATAAAATTATTGGTGATGAAACTTTCATTGCTAAAAATATTATTTACGATGAAAATCAATAATTCATTACTAATATTAATTATTTGCAACAAAATTTATTATCGTAAATAATTTTGTCGCTAATAATTCTCACCAAATATTTTACTATTTTTTTTTCTCTCTAAAAAATAATAAAATAAATTATTTATAATAAAAATAATATTTCATCGATAATAGTTTATTATTTATGATGAAAATAATTATTCATCGTAAATAACTAATTTTTAGCGACTTATTATTTTTGTCATGAATAATTCATCGCAAATAACTATTTTTTTTAAAAAAATATGGACTATTTTGAAAATAAAGAAGAGAGATAGCTTCACACCACATTCTACAAAAATCTTAGAGATCAAAGACGTGAAGATCTCTTGGATCAAAGGCTCTTAGAAATGAGCCGATGAATTGAAGAACTTCATCACACTCCCTCCTCATGTGGTAATGACATTTGTACTGACCCTCCTTTTTCATAGAAAATTATGCAGAAATCGATCTCGTCGAACTTCAAGCTTCCACAGCTCGAGAGTTACGATGGGACCACCGATCCGATCGACCATCTGGAAGCCTTTCGAACAACGATGTTGCTCCACGATGAGTCAGACGCTATCTTATGTCGGGCTTTCTCCTCTACCCTTAAAGGAGCTACCAGGAACTGGTACTCGGTGCTTAAACCAAATACCATCTTATCGTTTGACCAGATGAGCCAATAGTTCGTGGCCCACTTCATCAATAGTCGACGTCCACATCGAGGTTCGGATTTTTTGATGGCTATTAGACAGAAGAAGGGGGAACCCATCCGGACTTATGTCATCGGATTTAATACTGCCGCATTGGAGGTTTGAAACCTGAACCAGTCAGTCGTCATGGCCACCCTCAAGGACAGCCTTCAGAAGAATGATTTGCTGTGCTCCCTGGAAAAGAAGTATCCTAGGAATTTTGCTGACATGCTAGCTCGAGCTGAAGATTATGCCCGAGCAAAGAAGGCCTTTGAGGCCAAGGACGATGAAGCCAACGGCAAGTGGCGAATTGGCAAGCCAGACAGACCCATCGAAGAAGGGAAGCAGAGTGAAGCTCGACCACATTTTTGGACTCCTTCTAGTCATAGGCGAGCCTGAACACCCCCTCGGACGAGGAGGCAGGAAAGTCCTGACGGAAGGGCATGCCGAGGTTCTTCCCAGCGCCGAAGTTCTTTCCGACGAAGATTTCACAACTACGCCCTCCTTAATGCCCCAAAAATCCAAATGCTGATGGAGATCAAGGAACGACTTTCGAGATCGAAGAGAATGCATTCCCATCCCAGCAAGCACAATCCCAATAAGTTCTGCCTTTATCATCGTGATTACGGTCACAACACTGAGAAGTGCATCCAACTCCAGGACAAGATCGAAGAGCTCGTCAAGCGAGGTAGACTTGGTCGATTCCTGCGGAGACGACCTGAAGAGCGAGAAGATCGACTGAGGGCGTTACCACCAAATGGAGAGAACCAATAAGAAGATCGACCATCTCTCGGCATCATCAATACTATCTCGGAGGGACTTCAACAAGGAGAGGCCAGCGGATTCGAGGGACCGGTGAAGAGGCGGAGGATCGTGGAACCCATGACCTTTACCAAGGCAGACGGCTAGGGGATCCAATTTTCGCATAATGATGCAGTTGTAATTTTTTTGAATATTGCTGACTACGATGTATGCTGCATTTTGATGGATAATGGAAGCTCGACCGACGTATTATTTTACGATGCCTTCTCGAAAATGTTCCTACCGAATGACCGCTTGGGGCCTATGAATTTTCCGCTGGTAGAATTCACTGGC